>CM055655.1:15542124-15964180 GCA_029378335.1 Agrilus mali | reverse complement strand
TTGTTGCCCTGGTCTATTACCGAGAAGTGCAAATACAAAATTAAGTACAATAAGACACAGCTGCAGCAAGCTATTAAATAATTTGGGTTTTTCCCATTTATACTAGCTATTGTTCGGTACTTATACCTGGGTTGGAAGTGTACGTGACCGAGGGAACGTTGGGGGTAGTGGCCGACAATTCGGACAAGACAAGACATTTTTATTTTTATATATTAGAGCAGTAACAGTGTAAACTCAGACAACAAACAGTCAACAACTATTATATTTTTCGATCAGCAAATTCAATTTAGTGTAATTTAGTGTGTATGTATAGGATTATTAAACGTATATACAGTACGAATCTTTTTAATCAACATACACTGGTCCTTCGAGGTTTTTTTTTTTGTTTTGAGATCAATCATTGATCAATGTGGTACATCAGTACACTGACGAAACCAACAAAATTTCGTCAAGCGAGCCAAGCTCCGTAACAGATAAAGTTAAATATTTAAAAAATATGTCACGTGGCAACAAGGAAAATTTCGACTAAAAAATTAATTAGTATAAAAATGAGTGCATAGCAAAAATGAGTTTAAAAGAAATAATTAATTTAAATGAATCTACATAAACTATTAAAATGAAAAGGTAACTGGATTAGAAACAACAATTTTCACCAGAACATTGATCACAAAACCTTAACAGAAGAATACACACACACACGTCACTTCAGTGTCAAGGATCGAGGAAGAAGACCTCGAGCACCGACCGGAAAATTTTATAACGATCCTTCCATCGATCGCGTAGTCCTGCGCGAAGGTTGCTAGCCTTGATGATAGGACGGAAGGTCGATCAAAATTAAGAAATAATCAACGAAACTGAACTAAGACAAAGACAAACTGAATAGAAATAAGTAAAACTTTAGTAACGGGATTTTTCGTAGAAAAAAAAACGTTACACGTTATACGATAAACGATTTACAGAAAGTAGGGATCAATTTTAGGTTGGAAATCAGGAATAAAAACTTAATCCAAATAAGATAAATACTTAGATCGAATTGAAACAATGAATTGTAATTTCACGGAAAATATCTCAGCCTCAAGAGAATTTCATTTCCGACGCTCATTATACAATGAATAAAGACGAAAAAGAGGGACGCTGTTTTAAGAGAATTTTCACTACAATATAAAATTACATAGCTTAATTGCTTGGAAGTTTGTAGGTACGTTAATTGATTTACGAATAATTGTATAGCGTCGTCCTCGATTAATACTATCTATAGCCAAAATTGATAAAATTATTAGACTAAGTATGTTAAGTTATGCAACGTTACATCGTATAGTCACAGGCTATTTTAATAACATTTGGCGTAAAAAACGCATTTAATACGGTAAAATGGGTGGACATAGTAAAGGCCCTTATCGAGATGCATGCCCCCACCTATATAGATGTAGAAGATATTTTGATTACATACACATCCTTACTGCATATAAGAAAATCCAAACAGGAAGAGTCCCACAGAGAACTATGTTATATTGGGGTCGAGCTTTGGCATATTTTATGTTTACGTTGACGATCTGCCTGTTGGTGTGGATAGCCTGAGACGGAATATGAACAGGGCCTGTGATCAGATAGGGGAGTGGATGACCTGACGAGGTTTAGAGATTTCTAATGGAGTAATATTTTCCTATTTTCCGGACTGATTGGCTGTGGTCCATTAGTTTGGAGAATTCTAGACGTTTCGTCTCCAACTGCGGGAGACACCTTCAGTAGATACCTTGAAAAGAGATTGCCGCGAACGAAATGAAAATGGTAGTGATTGCTGGCAAGAGAAAGTTAAAAAAGGTAAGTGTAAAAATCATAAAAGCCGTTAGTAGTCAAGAAGCGGTTAGGCGGTTAAATATTTGGGGGTGTAGATCGGAAGAAATTGTCAGCCTACATGTCCAAGATTGTGAGGAAGAGGTAAGGAGTGTGCAAAATGTTGGGTAGCCTTATGCCAGTTCAAGAGGTCCTGATGTTGTAAAGTGTAGGACGCATATGATTCTGGTGATAGTATTGGACTCTCACTTGCAGATCCAGTATGGGCAAATAAACAGGATTATAGGGACACAGAAAGGTCTCCCCACGAACCCTTATTCTCAGACGCCATTGCAGTTATTGCGGGCGTATGTCTGTTCGATCTGACTATCAAGAAGAGGTGCTAAGCATATGGAAGGGATAGGAAGAGAAAATTAGGAGTAGGCACAGGAGAAATAGAAGGTGGAGAAGGAAATGGAGGGACTCCAGTAAGGGAAGGTTGGTAAATGGGTTAATTCCAGACCTTGTGGAATGGACAAGCCGGGTAAGGGCAGGACTTTTACTGTACAATTTCTGACAGAACATGGTTATTTTAACTCGTATTTAAAGAAATATGAAGTAGTGGATTGAGATGCCTGTCTACACTATCTTCCGTCTGCGGAAATAAGAGAACTTGTCCTAGTGTGTACGACCTAGAGGAAAAATTGAAAGGTTCTGGCGCATTCCCTTGGAGAGCCATTGACATTCCGTAACTTTTTCGAGCTAGTCAAGAATGACAACTGATCAGAGATTAGTCGGACAATCGAAAAAATAATGCGGACGAAGGGAGAATTATGCACACTCTGCACTTTAGTTTAGTGCGTATAGTTGTTTTTTCACATATCGTCGCCTAAATAAGAAATCCTATTAAGTCCACTTTTTCTTCTAAATAAGGTTTTAACATCATCTATTAATGTTTAGGCAAACCTACCCTTCACTAAAACCTCGGAATTGACAACGTACCACAAATTCTGTAATTTGCTCCAAACATATCTCGTAAGTCCACGACCCTCCTACGTCAAAACGCAAATCTCTCAAGTCCCAGTTTACTGCTGTATTGTGAAATTTTTATTTTAAATTGAAAATTGTGCCTCTATATGCTGTTAAGAATTCGTTTGTAGTTATCTCACAAATATTTCTCAGTAAATGTTGCTATTTATTACTAAAATACTCCACAAAGTGTAAATATGGACTTAAGTGTTTTTCGTACTTGGTTGAATTAAGTTTGTGGTATCCGATGGTCATCTTTAATCCTTTAAATATTTTACGCACGCTTCATTAAAAAAAAAGAAATTTTATCTAGTTTTTCGATCATGTTATTACAAAACTCTTTATCAAATTTCCTGATAACTTTCTGAATAATTACTTGCATTTTAAGTGAGTAAAATAAACTAAACAACCACATGTTTTTTTTGTGTGGTCTGCCTCATTTCTGTTGGTGTTCTAGTGTTTCGCACGCATGGGGTGTAATAACCATAATTACTCTTGAGCTGGCGTGAGACCTGTTCTCTTTTAGGTAAAATTTTTGTCACTTGTCTCGTAGATCGATTTCCTGTGGGAATTATTCTTAGATACGGCGTGGGTTCGATTAGTTTTGATGACGTGTTAGTACGAGTCTTTAAAAGGGCTGCGAGGTATTTTTTAAGGCATTCGATTCAATCCGACATCCATTTAATTCAAGTCATTTCATTTCGATACAATTCAATTCAGATTCCGATTTTGAAACCCGCGTTTAAAATTTGTTTTGTGTTTTTATTTTGTATTTTGTGTGTGTATTTTCTTTGTTTGTAAATTTTGTTCTAATTTGGATATACATTTCCTATCAGGTAGGATAATTATTTAATTATTTTTAAATAATATTTTTATTATTTTTTTTTTCTTTTCATGTTATAATGTTAATTATTTCAAATTTAATTTCACTTTTTATTATAAATTACTTACATTTCTAACAGGTATGATAACTATTTTATTATTTTAAATTAATATTATTTTTTTATCATTTTTATAATTGTAATTGTTTCAAATTTAATTTCACTGTTTATTATTTTTTTTATAACTATAGAAATTCTGTTCAATTGTTTATAAATTTTAAATTATTTTCAATTCAGGTAAATCTCACAAAATTCCATAATTAACATTTTTTTAATTAATTTCAATTCAGGTAAATCTCACTAAATTAAATAATTTACATTTTTTTTTTTTTACTTAATTTCAATTCAGGTAAATCCCACTAAATTCAGTAATTAACATTTTTTAAAAATAATTGCAATTCAGGTAAATCTCATTAAATTAAATAAACTATTTTATTTTTAAATTAATTTCAATTCAGGTAAATTTTACTAAATTAAATAATTTACATTTTTTTTTAATAATTTCAATTCAGGTAAATCTCAATAAATTAAATAAACTACTTTTTTAAATTATTTCAATTCAGGTAAATTTTACCAAATTAAATCATTTACATTTTTTTTTAAATAACTTCAATTAAGGTAAATCTCACTAAATTAAGTAGACTATTTTTTTTTTCTATAATTTCAATTCAGGTAAGTCTTACTAAATTATATTTTTAAAATTATTTCACTTAAAAAGTTTTTCAGGCTAAACATTAATATTTCATTTTTTTCAATTTATAATAATTTGTGTATATTTTCGAAAGGGGTAAAACATTTTGTGGTTCAATCTAAGTATGAAATGCCTTGTTGTAAGTACTAATATTTTCTCCCGTGTGGACGTTGATGGGAGTATAACAGGGGCTTTTGTTATATTGATAGTTTATCGATGATGTCTTGCTCAACGAGAAAGATGTATAGACTAGATAAAAATGCAAACAAACATTAAGTCGTGTAGCCCGATGCGTTCCAACGATCATCGTTATCTGGATTGCTTCCTTAGGGACTCCAGACCCCTAAATTAACTAACAAATATGTTTTTGGTTTTAAAATGTGCTGCTGTTTGTAGGGATTGAATCTCAAGTTGTGTCAAAATTTATCAAACATTAGGAAATTATAATAAAAATTGGGTGTTTTACATTTTGTGAATTTTTCATAAGTTTCTAAATTTTCTTATACAAATTATTTTCATTTTTGTTGAGCCTGAGAACTACAAAATTTGAATTTATCTTTTCTAGGTTGTTTTTGATTTAATTTTATTTGAGAATTTTTAATTATATTTACAACAATTTCTTATTGATTATTTTACATACATCTTATTTGGTTTTGTCTTATTGTGTTTTTACCCTTTTATGTGTATTTGTGTCCCCTGGTTTATATGTGTTTTATTGAATTTTCTTATTGATTGATTATTTTTATGTGCATTTTATTTTGTGTTGGTTTTACCCTGCAATTACTTGTTTTACCTGATTTTATTTTTGCACTGGATATTTTGATTTTTATGTGTTCTACTTTATTTTATTTTTTTTTTTTATTGGATATTTTTGATTTACATGTGTTACACTGGAACTTATTTTTTACCTGGATATTTTGATTTACATTTTTACTTGATATTTGTGATTTACTTGAACTTATTTTTATATTTGATATTTTTGATTTACATTTTTACTTGATTTTGATTTACCTGTGTTTTACTTGAATTGATTTTTACATTGGATATTTTGATTTATCATTTTATTTGAATTTAATATTTTGATTTACCTGTTTTACTTGAATTGATTTTTACTTGATTTTTTTGATTTATCATTTTACTTGAATTTAATATTTTGATTTACCTGTGGTTTTACTTGAATTGATTTTTACATTGGATATTTTGATTTTCATGCGTTTTACTTGAACATATATTTTTTTATATTTGATATTTTTATTTATTTGTGCTTTATCTGAATTTATTTTTTTTCATTGGATATTTGATTTATGTGTGATTTACTGGAATTTGATATTTTGATTTTTATGCTTATTTGAATTTGTTTTTAAATCATTAAGTGGCTGAGATCGTGGTTTTCTCTGCCAGGCTCTTTTTCCACGCTAGCCACAGGCTGAGTCTGGCACTCTCATTTCCAAATTTACATTTGATTTTGAATTAAAAAGTAGGAATGAATTCATTGTCTTTTATTTAACCTTGTTCCTCTAATGGTAAACCCGTACCAGAGTACAATTTGTCATTTTTGGCAAGACCTGGCTTTTCAACACAACGAAGGGTAGGAAGTTTTTGACGATCACGTTGGCCTAGGTAAGTTATACTACAAGTTCATTGAGGAGTTACGAGTATTACCATTATATTTCAATAGTTTAACGTTTGAACTACTTCTTATGCCAAAATACCAGTATTATAACCCTATTTCTCTTTTATTAGATGCAATGGCTTCATTTAAACCTCGTATATCCACTAATTTAACTGATTTTTATATTATATTACTAAAATAAAGCTAATTCATTAGGTACCACAATAAAAAATATATGTAGCCAATAAGTAACACCGACACGAAACGGAAATTCAGTAATTTAGTTTTATTTGTTTACTGTAAAATTGCTCATTAAGGACATACGGGGATTTCTTATTTAGGCGACGATATATAGTTTACTTGTGCGTGAAAAACATATGTACAATGTGGATTTTGTCTTTTATGTTGTGTATTTATTTATTTATTATGTATTTATGAAGAATTTATACGTTTGGTATGTAGTTTCATATGGTTTAGATTATCTAATAGTTTCAAGTTTTATATAATAGTTGTTAATAACAAATCCTTTTTAGCAAGCAGCGTTGCAGCAGGGGCCACTGCTTTATATTGCCCTCTGAAATGAGTTAACTTTTTTCTCTCAGGTTTGGGAACCAGGGGCAGCGGCGAACATCGTTGGCAGGGGGAGGGCAGTTCCTTATACTTATAGGGGTAATACGGGCGGTAATGAACAGCGTTGGTACGTTGGTAGGCTCGGCGTGACTTCTATACTGCCATAATTGTAGGAATTTTTCGTGATTTAATCGTCATTTGTATGTTTAAATTAGTTCGGGTGAGTGTGCGGGGAAAGAAAAAATAAAAAAGGACGTAAGTAGCTAGGAGATAGGTTATAATTATTAATTCATAATAAAAACTGTGTGATTGTCTCCGTTTGGTAAAAATATAAAAGTTCTCAATAAAACGCAATCAGTTACTACGTTAAATCCCACATAATTATATAAATCCCAAATTCACTTTAGCTACACGTGTTATGATGTCATTGTTAAAGTTTTTGTATTGTTTGTTTTTTTTTTCACCCATTCCAAATCATTGTATTTTAGAACAACGATAACAAATTTATTTGATTTTAGTCACTGTTTATTGAAGGGTGCCAACCATGAAGAATGCCCAAAAGGGTGATGCCGTGGTGGGAGTGTCAGCCGAAAGTACCGGGAATTTTTTAGTGGGTAAATAGGCACTATGAGACGTCTCAATGTGGCCGATGTATATAAAGCATTTTTCTTCTCGAGAACCAGAAAAAAAGGTTAGGTTAGGTTGGTTTAGGGTAGACTAGAATAGGTTAGGTTAAGTTAGATTAGGTAGATGAAAAGAGATGCCGTAAAACTTCAGTGGAGTACTTATTCCTTCTTTCAAATAATTTGCAAAAAAAAATAACTGTTAAAATAAATATGCATTTCATTAATTGTAGATATGTTACGTAATAGTTTACAAATGTGAATATTTTTAATTTTTTCTTCAGAGTAATGAAATCCAATCAAGAACTGTAATAATAAACCAATCTGCTAAATTCTTTTATTTATTAATTGATTGCATGTATTTATCCAGGATAATTCTTTTTATTAAAAATACAAAAAAAGGTACATTGTGAACTATAATTCTTTACAGTTTAAAATTATATCATCATTTGGAGTTATAGATATGTAACTTCAATAGCCAGCATTGAATTTTCTTGGTTTAATATTTAAATATGTAATTAGTAATTTACAATTTATTGACGATTAGTCAGAAAGAGCGAATAAGTGAGCGAGTATAATTTTTAATATTTTCTTAAGGTAATTACATTATCTATCGAGAGTAGCTTAAGGAGATTCTTTTTCCAAAAAGCCTCTTTATAATCATCTTTAATTTGATTTGATGTACATGAAATGAACCATTAAATAAATCCGTTATCTACAAAATGTACAACAATGCCTCTTACTCGTTCTTTGTACATTTCATTTTTCAAAATATCTGGATTTGCAAAACATTTTGTAAAATCTTCTTTATTGTTGCCTATTTCACCTATATCTATTGCTTCATCATGAACTGGGTTATAGTACATATTTAATAATGAAGTTGCCATTAAAAGACCAAATCTTGAATACGATTTCCAGTGATTTTGAAGGTCTTTGAAAGAAAAAAACTTTTCTACATCGGTACCCATTTCTGTTAAATCCAATGATAAACTATCATGATACAATTTCAGATAATAGTCTAAATTATCAAACACCTCTTGAGGAGCATTACAGTAGAGAAAATAACTTAAATCAACAACTGGTGATGATAGTCTTGAACATTGCCAGTCCAAGAACACAGCCTTTTTTAATGTTTCCGGATTTTTGGGATCCTATAAAATTAGAAACACAGTTAGAAGTAATATATATTTGAAGACTTTCACGGCCGGAGTTTATCTGGTGATTCTTTTCCGGGCTAGTGTGCCGTGGTCTAGTGGAATGTTTATAACTTCCAGACGTTTCGTTCGAAACTACGCCGAATATTTTCAATGGAGACGATGATGACTTCGTAGTATTCTGCTCGAAAGTTCAGGAGCGAGCGAACTTTCCAGCAGAATACGTCTGGAAGTTATAAACATTCCACTAGACCACGGCTCACTAGCCCGGAAAAGAATCACCACACAGTTAGAAGTACTCCATCAACATCTTATAATTGAATCCGTATTATTTAACATCAAGCAATATTTTATATAAAATTATATTCAGAAGCCTTCCAATTGAAGGAATCATTGAAAAGTTTTTTTTTTTTTAATTTGCCTTAAATAATTTTTGAAGTTCAAAATCTATTTTGATAAAGCCAACAATTTCGGACGAAGCGTCGAATTATTGGTTTTACAAAAATAAAAACTTTTTTACTCAGATTGACTCGGATTTTCTCAATAAATAATTAAACGAGGGAAAGACATTCATATGTAGGTACCTACTGCTTATAATTTTCGTATTCGCTTTACTCACGGTGCATTAAAATAATAAATAAAAGTACGTACCTCAAATTTAAACATAAAGTTGTTGCACCACCTGTCCCCATGAATAATAACTGTTTTATCCATAACTGAAGAAGAACGTACCGCGGTCATTAAGTCGTTCTCTATGTATCTTTTGAATATCCTGTAAACATTTTCGTCCTTAACCTTATCGATGCATTCTAATGCAATTTCTGAAGTCAACTTGTATATTAGTAGATTGTCTGGATTTTCGAAAAATTCGGCCATAATATCACAATAGAGTTTCTTTGATAAATTTGAATACACTTGAGGCCTTTGATCTTGAAGAGCGAAAGAAACTGCGTGAAGTTTAGCACTTTGTTTCAAAATAAGTTCAACACATTTTATCGTCATTGGATTTTTCTTATCCCATAGAACGAAGCCCATTTCAGTCAAGTCGTCGAAAATAAGAAATTCCTTGTGTTCAATATCACAACACTTATAGCACTTCACGGTACTATTAAATGGTTCTGTAACACCTTTTTCTTCTTGGAAATTATAAAATAAAGGAATTGCTTCTCTGTACATTGTTATTTCGTTCAGGTACGCCTGACGTCCAGAAAGAGTCGCTGGCATTGATTTTGGTGTAGATTTCAAGAAAAGATGGAATGATTTCTTCTCATTTGAAGCACTTGTTCCATGTATTTTAATTGTACTTGGATCTCCAAAATATCCACCTCTCGTTGCTGGTGAAATTACAACATCTGGGTTTAGTATTCTATTTTCTTCGATTATTTCATCAATTGCTTTTTGTAAGTTCATATTGCTGATCGTTTTCGTTCTGTAAAATAATGAAAAATGATAGAATTGTTGTTGTCTCTTTATATATATATAAAATTCCACATAAATTTATCTTATCTTATTTGTATTTAATAAAAGAAATCTAGATTATAAATAGATGCCGAGATAAACCGGCACTTCAATGAAAATGACACAAACACAGATTATTTTACATAACAAATTATGTGTAAAATTATGCAATACTGGTTATAAAAACGTTTCGAATTTTATTAATATAGACTCATGAAAATAATAAATACCTACTAGAAATACAATTATTTCCAGTACGCTTTAGTACGTATAAATCTGTTTTAGTTTTAAGAAAATACAAAGGTCCTCACTTCTCTATTACTTTTTTTTTGTAACCCCTGACTTCAATACTATTATTTTAAAATCTATCATGAAGTATAATGTGCCAAATCAATTCGGTAGAAAAGAGGAATATTTCCGAGAAACTTGCTACTAAGTACATATTATGCAAATTTATTGTTCAGCATTTAAATACAATAAATACCTACAATCATGGAGCTAGGGCAAGCTTAAATGAAGAATATTTTGCATTTATTTAGTATAAGACGTTATATCTTTCAAAAAATAAACGTTCGATTTATATGGTAATTTAAGATTGCCGATATGACCAAGAGGAATAGGAGAGAATCTGTAAAGAACTGTTGACACAAAACTAATAATGCACAAATAAAATTTCAATTTCAAATTCGTGCTGACAAAAATTTTTCATATCTTATGAACAGAGATGGGATGAAATGAACTGAGATAAAATGTAATGAGATACAATGCACGGGGGTCAGTTGGATGAGATTGAAGGAGACTGGAAAGGAGTGTAGTAGATGGAAAGGGAAAGAGGATAAGGAAATGAGGGAATATCAAAGGGAGATGAGGGGAAGGAAAAGTGATGTGGGGATGGGATGGTGTGGATGGGGTAGGATGGGGCGGGATAGGCTGGGATGGGAAGGGACGGTGTGAAGTGAGTTGAAGTAAAATGAGGTCTGTAGTAAGATAAACTAACACCAAATGAGATGAGAAGATGCCTATAAGATGAGATAAGAGAGGGTAATATGGGGTAAAGTGAAAAAGGATGAGATAGTATTAAATGATATCTGAGCAAAATTTAAAAAAAAGACTTTTATTTTAGGTACCTATCAAAGAGTAAATATATAAACAAACGCTTTCAACTCTTATAATCAGATTATCACACTGAAACAGAGCTATGGTGTAGATTACTTCATTCAAAACAGTTTCTTATTGGTCAGTATAATGATTCTGTTGTCCCTTATTATGTTATAATTCTTTGAAGTGAATGTCATAATTACACCTATTTTTAACAGTTGTCATGGCACGTTTTACCATTCATTAAAAGAACACGGAGGTAACTTTTTTATCAATAATAAATGATTCCCTTACGGTATACATTGTTTCTTGTACAGGTATTTATTGTGTATTTTGTCTTAATTCTTCCACTTATCACCATGAATTATCAATATCTACGACGATGATAGTAGCGATTACATTCCAATATTTGTATGATTTGTTGTGATTCTGAAAAATCAAACAATTTGTGGTACAGATGCAGGCCCTGGGAAAAATGGGTACATGCTCAATGTTCAGGGAGTGATTCCGTCAAAGATTATGTTTGTGACTTAAGTATTAAACAATAATTGCTTTCTAGCTTATAAAACTAACTGTTGTTTTGCATGTTCCTAAAGATAATACAGTTACGTTTTATATGAAAATAAGTTAAATTATAACTATTACGAAATATATAGTAAGTATATTGGAAATTGGGAGCCAATGTTACTTTTTCTTTTTAAAAATGTAATTAGCTTTTTTTGTATGTTTTTTAATTTCCATGTGTTTGGGATAAACCTGCTTAGTTGTGGTTTAATATAAACCTAAAGGCATAGTTAAGTCATTATTTTAAAACTTTATTAGAGTTTTATCTTAAGTGGCGCCAATACCCCCTGTATTCCCCTACATTGCCCCACCATTTCTCATTCCCCGAAAATTGCCATGTTCTTTGTGCGGTTAAAATGGGTTTTAAATAATTCGGCTATATTTTAATTAATAGTGTACTTTTGAGATATAAAATTGTATAAAACAGAAATATAAATATTATAGTTATTCTTCGTCTGTTACTAATTTTTGAACAATTTTATACATCATATTATCGAACAGAAAATTAAACTGGATTATAGTGTCAATTTATCACGAATATACAGTGTTTTTCAAGTTGATGGGCTATTAGAAGTATATGAATTAGTAAAAGGAATTCAATTTTGAAACTTGGGCTCATTTGGTTATTGTTTATGCCGCTTCTTTTAAAAATATTTTCAAGTTCGATTTACATCCGGTTATGCCGGAAGTCGATACCAACTTTGTTATTTTAAATGGAATGCTATATTTTTTACGCTGAATTCGAATAAAACGTGTAATTCTAAGGTAAGTTTGATAACCAACTTGTACACCTATGACGATCGGTTTCTGAGTTAATTTAATTTATAGAAAAAAAATCGCTACCACAACCCAAATTATAAAAAATCATAACTTCCACAAAATACGACTTAAGAGTGTTGAAATTTTTATTAGTAATAGCTGAATATTAGTGCTAACGCCTTGACAAAATTGAATTAAATAAATTATACAGAGCGTTCAAAATAAAATTCTAAAATTGAAAAACTTCAAACACGAATCGATCTATATGGATACTTCCTATTTTAAGTAATAGTTCAAAATTACTCCAAACTTTTCAAATAAAATACGAAGTATCCATATGGATCGAAAGAGGATAAAAAAAGGAATCGATTGAAAAAATAAACAATAGTAGGTGCCATTTGGAAAAACGAGGTAATTCGTGTTTGAAGTTTTTCAATTTTAGAATTTTATTTTGAACGCCCTGTATAATTTATTTAATTCAATTTTGTCAAGGCGTTAGAACTAATATTCAGCTATTACTAGTAAAAATTTAAGCACTCTAAGTCGTATTTTGTGGAAGTTATGATTTTTTATAATTTGAGCTGCGGTAGCAATTTTTTTTCTATAAATAAATTAACTCAGAAACCGATCGTCATAGGTGTACAAGTTGGTTATCAAACTTACCTTAGAATTACACGTTTTATTCGAATTCAGCGTAAAAAATATAGCATTCCATTTAAAATTACAAAGTTGGTATCGACTTTCGGTATAACCGGATGTAAATCGAACTTGAAAATATTTTTAAAAGCGGCATAAACAATAACCAAATGAGCCCAAGTTTTAAAATTGAATTTCTTTTACTAATTCATATACTTCTAATAGCCCATCAACTTGAAAAACCCTGTATACATTAAGTATAGGTACATTTAAAGATAGTTTAAATACAATTTCATTTATCCTTAACTCTATATATGTCAAGATTAGTAATGGTCTGGCGGTATTTATTATATTCTATTAAATACTAGCTGACCTGGTCACGCGTTGCTGTGGCTAACGTTTTTGTCCAGTCAACAGATGTCGCCATCTGTTAGAATAGTTTGGAGCTAACAGATAATTGTGACTGTCAAATAATAGACAAATAATTTGCAATAAAATAATATTGCGATCATAAATTGAGATGTAAGCTATCCTATCTTTCAATTTGGATCAAACTACACACGGTGTACAAATTTTATTAAAATCGGTTAAGTAGTTTAGGAGTCCAACACGGACAAACAACGTGACACGTAATTTATATATATTAAGATAATGGAATTAATTCGTATTAACATTTCTGCTAGACATAAAACTCGTTTAGGAGAAACGACGTAAAGTTGCAAAAACCTAATATGAGAAATATTTTTATGTTATGAAATTCCAATCCTACATGTTAACATTAAGACCTTACATACTTACATATGTAGATGTATATGAATCGTATAAGTCCATACATATAATAAATAATACATTTTACCATCAGCTCCATTTTAGGTAGACAGCGCTGAATACAAAAAATTTGTAGCATTGAACATTGAACAAAATAACTAATTAGAAAATGTATGTGGAAGCTTTTAAATTCTTTATCAACGATTATGTTTCGCAAAAAGTTGCTAAGTTTTATTTTTTCTGTCTCTTAAAACTTTCAATTTTACACTGAAAAAAAATCTTATGGTACATTTTTAAAAACTGAAAAATGCGTATTCCTATCAGCGATCTATGGAATGGGTAAAATAGGGTTAGTTTAGTATAGCCCTAAAATGGGATTGCGTGGTATTGAAGAAATCGTTAAATGAAAAAAAGAGTAGTTTTTAACTTATTTGGACTACATTCAGATGGCACAAGTAAAACGGTACCTTCATGAACATTATATAGTCAGATGAAGTACGAAATTTAGACTTACGCCTTTGTTTTATTCATATACACAGGCTGTGGGGAGGTTTTGGGGACAATCTGGGTGCCTTTTTGTATGAAATTGAATGTACTGAATAACTGAATGTAATGAGACCACTCAAAAGACGATGGTAGTAAAGATAAAATTAAGATTTTGATGTCATATTTGAAACTTCAACAACCACAACTGCCAAGGCCGAATTTACATACGGGCATTTCAGGCCGGCGAGGCGCCAAGGGCTTCCGCAAAAAAGAAATATAATATGTAATTGTTCATTTCTGTTTCCTTCATTATTTTTGATATGCATACATACCCTGTCGATCACGCAGAATAGCTTAACTCATTATTTATTTATTTATTTATTTATTTATTTATTTATCGAATTAACGGGTATAACCCTTTATAATAAAGATACAGGTATTGTATTGTAAATACAGATACGCAAAGAAGAATTCTGAGATGTAAGGCTGATCCAGCCAATCAAATTACATGGGTTCAGCACGACTAGGTATAATAATGCAAGATCGCGTACTACATAATAAACAAAGAAATATGCATGAAAGAAAAACAATACAACTCACCAATAGATTACGCAAAAATAAAGATAAAGTTAAAGTTACAGAAGCAAACAATTGAAAACGCTGAATTAGTAGAAGCGGTGGCACAATGTCTTAACGCTGGACTTAAAAGTATTTAACGAACTAGAGCTCTTGCATTCAACTGGAAGAGAATTCCAGTCTCTGCATACTCTCGCAAACGTAGAATAGTAAAATTTATTTATTACTCTCTTTCTTTCGACTAGTTTGTACTGATCTCTTAGTCCATAAGTAACATTCTTAAGTACAAATTCATGACTAAATGGAAAACAATATAACTGACCGTTTAAGATTCTGTAGACTAGAGTGAGGTCATTAACATTATGCACAGATTTTACTGTGTGTACGTTGTATTGTCTTGAGACCGACGAGTAGCTATGGTCCGTCCAGTGCATTGGGTGGCCAGCTTTAAAAGCAACATAACGCAGGAATTTGTGCTGCACGCCCTCCAATATCTCAATCTCACCCTCCAGGTAGGGAGACCAAACCTGGGAGCAGTAAGTCAAGATGGGCATGACTAAAGCACGGTATAAGTAAAGGATAGCCCTGTAAGAGCCAAAGCACCTCGTCGATCTCTTTATAAATCCTAACATACGCAAAGCTCTGGACTTGACCCAGTTTAAATGTTCTTTAAAGCTCAATCTCTCGTCAATCAATACACCCAGGTCACGAAAGGCTCTGACTCGTTCCAACACAACACCGTCTATTTTGTAAGTACAATCGTCATCGGATTCACAACCAATAAGCATATATTTACACTTCTTAATATTAACTCTCAGGCCACTATCCGAGATCCATTCACAGACCGCATCCAAGTCCCTTTGAAGGTCAATACAGTCCTGAGAAGAAGAAATAGGCTTGAACAGCTTAATGTCATCAGCAAACAGTTCTATGATCGAATTAATTGGAATACCGGTCAGGTCGTTAATAAACAGAATAAACAAAAGGGGACCCAGATGCGATCCCTGCGGGACCCCAGACAGTGCCCTGAAAGGCTTAGACTCAAAACCCAAAACACGCACTGATTGAGTTCTGTTCGATACGAAAGAACGAAGCCACTCCAGAGCCGCACCACGTATGCCAAAGTTAAAAAGCCTTTCCAAGAGCAGCCCGTGGTCGACCGAGTCGAATGCTTTAGCCATGTCAAGGTAAATTGTATCGGTCCGCAATTTCGACTCCATCGATTCCAGGGCCACACTTGAGAAAGCAAGGAGGTTCGAGAGAGCCGATCTCCCCGCCACGAATCCATGCTGCCGCTCGGACACAACGTTACCCAAAGCCCTAGTTAGCCTGGTGGTGACCAAATGATCGAGTATTTTTGGAATAGCACTGCAGATGGAGATGGGCCTATAGTTACTGACGTTCGTGCTGTCTCCATCCTTATGGATGGGAGTTATGATAGAGGGCCCCCACCTATTGGGCACCACGCCAGAGCGCAAAGAATTATTAAAAAGCAGCAGCAGTGAACGCGCAAGGGAGAGACCACACCCCTTGATAAGACTAGCTGGAATGCCATCCGGACCAACACTCTGACAGTCCTTCAAAGAGCTCAATGCCAGGCCAACGTCATCCAAGCCGATAACAAATTCATCAATGACTGTGGGCGCCTCATTATTAAGAGGACAACTACGCGAAGGTTTACTATACACAGATGAGAAAAACCCAGCAAAGAGCTCAGTGATCTCCTGTCCATCACTCGCGACCATATTACCGTGCCTGACAGACGAAGGAAGGCCTCTGGATTTACGATCGTTATTTACATAGACAAAGAATGATTTTAGATTAGAAGGTACACCAGCTTCAACTCTACGAATGTAGTCGTCATAGCTGGTTCTGCTCAGTCTTTTACATCTGGCTCTAACCTCTTTGAAAGTAATAAAGTCATCAAGTGACTTGGTGCACTTCCATCGCCTGTGGGCAATTTTCTTATCATTAATAAGCTCCCTGAGTTGTTTTGTGACCCAACGCGGGTAAGTAGTGGATCTAACTATTCTAGTTGGGGTATACTTACTTACTAGGCTGTACAATATAAAATAGAATTTCTCAGTACAAACGTTTACATCTGGGTCGCTCAAAGTTTGGTTCCAGTCCACAGCATCCATCTCGGTTCGAATTCCTTCAAGATTAGCTTTACGAAAATAAAATATCTTGGTTTTGAAATCACAAGAAGAGTATTTTAGGTTATTAATCGAAAAAAACCGAGAGGGATGGTGCGGATCACATGGAAGAATGCTCTCCTGGAGATCGAGGAACGACACTGATAACTCTTTTTGAGCAAATAATAAGTCCAATGTATACGAGTGTTCTTTGCTAACGGGAAAGCACTGTACTTGGTCCAGCGCCGATGACGAATGCCAGACATAGTTGGCTATTTCGGCAGAATCCGGGTTGATGTAGTCCAGGAATTGCAGACTTTCGTTGGATTCATAATCCCACGATACATTAGGAATGTTGTAGTCTCCTATGAGTAGCAACTGGTAGTTACTGTAGAGGTCGGCTAGACTCGATGCTGTGTCGAAGTGCTCCTGATAGACAGCTAAATCAGCTGAGGGGGGAATATATGTAGCACCGATGATGATCCTCTTCAAAGAAAGCTCCAGAGAAATAAAAATCTGTTCACATTTATTGTGACTAGTTTGGATCAACAAGGGCTTAAGACATCTTCTGGCAGCAATGAGTACTCCTCCTCCCCTGGTAGCTTTGGAGTCCGTGGACTCCCTGTCGCATCTGAAAACCTCAAAGTCTGTAAGGCCAATTTCACTGTTCATGACACCGCCAGTAAGCCACGTCTCCGTAAAAACCAGAATATCAGGACACATAGAGAGTGAAAAAAAGTTGTTTTGCAGAGTTTTAAGTTTGTTTGTTATGCTTCTAGTGTTTTGATAGTAAAGGATGGGCGTTAAAAGGTTATACCGTTCTAGTGGTTTTCCGAAATTTCCATGTCGGAGGCATTGCCAGTAGTGGAGGTCTTGACAACGATCGTTGGATTCCCATTGACGTACTTGATGGTAAGGTTCTTTTCACCCTTCTCTGTCCTCTTCTTCAGAGTAGCGACAGCTGACTTCCAAGCTGCCTGTTCTTCCTTGGTTTTATCGAGTCCAATCTTGCAATCTTTAAACTCGGTCCCAATCTTGCCTCTGTTCTTTATAACATAGTGGGGGTCCTGGGGAGATGGCAGCGTTACAACTAAGGGACGAAGTTTTTTGTCAGCTGGCCTGCCAATTCTTCTGCATGAGACAGAAGAGAGGTTAATGGGAAGAGCACCAAGCATCCTTTTAACTGTACTGATATCGCTATTATTGGATGCTCCTTCCTGTAAGCCAAAGACCACAATGTTATTTGCTCTCTGCATCCTCATCAATGCTTCCCTAGCTATATCACTCTTTGAAGTACGAATAACGGTATCATCAGCTGATTTAAAGACAGTGACCTTCGCTTTAATTCCCTCCATCTCGGTACGAAGCAGATCAATATCCAGTTTCATGGTATTAACGTCTTCCTGAAGTGGAGCTATGCCAGCACAAGTGCTCTGAAGTTGATCCAAGCTGCCCTGGATCTTATTGAGAACTTCAGCGCAACAAATTTTACCCTTCTGGTGACACTCCTTGCATTTATATGTCATCATCGGCTTAGTTTTGAGCTGGGCAACACGAATCTCGGAAGCCGTAAGATCCGAGCACTTTGATTCAACATGGTAAAAGCCATTACATGTAGTGCAGGACAATATTATAGAGCCCTCCGGAAAGGTGAGACTGCAAGTTCCACAGCGCGACATTGCGAGGCACGTGCTTGGTGGGTTGGAATGGTGAAAAGTTAAAAGAGTTTCTGAGCTCGGAGAGGAACGAACAGAACAATAATAAAGAGCACTACTATCAATATCCAACACCTTGGGCATACACTAGTGATTTGGTAATTAAATAAAACTTTCAAGATTAATAAAAGCGTAGGGACTATCAAAGAAACACTCTTTCGGCTACCTGCCTTTATTATATTATATACTTTTTCACTTAAAAATTGTATTTTAACAATTTTTTGTTATTTATTTAACGTAACGTTGAAAAAGTGCGGTAAAAAGTCTTATCCGCGATAACGAGGAGAGAAAAAAAGGAAGAAAAAAGTGGCTAGAAGGACACGTTAATCGACCAACTAGAACCACGTGAGCCCAGGAAATTAATCTAAGCAACAAACTAGCGGATTAGGGGTTGACGCACACTAACGAAACTAGTTACAAAAGATGCACGCACCACAAGTGACCAACGACGAAACTTTCAGGAAAAATCAATAGGTTTTTCCCATCAAAACGGCACCGCAAACCGAGCACAAATTTGATACACACTTACTATATTCAATGTCCTTGTCAATTTTTTTCATTAGTCTATTTAGGATTTTCAAGCTGATTAATAAGGTGTAAAACTGTAAAATTAGCATTTACGATGGTACAAAATTTTAATACTAATTATTCTCTAATAAAAATCATGGTTTTACATCAGTTTATCGTACTCAATTACTTTAACAACGTTTTGTCTAGAATATGGGTATTATAAAGAATAATAGTAGAGACTATAGTATATAAATAAATCAAAAAATACATTCCCTTAATTACCCCAAAACCTATTTGAAAAGGAACACGTACTTCGGCCATTGTGTGGTCATTATTCATCATTACGAGAATTTCGTTATAGTATTTTAGTTTATTTTATATGATTGAGTCGATGAGGCTTCTATTCTTTGTAACTCCATGATTAAACACACTAAAACACAACACAAAGTTTTAGTTACAAAAATTTTTATTAATTGTAATCCACAATAATGATTTCGCCACACAGTGGCTTCTTCAGGTGGAAGAAATCTGATTATATGATATACTGACCATTTTAAACATTAATTTATAATGGACCACGTTGTAGGTCTTTCTTCAATGGAGACATATGTTGAGTTATACTTTAGAACTAAAAGAAAACTTAAAAAGGTGTTGTTGAAAGTAAGGGTCCTCTCTTTTTAACTAAATTAATTATTGTCCAATAATTGTTATTTAATATGCCCCTTTGTTACTTTAGTTCAAACAGTATACTTGCCAAATAACTTCGATAACCGACTTGCAGATAGTTCCTGAAATAATTTAATTTGTAGAGAAGATAATGCGATTGCAATCCATAAAAATTATAGAAAAAAGACATAACTAACAAAAAATTACTTGCAATTAGTATTGAAATTTTGCCAGTTAAAATCGAGTCACACGGCTTACGTCATGCCAAAATTCATGTATTTTCTATTATTTTTTTTACTGTTTGTAAAATGCTGAGTAATTTTGATTTGTAAAATAGGTAATTTCTAGAATGTATTAATTATGAAGGTGTCATGCATAGAGCGTCATGTTCCTAGCGCCGCGACATTTTTCCGTGCGCCCAGCGCCAGCGGGTTTCCTGCGCCGCAATTGTGTAATTATTTTGTTTATTTATACTATAAGTTTAGTCCGGTCAAATTAGGCCAAAAAATAAGAGTAAAGCTACATAAATTCCCACCAAGCTGAAAATCAGTGAGATTGTCTAAAATATAATTAAAAATTAAATTTGAAAGTTCCCCATCTTTCCCCTGTATGGAAAAAAAATTATTCAATGTTAAAGGTCAAAAAAATTAGTTTTTCGCGATTTTCAGAAAAACGGTAAGATTTATCATAATATTACCCTAGACAAAAATTGTAGATCATAAAATTATCTATAAAATATGTATCTCTAAAATACCCCAAAATAAGGTATGAGACAAATAAATCCCCAAGAACTAGAAAATATTTTTGCAAATAGAAAAAAGATTGTAGCGGAAAATTTTTCCCTAGAAGAATTCCCCTGAAAAATATATCGCCAAAAAATACCCCAAAGGAAAAAAAGTCCCCTATTTTTTGGGGAAATCCCCTAATCTGGCAATCCTGAGACTAACAGTATTTCATTTATTAGGCACACTGACATAAAGCAAGTATTAGACCCTAGCCACGCATACAATTGAACAGGAGACAGATGTTGTCTCGAGGTTACACTGGCGTATAAAATAAGGGATTGGGTTTCATTTTACCTGATATCTCAGAAATGGTGGCTCTTAGGAAAAAAATATTAATACATATTTTATAGATAATTTTATGATCTACAATTTTTGTCTGAAGTATTTTTATGATAAAACTTACCGGTTTGCTGAAAATCGCGAAAAACTAATTTTTTTGACCTTTGACCTTGAATAAAAAATTTTACGTACAGGGGAAAGATGGGGAATTTTCAAATTTAATTTTTAATCATATTGTAAACGATCTTACTGATTTTCAGCTTGGTGGGAATTTATGTAGCTTCGAATGTCTAAATTGACCGGACTAGTTTGCGCGTTCTGTTTTTGTATGATATTTTAAACATAAGCTTAATTTTCTATAAATACAATGGATAATTTAAATAGGTTCCTCTACAATTGAATGAAATAATAAAAAAACTTCTAGTTAATGATAATACACCTTTGCATTAACATTACTCAAATTTGTTTACTCGGTTAATTGTAAAATTCATTTTCCTAAATGTATTTCTGTATTTACTTTGAATAATATTTTCAACGAAAATTACATATTTATTTATTTGATATTTACCCATACCAATTACGTAATTAAATGATTATTAGGGGTTTTCATAAATAACGCTTGGGTATGTACAGTAATAACTGTAACGCAATTTGAAAGGGTGATGATAAGGGATGAATCCCTATTGGTTGCTGTACGCTTAGCAAAAGTTCCTAGGAAGAACAGTATGTTTTTTGTTGCTTAGTTGTTAAGTTAATAATAGTTCAAATTTGGAAATGCTTTGGTTCAAGATACCGCACTAACAATGTAGCGGAAGGGCGGCATAGTAAGATATAGGAATAAAAACTATTCTTAAAAAATATACTGTAGATAATGATTTATGGATGTGTTTAAAAGCACTGGCATACGCACAAAACATACAGTAGTATTATAATAAAACACAGATACAAATACATTTATTATATAATCATGTTGATTTTTTTGTACATACCATAACGAAGATTAACTGCCACTCCTATGCCTGGATTAAAATGTGAAGGAAAGTAAAACATTATGTTTGAATATCATACAAAAACAACGCATAAACTTATAGCATAAAGTTTTAAATAGTTACTGTACATACGTTTATATAATATAATTGCATAGATGCGGCGCAGGAGCACCCAACAATTTTACCTGCCTCTCTTGTAGCGCTGGGCGCACAGAAAAAGATCGCGGCGCTAGGAACTTAGCGCAGCACGCACAAACTCATTGTGAATGTCTTTGAAGGCATCATTGGTTTTAACAATTTATTAATTTATTATGTTTTAATTTTAAATGTTTTTTAAATAATTTCTCTTCTTAACTGTATCTATCAACACATTTAAAAGATAGGGGTGAATAATAACAATTAGAATGCCTACCAATCACAATGTTTATCATAGTCTACCATAAAGCAACTAAGAAAGTATTTACCGGAAAGTTAATAGTGATTATGTAAAGTAGTAAAAGGTTTTCAATCCCCTCAGATTTACTTTATTTGTTATTTTGGGAAATTACCAACAAACTATTGTGCATGCATAGTAATTTATTGTTTAACAATTGACATAAACCATGTTCACCAAAATTTATTTTAACTCTACAATTGTCTCATTATAATAAATTCATTGACATAAATTCAGTAACATTTGTAAAAGCATTCAATAATAGGAAGTACAAATTGTGTTTTTAAACTGATTATTAGTAGGTATGTAAGAAACATTGACCGGGAGTTAAGGTGTGTCATTAACGGACTGCCTTATTTAGACGGGAGTTATTAAGGTAGGTACACCGGATAAAATAAAATACAGAATCATAACTTCCCGAACCTTGAATTACAAATTGTTTAACTATAATTGTTTTATTTTACATACCCTTAGTATTCTCAACCTATGTAGTTTCTCCTAGATGTGTTTCTTTCAAACGCCCTGCATATTTTTTATGACCAAAGTGACTGTTGTATTTATACCCATATAAATATTTTTCGAAAATGCTTCAAAAAGAGAAACTCTCACTTTCTATCCTTGAAAGGAAAATCTGATGTTGTTCAAAGATGTCTGTAATATTATTTTTGAACTTAAAAAACATATAAATGTCTATACGTATATAGTAAACAGCTTCCTACACAGAAATTTCGAAACACATTTCCATTATTATAAGCAACATCTATCCGAAGGATGTAAACAATTCGTTTAGCCGACATGACCCAAATAGGACATCGTTGATAGTTCTAGTTACCCACATGGCTTTTAACATCCCACCACTGAAGGAACGTATGGATTCAGTTAGCGATGGTCATTTAGATACTTAGTTACCAACGTGATACAATAGAGACAACGCAAAGTCTCATGTATGTGATGCGATAATTGTTACCAGTACCTTATATATCAAAAATATAATGGGGCGAAAAAATGGCATCGTTGGGATACTCTTCGCCCTCACGTGTACCCTATTCTTATGGAATCTAGTCGTTGATGCTGTTAATATAGACTCAAGTAAGTACAAAAAACTAACTAACAACATTAAAGTCACCCTCTTAATAGTGGCACTTCCTATATTTTAGAAAAAGAGAATTGATTCTGTTGTTCTCTACTTGATGTACAAAAATTAAATACTGTTTTGATAAAGCGAAAACATGACTTCTTCAAGTTGAATATAAAATAACGATAAAAATAATAATAGATATATAAATATATTACCAGGAAGAGAATATTCAACATTAATCGTTAAAAATATATTATTATAGAAAAAATGAGACCCTCAAAGCCAAAATCGTGTAATTATCGTTCCAGAAGAAACAAAATCTAACCCAACCAAAGCTAACCACAGATACCTATACTACAATTAGATTTGTGTAAATTTCATTTAGCCACGCTCAAAATGAATAGAAAAACTAGTTTATTACAAAGATAGATACGTCAAGAAACTCATCTTGTCAAGACCTCTTGACAAGAGTCTTGCCTATATTTTGCCAATTAATACATTACCATTGGTTTTTCAATGTATTTTTAAATAGTAATTTTCTATTTTGTAAATATTTAAGTTGTGAAATCTCATATGTATTTTTTCTTGTATTATCTTGTCCCCTTGTGTTGGCGTATCTTGTCTCGATTTCAAAACCAAAACAACATTAAAAAGAAGTTGGTCATATAAGGATCTATTTCAATGTCAAAATAAACAAGTCAAGAGCCTTATCTTGACAAGATCTCTTGACTTTAGTTATAAAATTCTTTTAATAAAAGTTACCTAGCCATTCAAGTGCAGCTTTAAAACATTTTTGTACTCTTTGTTATGGGACTGGACTGCAATAAAATTTTCCTGATTTTGTGTTTATAACACAGTAGAATATAGAAATAATCGAAATAAAAGCGCTATTCATCAAATATACAGGTTTTTTCATGCTATACGGCACAGAATTTTATAGCCAAATTCCGAGACTTTCAAAAACTTTAACTTTTGGGTAATATTGGGGTCTATTATGGTTACTTTTTAAAATTATTTTCATATTATACTTCGTGCTTTTACAGGAAATAATTGTTTTTTTGTCCTGTATGGAATTTTTTAATGAAATGCTCTAATTCATATGTCAACTAATTAAGTGTAACACAAAACAAATAAAATATTTATCAAAGGTGTTCGAAATGCCGACAGTCCATTTTCAGACACTTGGAAATAATTTTTTTGAAACCGCTAACTCCATCTCATTATCATCGTGAGGTTTCGTAATTTTTATATGCCAACTTTCAAAGTAGGTGGATTGAAAGAAGTGGATTTAAAAATACATAAAAGGAATTGTTTAACATACGCCTCCGAAAACTTATCCATATGGGGCAAAAAAACAATTATTAAGCGTTTCCTGCAAAAAACCCAAAGACTTAATTTATGAACACATTAATACCAATCGATAGGTAATTAAAAAAATTGAAACATGAAGATTAGGTTACATTTTGATAAAATTCAAATTATTTAAAAAACCTAAAGGTTTAGTTATTATAAACTTTATCACAATAGACACTTATTTTGATCGGAGAATCCAAAACTGCAGTACTATACAGGGGATTCTATTAAAAAAATACAACTTTGATACTTTTAGGGCATTTGAAGTAACCTGTATAATATAAAAATAATTTTAAAAAGAAACCATAATAGATCCTATATAACCAAAAAGCAGTATTTTGGCCATAAAATTTTGTGTCGTAAAGCGTGAATAACCCTGTATAAACTATATAACCCTTAAAGTGTGAGTTTGCAAAGGGAGACAACACAAAGGGGGCTAAGATCAACACAAAAAGGATAAATTAGACACAAAAACCAGTGAAGCAATTTGTTTACGAGAAAATCCATGGTTGTTAAAAAATATTTGTGAAGTTTTTATATGATTTCTATGGCCGTAAATAAACAATTCAAAAAGTTGCTTTCTTAAGTGGTAGTAGTGGTTTAACCCTATACAACCATCTCCTAAATATTTATTTATTGTATATTTATTGGTTGTACTTTTTTCGTTAATAATTCAATCTCCTATTGGTAAAATGTGTTAGAATTTATCAAAAGCTGAACTGAAAATAGAAGAAATTGCAAAACATTCCCCAATTTGTTGTAAACTGCGTGAAAATTATCCACAAAAAATTACTGATATGAGAGCGCTTCCATTCCTTTGGAAAAAAAACAAAAAATGCAAATTTTGATTTGAAAATAGAGGTCAAGAAACCCTCGCGTCAATTGCAACATATTTCATATATGTTTTTATTTAAAAATAAATCAAAAAATAGCCATAATATTAATGGTATAAGGGGTGATTATTAGTATCCGAGAAAACAACTTTGTAGATTGTTTTTTACGGCTATGGAACAATGTTTGCTTTTTGTTGAAAATTGATTTTCTCATTAACAAATTGCATTTTGGATGTCGGTGTCTTTTCGTCTGATTAACATTTTATGTTTTAATTAATTATACAAACAGTGCGGTTGCATGTACTTTGGACATTATAGCCACTCTTGCGCTCTCTTTTTCTTGCAGAGAGAGCTGCAAAAAATTTTGAAGATGCCGAAAACGAGTAAAAACGTAGAAAGACTAATGGAAGGGTTTAAAATAATGTGCTAGAAAATGAGAGTTTGCTTTTCGTTTGCGATGATTTAGAAAAGGAAATAGAAATAAAAAACGAAAAGGTAAACCTAAAGTAGTTCATTGCAAAAAAATGGTCAGATGATTTGATGCATACCTCTTATCCTTTAATTTAACTAAATTTACTTAAAGCATAAATGCTTCTCAGTTATAATGAATTATACAACAGGCGACAAGGAGACTTTCTTTGGCAATTTGCAACATACAGGGAATATCATATTAATCGGTTTATATTCCTTTGCATAATCAAACCAGATATACGTTCCATAACCTACACAGAATTATAACTAATTGCATTTAAGATAATTCAAGAAGCGCTAGTCATGAGAAAAATTTTAAAAGTATTGGCTTTATGGATGTTTATCTGTTAATTAATTGCATATTAGAAAATCGGAAAAACCAGTGCATTTCCATCTGATGATTCTTATTAAGTACTACGGTTGATTAAGCAAAACAAAGAACATGTTGTGGATGTCGATATTTTTAGAAATTATAGCAACTATTGCAGTAAGTACTTATAATAGACGATTAGTTAACAAGGTTACTTGTTTATTTTATTTTAAATTCACATAAATAACCATATTTCAGAAACATTACTCGGATTTCTGCATCTAGATAAATAGTAGTTTCTTACTTTTTGTATGCGTAAAATGGCATACAAAAGACTTAATTTTAAGAGCGTTTTGAATTATAAAAGAAACACTATTACCTATTATGTTGTCGAAGAAACTAGTCATTAAATCCTTAATTATAATGCGATTTGAAATTTCTATCAACGAGACTTGCCGTATTCGTATTCACATGTTATTGTATAAGAGCATTTTGCTACAAAAAAGAAAAAGCACTCTTGTAAATAAACGTCCTCTGAGACTATTATAAAAATGGATGGAGGGAAAGTCTCTAACTAAAGTTTAAATTTATCAAAAAACTAGACCCAATAGCCAGAACCAAATTGGTCAATTGAAAAAAAAATGCCATAGAAGAACCACTCAGGAACACCCTTCCATTCGTTTCTGCAATAATCGTAAATAGCCCATTTCAAGGACAACTTTGCAGTATCTAGAACGATTTTTCTTTTTTGTCAATTCAGTACCAAACAACTCCTTAGCTTCAATATTCGATATTAGTTAAAACCCAATTGAATTTGTAAAAGAAACCAAGAAATTAAATTTAGGTTTACCAATAGATTTAATTGATTAAGCCAATTTGGTCACATCAAACCCGTAAGAAATAATATTTACAAAAGCACTTTAGTCTATAAACAAAATAAAGATAATATTATCGGAAACTTTTTTACATAAACGGTTTTAAAAGAAAATACAAATGTGTTGTAAATGGTTTCCCCATTGTATCAAATCTTTTCTAAATTTGAAAATATTGATTAAGTTGGTCTCTACTACATGAAAGTTGATCATCATTATAATCATAATATGATGACAATATTGGACAAACAGGTAGAACTTTTATGGAATGTAATCAGGAACATATTAGAAATTATAATGTTGAATCTATTTCTATGAATCATTTTAAAAACGGGGCACAAGTTTAATAATAATGCTTAAAATATACAAACTCTACGTGTTCAAGAGAAAGGCAAAAAATTAACGATAGTGGAACTTTAAAAATCAGAAGCCACGTATTAAATAAAATAGAGAATGTTCATGAATCCTTAAATATTGAAATGTGCACAAAACATCTACTTCCCCTCCCTAAATACGTATAAATTTAGTACATTTGTAAACTTACATTAACTTACATTTAATTCTTTCTTTTTAAGATAATCCTGTAGCTTAAAACAAATTAGTTGGTAAATTAATAAATTTAAGTAAAAGTGCGTTAAAACATTCTTTTTCCTTTCTAAAAAAAATCTTTCTCTGTTACACTCCCAGAGATATGCATCATTGATAGGGTGGCCATTCATCCCGGATTTTGTGGGACAGTATTAGGAAATGTCCCGGTAAATGTACCAAAATACACAATTCATCCTATCATGTAAATATAATAAATAGGTGCATAATAGCAAAGAAGAGAGCATGTAGATTTAATGAAAATATTGAAAATTAACTTAAATTTAGTTAAAGAACCAAAATGGATACATACTGATATCTGTTACATTCAGTATAATTCGACATTTTCAAAAAATTATATTTTAAGACGCATTTCCGTATTATGTTGTGATAAAACTAGTCACCTTAACCACTTATGACTCATTTCAAAGAAGTGTTATTTTATTTAACAGCCAGTAACAAGTTAATTTCATACGATAATTCGTAGAAACGCTGTGTCATCTGAAAATGGGCAGTAGGAAGAGAAAATTAAACATATTTTTAAATTTCATCAATTCAATGGTGACAGTAAAGCTTTCAAAATTTCAAACCAAATTATTACATTAAGTATTGTAGCATCAGATATACAACCATAAAGATCATTATAGCAGTCGATTCTTGTCACAAATAAAGTCAAGAAACATTTTTACAAAAAGTGTGCTTCAATTAATTCATCCGACATTTATCCTCCATCAATTTCATCCAAAATGTATAGTTTATTGACTTATAAAATTCAACATATCCATCTTAGAAAGCAATAAAGTCAATAAATGGCATTTACAAAATCTTTTCTAACTTTTGCAATGTTAGTTACATATACATATATATATATTCGCCAAACTGAGAGATTAATAAGAAAAGAGTACCAGAAACGTCAAATTTATAATAATGAAGTAATATATTAAACCTATGTTGCATAAATGTATACAGAAAAGCCGTCACATTTACTAATATGCTGTTCGATGAAGATTATTGAAATATATGGAAACGTATAATATATTATATGACATGCGATTTTCAGTTGACTTAAACTTTCTCAAAAAACTTTGCGAAAGTGTTAATATTATAAAAACAAAAAATATTTCAACATCAATGACTAAATCCACCTGTAGACTTTTACAACGAATATATTAACAGCAATCTAAATAGATATTGTTAACATTTGAATATACGTATGCTAATATAAAATATAAAAGAAACAAAACTGAAAAATGAAGTGGGAAGTATTGAAAGAATATATAGTTCTTAAAAATTATAGCGACCTTTTAACTAAATATTAAATAAATTGCCTCTAATTATATACAATAAATTACCTTACTTAGCACTTTCTTACATTAAAATCCGCAAAATGCACGTTTCTATTACGTTGTTCAGTTAACAAATTACAACAATAAATTAATAGATTCATAGTTTGCCCCGATTAACTGTATTAAAAGTATTAATTCAAAAATTTCAAATTTCAAAATTAAATATTACTGAAAAACAATAAATACATAAAAATAATTTAGGCACAAAAGTTTAGTACTGCAAAAGAAGGCTTTTGCACACTTTTTTTTATAAAAATAGTAATGAGATTTAAATTAGATAAGCAATATGACCTACAAAGAATTTGAAAAACTAATTTATGATTATAAAGGTTAAATAAAATACCATGTTTTGATTTCAGACAATATTAAACTTCATTTCTTCCCCTTCGTGATTAAAAGAAATAACTTCAGAGTGATTTATTAGGTAAACAATTTATTGGTACAAAACCTTACAAAATGTGTCGTCCCCGTTTAGGATTTTGTCAAGGTGAGGTTAAAGTCACAGTACCTACCTACAGTCCAGTCAAAATAGACAAAAAAGGTCATAACTTAGGAAAAATTCGCATAGAGCTGAAAATTGACAGAGACGTTAAATACATCATTATTAATAAAATGTCAAAAATCCCCTTCGATCCTACTTCTGCAAAAACTTTTATACAAGGTCAAAGTGCAAATTAAGTTTTTTTCTTATTTTTCTCGAAAACGGTAAAGTTTATTGTAAAACTAGATCAAACAAAAGTTGTAGATCATACAATTCTCTACAAAAATGGCCCAGAAACTTTTTCTTGTACGACTCACCATTCGTGAGATATCGCGCTTTTAAAAATTACATAATTCATAGTTTACATAATATGCACACATTTCCGCACCACCTATGAGGTAATGTACTTGGCGCATTTTTTTAACGTGGTTTCTCTGGTAGGTATACTCCACGATCTATTGTTATAAACAAAGTTTGATCAGATCGTATCCTATTGATTGAAAGTATGGTAATATTGCTAATGATCAAAGTGGAATAGGTTGTTTTCTTCTAAATGTTATTATAATAGATAATTGTCTAATTCTACTTCGACAATTATTTCTTCATCTTCATTTTCTTCTTCTTGCAGAATTTCTGTTCGCTGTTCTAAGAAATAGGATGCATCAATTGTCTCTTCATTAACATCATAAAAATTTTCATCTGTTGTTTTTGATTCAATATTGGAGCAAATCTGATCCTGACAATTGGTGCATACTGGCGAACAAAATAATCCCACTTTCTGACAGCCACAATTCTTACTACAATCCGTCTTGCAGTTACAAAAAATAGTATTGAGCAGTTTTTCTGGAGCAGGCGGGAGTAGAGTTTGAATTTGCTCCAAATAATTATCTGTTAATTTCCAACCCCATTCTTCTGGGTCCAGCTCATTGCTCATTTCATTTTGTATTTGATGTCTAATAAAAATCGCATGAGATTGTCATTGACCACATAGGCAAAATTTACCAATTCTCGGGATTGTGAAGCCTGGTCTGTTCCTTCCCATTCCGTTTTCATCTCAATAAGCATGAATTACGTATAAACGTTTTAGGTTTATTGAATTTCGGAAAGTCTTTCTTTAAGGCGTAAATTTAGATTTTTCATTTTTAATAATCTCTTAAATGTAATGCAAAGTTAAATCCTTTAGATTTTCGTGATGATCCCGGGATTCACACTCCTATTCTTTATTGTTGACTTATAGGCTAGTGTCAAAACGGGTTTAAACGCCGAAAAAAAAAATAACTGCAAAAATGTCGTTAAGGTTATAACTTGTTTAAACACGAAATAAAGAGAAAGGGCAAAATGTGGGTACTTTTCAGGTATTGAAAAAGATTTTTCACGATTTGTTACGAAACGTGACCTCCTAGCGGAAAAAGTTCAACAAAAAAGTTGTAAATATAAAAAAAAAAAATTTTTGTATTCGTCATTTTTTTATACTTATAACATCAAATTTTCAAGGAAAATTGCGGAAAACCAATATTCCAGTTTTTTTTTCTCACGTAAAATTGCACCTTTTGCTGCGTTAAATAAGAACAATTTTTTTTGTTTGGGGAACGGATTGTTTCCTAAATATTCAAATTTTTCAAAAAACTACCCTAATCTTGCATGGACAACCTTGGCCTATATTTTAATGCTTTATTTTTCATTAAACCCCTTAAATTTTACTAAAACCAAAAAATTACTGTTTGATTCACGAATCTTTCGGTTTTTTCAATTGTTTTAATTAGTTTTGTTAATAAAGGATAAAATGTTTATCACAGAACTTACTGTCATATAATTTCACTTAAATTAAGTAAATTTAATTGCAGAAAGGAAGGAAAAACATTCTGAAATTAATGTTTTTTATGGTAATGAATAGTGTCGTAATTAGAGTCATAAACGTCACAGTAAAGATCCAATGACGCAGGGTTCATATTATAACTATTTTTGTACTATGTAAATGGTATAACGATAAGTAAACTAAATTAGAATAACACACATAATAATTAAATGGAACAATTAATTTATTATATAGTTACATACCAAAATTTGTACCATATCGACTTGTTTTGCTTTTAGAAAAATATTATGGTTTTGCTATTAGTTTATAATAACTAAGAAATATGTGAACAAAAAATTATTCTAATCAAACTAAGCTATTTTAGGTATTTTGCATTGCGGAATTTCTTCCTTATCGATCGAAATGTCAACCGTAAAGCCTTCAAATTTTTCAATGTCATAGTGTTCTTCGTGTTTAAACAATTTTTTTCTTATAATTATAATAATAATCTTAACAACATTTCCCACTGGTATTTATTTAAAAAGCTCGACACTCCTCGTTATGAATTTTGACTTATGATATCTTAGTGCAAATGAAATGTAGAGCTGCAAATGATTTCAAATATCTTGTTAGTTCCTTGAATACAACAAAGCCTAAAATATTCAATTCTGTTCACTATTCAAATGTCTAAACAACTAATTAAATTCTTTCATTGATCTGTTTTTACGATAAAATTGACCGTTTTCGAGAAAAGTGGAGAAAAACTTAATTTTGCACTTTGACCTTGTATAAAATTTTTTGCAGAAGTAGGATCGAAGGGGATTTCGTTCATTTTTTGAAACCTTTTGATAGTAATTTGTTTATTGACATTCAGATAAATATTAGTCATCGATATTCGTTTCCAGCAGTCTAAACTATTTTACTTATATTCTATTCTTCCCACTTCGTGGCCTCATAGAATTTTGGATTTTTGACTTGCTCAATAATAGTTTATTATTCCCCTTTCAGGATAAATCCATAAAGCACTTATCTACCTATACGTATATAGGCAACTAAGAAATAAGAGTTAAATTGTATATTACTAATAGCTAAGCAGGTAGTAATATTAAGATTATAAAAAAAAATAAATCGTAGACGTCTTTAAAAGAGTGAAAAACTACTGCAATGATGTATCGTTCAAAAACAACTGACAAATAAAAAAGTTCTTTTTTTAGAAAGTATTTACTTTAAATTATCATATACCTTTAAACATGAGTAAAAGGTGTATAATAGATACATACAATTTGTCATACTATGTTTAATCATAGGGGTACCAAAAAGTTTTTTAATTTCAAAAACAAACCTAAAGTTTCATCTATTTTTTTAAGATTTATCAAGGTAGTTTTTATAAGTCTATGATAATGTATTAGTTTGCGAACTTCAAAAAATAGAGGTGAAATGTTGGGTTCGTTTTTGAAATAAAAAAACTTTTCAATACGACTATTTTACTTTGATTATTTTGTTGATTCCAATCAGGGGAAGAATTATGCAATACAAGTATATATTATGGTTGTATTTAGACAATGCACATCGAGGATTAACATGGAAATGCGTAATATGTCGATTTTGTATATGGGCCGGATCAATCCCAATGAAAAATACCGTAAAATGGTCTTCCATAAGAATGCTTTACCCAGCTGTTATTAATAATACGGCTAGCCGTACTTATTGCTACTCAGGAATATAGGTACTATTTCAAAATAATGAATTATATTATACAATTCAAATTAATGATATCACAGATTAGGTGTGAAGGAGGTAAAACAATATTCAATATATTGACACCGCATAAATTTATACATATAAAATAATCAAACATTTTAATCAAAATTATACAAATTTGAAATTAATATTGATTTATTACAATACAACGGTTGTATTAAGTACCTACTTTGCAGTTTTTGTCAATATAAAAATAAAGTATACCTCGTCAAGTTTATTTGAGTAATGAAAAGACACACCTGTGCTACCACTTAATCGTTTGAAATGACATTCATTTTAAACCGATACAAATTAAGGTAACATATTACATCTACATTTTCATTGATTACATGCGTACATTGTTATTTGCATTTATACAGAAAATTATGCCTTAACATGTGGGTCACTGACAGAATTAGTTCCTAACGATTATCAAGAATTCTGCGTAGGTTGATATACATAAAAAGTGAAATCTGATTTAAAAGATGCAAGAATACATTTTCAACCTACACGTTGGTGACGTTTTGTACCATATGAAATAAAAATTTGCAATAATTCCTAAAATTTTATATTTTCAATCATAAAACTGGCATAGAATATAACTACGATTAGGTCATATTGTATCTATGCAGTTGATTTCTCATTCTTATTTTCAGTTATCAAGAATTGAAACTAGGTAATTAATTTCGAAAAATTATATACTGGAATTTAAGCGAAATGAACTTTTATAGCTGTTGACAGTTTCAAAAATAGAAACAAAATTGCCTTTCTGAAACACCTTAGTTCATGTAGGTAGATAGCTTGAAAAACAATAAGCGTTTTTTTGACATACAGTGGATTTCATTTATAACGACTTCGGTTGTAACGACCTTTTGGTTATAACGACATAACACATAAGTTCCTTGAATTTAAGGGGTAATTTAAGAAGAAAATTTGGCTGTAACGACTTCGGATGTAACGTCGATTTCCGTTTTAGCGACTAATTTTAATGGACTATTAATTACAAGATGCTAGAAATCTCATACTGATATTGAGACCGAGTCTAAATACGAAGCTTCTTTATCTTTTGTTTAAATACACAGATAGTCAGCAGTTGTAGTAATTGTTTATAAATGTTAAGGTTGATAAAGTAATATAGTAGGTATAAAGTAAAGTAGTAAACAAATAGTAGTAGGATAATATTCAAACAATTGAGATCCTTCAAATAATTTACTAGAAAATATAAAATTAAAAGAAAAGTAACATTATATTAATTGATACAACCTAACTTATCAAAATTAAATACAGCCTATACCACATTACTTATTGTTAGTATTAGAACAAGACGTACTGCCGTAAAGCAGCACAAAGACCAAAATTTGTATATTAGTTATGACTGGCATAACTAATAAGTCATGATTAAAAGATACCTATCTCAGGTTTTTTGTAATTTAATGCATTGTCACAATTTCAGTTAATAAATAACAGAATTAAATTAATTCACAAGCGTTTATGTTCTTAAACGAAAAGTCACACAAGCACAGATGCAGGTACCTACATAAGCATTATGTTATAATGTGGCGCAATTAAGTGAAATAGATATATCATTTGTAAGGTAATTAATGGGGACTAAACGGTAAGTTGTGCATTTTATTAGTCATATTTTATTGGTACATTATCTATAACGCAATATAGAGCAAATAAAAACTGCAAGGTCATAATAACTTCAATACCAAAACAAGCAAAAAACCGATTTCAGGAAATCCTTATCATTTTTCTTTTAGGCAAATACTAATTAAATACTTAAATATTAATTCTGAAATCTTCAATTATTTATCGTTCTGTCATAAAGAAGAGCGAATTTTACATAGAATAAATGCCTTATAAAACAAATAACATTTAAAAACTAATTATAAAACTACTTGCCTAGATAATTATCAACTAGGGGCGTTGATAATGGCAGGGACTCTTAATAAGGCATTAGGATAAGTGATAGCGGCAACCCGCTACACCCCCTAACCCTTCTGACTCGCTGAGTCGGTCTTCTTCACCTCTACTTTATTACTTCTTTATTACTTTTTCTTTTATTGTCTATTAACTTGTTCTTTTATAATGACCCACATAGTGCTCTTTTACCCCCAAACAGAAAATCGCAAGTTGGTCACGGCACTATTTTGCCGTGCAATCATGTCGCATTTCCGTGTGGCGGTTCCTTGTTTCGTAAAACCAATGTAATTAATGAAATACAAAACAATTAAAAGGAAATATAATTTTGGAAAAATATGAGCACTGTGACAATTCCTTAGATCTTAAAGTGCTACAATGTGCGCAGCTTATTCATGGGTAGATTATGCTAGTTACAATAAAGTAATTAAAAAGCGTTGTAACATTAAATATAAATTAATAACAGTTAAAAGCTAACGCTGTAATTATATTAATAGTATTTATAGTAATTATTACAAAAATTCAAACAAAATAAAATATAAAATACAGCAAATTTTACTATGCAGTTATCATAACGATGAGTTGTCGTCCGATTTCCAAATGCATAGTCATTTTTAGTAGGTAAAAATACTATCTAATTCACCCCGTTTAATAATTATTCCAGTTTGTTTAGAATCCGACCAAATTAGGTAAAATTTATTTGGATTTGATGCCCTTCAGGCTTAGGAATTTGATATAATGGTTGCTTGAGCATTGTATGTCTGAGTTTGGAAAAAACTTCTCCCGGTTCTTTTATGTACCCGTACGTTTCGCTTAAGACTTCCAAAGATGTCCGCTAAAAGCGAAATATAGGTACAAGAAATAATCCATCGGTGAAGCATTAACAGGCTTGGCTGTTTATTTGTCCTTTGAAAAGAACCGTTGTTTACGTTACCTTAGATAAGTAATTTGGGAGGAAATTGTCTACATTAAACTTAAAAGACGAAATCATCTTTCGGATGTAGTTTTTTGACATTTCTGCACATATTTCTTCAATTGAATTTGACTCTTGATTGTACAAAATGGAACAGCATAAGTCTTCTGATCGCACTCCATCATTTCAAGTACAACAAACAATCGTCTTCTGGTTTGATAATTTTCGCCAAGCTGGCACCACAGAGTAAGCACAATTCATGTCGAAAATATCGAAATAGAGAGCTTTTGGAGGCTTATTTGATGTTTACTTTAAGTTCAAAAATTAAGGACTCATAAACTAACTGGTCCTAATCAAACACCTTTTGCTCCCTATATAATTCATTTTTATAATAATTTTAAAATAACACATCTACGACTCACTCCTCTAATTCACTATCAACCATCTCCTAACTAAAACTCGAACTGTTCTATTCCAATTTTGAGGCAACTATTAATTCTGGAGAGATTTCATTCCATGGTTTAAGTTCTAGAAAATCTTAGCCTTCTTATACCAAATTAGCCCCTAAAAAGTCACTAGTTTCAGCATTTTCAAAATTGATTTTACTCATTTTGCACTACCTACTCCAAAGATGTTATGATAGGTCCATGAAATTTACTTTTCTTGAGTTTGTCGTACAAATAAATAACTCGGGCTTTTCCATAGACAATGTTTACAAGACCCAAATCTTCAAAACAGTGACAGGTAATTTTCGGGAATATTGATGAATTGATTGAATTTCTGATATGCTGGTATTTTAATGGAATAACAAAATCAGGTATTCTGGATGTGACAGCGTGTACGTGGAATGAGTTCGTTGTCACACAAATATTATTTTTCTAGATAGATTTGATATTTTATAAAAATGTGGCTAAAGTCTACATTGACACATTGATTAACAATTTGTAGATATATTCTACACAGACCGGCATACTTAAAGGAACAGATATAAAATTTCATTATTTGCTCTTTAGTATAGATATGAATATTTAACTAATAATGTGTTAAACCAAAGTTAGGTGAAGTAATTGAAATGGGTCTCTACAAAAGTTGTACTAAGCAACCTGTTAATGAAATAGGAAATTTTGTAACGAACAATTTCAGCTTTTTTTAAAGTCTCTATGATGTCTAAAAGTGCAAATGTATGCAAAAAACAAACAAGTGCTTTTTTTTCATAAATAGTTAAATAAACAAATGAAGCCCATTAAAAATATTTTCTCGACTTCGTGTACAATACTGATAATGGTCGTGACGTATACCACTACTGAAAAACAGTCCGAAGTGGTTCGAGACTATCAGTTGTAAATTTTCATTTACGTAAATAAATAAAACCTTCTTTTATTTCTATTTTGCGTACATTATTTATTTTCAACAAAAAAGTAGTTTGAATCCCGTATTGACTCAAATGAGTTTCAAAATAGCATTAAAAATGAAAATGATTTTATGGACAAGTCAATTAAGAAAACTTGGTAATTGTGGCGTTGCTTTATACATATTAATTCTATAAGCTTATTACTTTTTCTGAAATTTTTCTCGTACTACTGCCTATTAAACATTAAAGAAATTCAAAGGTAAAAAATTTTCGAAGATCCTCATTAAAATTAAAGCATAAAAGGTATCTGCCGTTAGCTCTTGGTGAACCATCATGAATAATTAAAAGAATAAAACACACTTGGAAGTTAGTCACAATTCTTATTAATTTAACTCGATGCGCATTTCGTCCTGTTAAGGCATTATCAAGAGTATGACAAGTACTGATGTAAAACAGAAATAAGTAAATATATATTATGTTACAATGAGTAAAAGGGTGGGAGGCTTTTTTTGGACAAAAATTTTTTTTTTTATTTTTTTATAATGCGGCATTACGAAATACATACAACCCTAAAGTTTCACCCTTCTACCACCAACCCCCAATTTTAAATAGCGATATTAGTACTGTAATAATCTTCAACTCTCAGTGGTCGATAACTGTTCAATTATTATCAATCGATTAGTCATCCCCGCCAGGCGATTTTTTTATAATGTTACAGGGAGTACAAATATGTTCTAAGAAGTAAAATAATGTTTTATTATAACATTTCAGAATGATTTGGCAATGTTCAAGAATGTTCCAGAATCTTGAAGATCATTCATGAATGTCCCAGAGTGTGAAAAAAGTTAGAGAATGTTCTGAATCATTATGGGATGTTCTGGATAGTTCTAAATTCGCGAATATTCTAGAATGTTCCATCAAACGTGTGATTCGGGCAACGCCGGGTATTGCTGCTAGTGACAATATAAGAAACTTTGTGTCGATGTGGGAAATTTCTGTTACTATGTAAACTTATTATTCCTGCAGTCATGTAGTAAATATCTAAAAAGGCAATGTTTTGTGCTTAATTTTTTTCTTAAATAGACTGAGTAATCGAAAATTTGAATTTACGGGATTACCCGCATTATGACAATACAAACCGCTCCCCTAATTCAAGAAGTTATTTTGTATTTTTTTTCTATTCCACATTTTGTGATAAACATCTTGAAAATAATCCACGGAAAAAATTCACTGACATAAAAGCGCTTAATTCTTTTAAAAATGGGAAACAAACGAACCAGTAATTAAAAGACATTACTTAATTTACAATTTTGAAAAGGGAAGAATAAAATTATTTAACAAAAAATGTAAATGTTAAATTGAAAGTAGAAGTTGAGTGACCCTGGGTTGATTGCAACCTGTAACTTTGTTAAAAAAAAAATAATTTCACATCTATCCCTTTGTTAAATTAACAATTAAGGTGAAACTTGAAAGTTTCAGAAGATGGTTTACCTTTTCACATTCGATTCTTATATGTTCTTTTGTTAACCTATCCTTTTCATCTACATACTTTTTTGTATGCAGGTAGACCACTGATATCTAAGAAAACAACCCTTTTGATTGTTTATTGATAAATTTTGTTTATTGTTCGTCAGTCTACAACTTTTATTTGAAATGTTTCTTTTTTTCGATTACTAGTATATATACTAATGAGTTATAGGTACATATACGCATATTTTAGTCCCCTTTGGGCTATCTCTTCTTAGCAATGAACGCTATATACATTACTTCAAGAGAGCTCGTCAATGTACCTTTATACTCTACTATGAAATTCTTAGACTTGACCTTTTTGAATACAAACGCCCTAAAATATTATAAGTATTAAAAACAAATTACAAACTTAAATATTAATTAAAAATGAATAGCTTCCAATTTTTTAAATAGATTAAGTAATACCTATAAAAAAAATAATTATGCATTTCTCACTTTTTATGATACAGTGACTAAATTTTCATTATATTCCTTGTTTTTAAAATTCAATTTGGCTTTTCTTTTATTCGGTTTTTTATTTCGCTCTTTTGTAACTTAATACCTTCTGAAGTGTCTTATTTGTATTGTCATTTAATTTAAAGATTTCCTGCTAAATCAGCTGCAGAAACGTAATTATTCGAGATATTTACCTGTTTTTAATTTATCACCTTAGATCTTCTAATAAAAAGAATATTTCAATTTTCAATTAAAAAAATATCTGATGACTGCCAATTTGTGTATAATATTTTTCATCGCCTGGCGTGGATCCAGAATTTCGAGAAGCATCCTGGTCCCACCTAATAACCAACAGAAATCGATTCCTGTGGAGACCCAATTATAATATATTTAATACAGGTTCTTCAAATTGAGTGGTACATTACAAGTTTTAGGAAAAGATTTATAAATTCGGAATGATTATCAAGGATGGTCTTCTTAACTAAAATACTTTTAACTGTCGGCTATTTTTGATTGTATCCGAAGTTGATGACAACTTTGTTTTTTGTACAGAATAGTGTTTTTTACAGTGAATTCGTATGAACTAGTCTTAAACACAGGTAATATTATTTACCTCTTTAGGTTTATGTTACATTTGTAATTATTGCTAAATACTAATCTAACTAATGGTTATTAATAAATAAATAATAAACAAATAACCACCTTGTTTGTATCTAGGGTGACTAGTTTCTGAAATATATAGATGCATATGTCCAACGTCATGCCAAAATCAATTACATTCAAAGTACAATTACAAGAGTCAGGAAAAACAATAAGGTCATTTCAATCTCTTTTAAGGCTTTACAATCCAATGGACCTTCCCTTAAAACTCTCAGCCTCTGTCACTTCAATTTCACCGCCCCTTTCCCAATATCGCTCTTAATACACTCAGCCCAGCTCCTTCCTCCTTCAACAATTCCACACATTTTTCTATCGACTTTCTTCCTTCATATCACCCCAATACATGCTTTATATATTCTAACTCTCTATCACAAAACCTATATCTCCTGTCCTCCTTATAACAAAATTTACCTCCTTTGCATTCGTTTCTCTTTTTTAAATCCGGCTATCACGCTTATACTTCTCCCTCTGTCTAAACATCTAGGCACCAGGCCCCCTGCCAATCTCTCCACAAAAGTTTCTTCAGTCCTCCCGTTTTCTATTTGCCCATATGTTATCACCGTGTCTTTTCCCCATCCACCGTCTGCACCTGATTAATTTTTAACAACCCCGACATTCTTCCTCTCTCCCTGTCATGTCTATTTTCTCATCTATATTAAGAACTATTTTCTCCAAATTTTCTTTCCTATATCCCTTCCTACAATTTCCTCAATTTCTCCTCATACTTAACCACCATATTCAGCGCTTCCTCCCACATTTTTTCGAATTATGTTTCTCTCCTCATTACATAATTCGGCCTGTTTCTTTCTAGTTGCAATACGCACTTTATATACCTTTTGTATATCACTTCGGTTTGCTTTCTTTCTTCCCATTCCCATACTTCCACACCATAAAATACAATTCCTTTCACGGCTACATGGAAAGGATTGCATAGTAAAAATTACATACAAATTTTAACCTAATCCTCACCTCCTTTCCATAATAGCCCTCCCTTCAGGTACTTACTATATGTGCCTCGTCTCTATTATTGTCTCCCATCATACATATATATAATTATTATTTTTTTCTATCTCCACCCCCGAAACCTCATCAACTTATTTTTACCATGGTCTAACTCTAGCTCTTTTTTTATTAAGCATTTTTCCAGCCTTTTAACCATTCCCATCAACCCCACCCAACTTGTCGACATTAACGCTAACTCATCTGCATATGATAAGGTCCATATTTTTTCCTCTTACTACAAACCCTCCTTCACTTATCTCACTCATGTCACTTTCCAAATCACTTATTAAAAAATATTAAAAAGCTGCGTGCTCAATTTACACCCCTCCCTTACTCTTTTTAATGTACAAAATTTTCCTATCTTTTCGCACGATTCTCGACTTGTCCCTGTATATTTCCGCAATTTTTTTATCTACCCCTCTTGCCACATCAATATTTGAGAACATATTGATAATTTCCTTTCTATTTACCCTATCATACCCCATTTTATGTCAACAAAAGATACGTGTACCCTTTTTTACATTGAAATTGCGCTTCTATTGCATTTATTTAATAAATATATCGAATCAATTGTTACCCTTTCCTTCCTTCTTTTCTTCCAGCCTACCATTTAGCACTTCCGAATACTTCTTATATCCCGTTTCCATCATAGTTATACGCCTATAGTCCACCACGTTATCCCAAGCTCCATTCCGGTTTGTCTGAAACTTAAGATAAAAGTCTTCCTTTTCAACTCCGTGAGCATTTATCGTAATCTTATTTTAACGGGGACGACCAAGTTAATAAAGAACAGATGGGCGACTTAGAGGTAGAAGATATTCCCAAAGGCTTTTTATTTGCGTTAAATTGAGCTGCCTAACGCACACCTACACTTTTAGATGAACCAATAATTGTAGAAAATTCAATTTTCAATTTGAATATACTCCGTACCTTTCTTTACGTGAAATTGATTAAAAACGAGTAAAAAAGTCTGAAAGGGCCATATTAATGCTTTTCCGTTCACGACACCTACACGTTCCCTTTAGCGGTAAACGTTGAACAAAGCCTAAGATTCTTTAAAATAGACCGCTATTTATGGGGATTTGATTCACGAAAATTTTTTTTTGTTCGAATATGCCAAAATAGAAAGAAGGTTATTCAACTCAAAACTGTTAAATATTTTATTTTGTACAACCTTTGAAACGTTTGAGTTTTGTCGTGAAATTAAATACATGAAAGCTTCTTAGTAAAAACCAACCCATCTATAAGTAATAACTGCAGTGGCGAAAAAGCGACTGCACTCAGTGGTTGATCGAAAAGGGAGGCGATTGCCCCCAATAAATTGAATTATTATTTTTTTCTCGCTGGAATGAAAAGTAAAGTCGTTGTTCCTTAATAAACTTATTATTTTACCAATAATTGCATAGAAAAAATACAGTATACTCTACAAAAATATTCTCACGAGATTTCGACATTTTTTTTTAAGGGCTATAGAATTGTCTTCGGAAAAAATTTACGTATAAGGTAAATTCTACAAAATGAGTTACTTCAATGTTACTACTCATGATTGTAATTTTTCTTTTAAATTTTCTACTTTAATGAGAAAGAAAGTACAAAGTCCATTCGCCCCCGCTGACTGGACTAACTAAAAAACGTAAAACGTTACTTCGGTGCAGATTGTAGAACGATGAATTAATTAGTAATTATAATTTTTTACTTCAAAACATTTAAAAATTGAATCTTTAATTGAAGATGCGATGAAAAGAAGTTAGGAAATGTCCATTAACTATGTAAAGTGTTTCTCTTTTAATATTTACTCCATCCTCCTCTTTAATAGTAATTGGTAATATATGTAGAAATGGTGTACATATCCTCCTTTCTTTTAAACGACATACCACGAGATTTTATAAAATTCCATCGCCTGATTTTGGGTTCATGTGTTAATGGATGCCCACTTAGGTACGTACGTAAAGAGAAACCGAGTGAACGTATTATTGACAACGTATTAACTTAGAACCCTTATTATAATTGAATTCCTGCACAAAAGGGTGAACCTAACTTAAAATTGACTTTATTGAGGAGTCATCCATCAAACAATTTCAGTTTTATTGCTATTGGGTGAATACATATTAGGATACGAAGTATGAACGACTAAAGAAGGAAAAAAGAAACACAAAGAATGATTGCGAAAACAGGGCAATTTTGTAAATGTACAAATCTAGGATTAAATATTATATTGAAGATCTTTTCGAATGAGAAATGAAAGACAAAATGTACCCCAAATTTTTGCTGTTAAAAAAAAGTAGGTGCCTAAGTGTTTTCATGAAATACTCCTGTAGAGTATTTTGAATATTTGAACACATTTTCCAAAATTGTGCTAGGTTTTTTTAAAGTTTAAAAGAAACATAAATATTAGTATAACTGTAACGTTTTCTATTTCTCTTTGTAAGTTTGTATTTAATAAGATGTATCAATAAAATAGAAACAAGATACAACAGTAGTCAATTGTGCAATGTGTTGCCTATACCCTACAGCCGCGCCATTTATAGGTCAGTCGATATTTAGGAAATTGCATAAGTGAATAATATTTACTCATCATCAGCCGTTTCCTTGTTGAATATCACAATAACATACAATGAGACATTTATACATTTAATTAATTATCATTGTTCCTTCAGAAACTTTAAATCTAAGAATATCTTACTTGTATATAATTCTCTATAATGATTTGGCTAGTACCGTTCCAGAAAATTGAATTGTCAACAGGCTGTTGTTCTACACATTTGCCAGCTGTAAGAACCGTCTCGGAAATCGCAATGATAATCACTGAGCATGACTGCATGACTTCGTGTACTTTATAACTCAAACAGATGCTCAAACAGTCGAGAAGAGAGAGGTTCCCATCTACACGGATGATACCTATGTAAATATATGAAGTAGGTATTCTCGAAAATAACAATAGGTGAAGACTTGAAATGGATATAGCAATTTATATTATCCAACAAATATTTTATTGAAAAATCTGTATGCAAAACGTATTGCCATTCACTAAGCATCTACGTACTATATATCCTATTAAGACAATAACAAAGTACCATCGCTTTCAATTTCGCATTTTTGAACAATTTTATTAGTCAAAGTTAAAAATGTTTTAAAAAGTTTAATAAGCCTATGTATTATCTGGCAACCACACACGCCATTACACGATATTTCATCACATTCTATTCATTACACATTTCGATTATAGAGTTTTCAATGTCATGTACCACCGACAACTGCTATGCACCATCAAAAAGTGCTATGCACCACAAAAATTGATATGAACCACCAAAAGGTTAGATTAGGTTAGGTTATGGTATGAAATGGTTGCTATGATGAAAGTGTTTTCAATGCTAAGGACCACCTTATAGTGGTATGCAGCACCAAAGATTGCCATTCACCATTAAAACGTTAGATAAGGTTGGGTTATGGTATGACGTATTGAGATTGTACTTATGTGATGAATCAGTGAAGTGATGAAATGTCATGGCGACGAACTGTCGCTGTGATGAAATGTCCGTGATGAGATCTAGCGCGGTGAACTGTCATGTGATAAAATGTCGTATTAGGGGGATTCCCCCTAACGCGGGTTCGGACAAAGCTCTTCGAAAGATGCCATTACGCTTATAGTAGTAGGTACTCAAGGATAGAAAGACGTCACGCTCTACAAATTTCTTACATCAAATTAATAACATTCAGGACACATGTTCTTTATTTTTACATTATTTGGATGTTAATAGTGATAATGTCGCTCAGAACGTTTATTTTATTAATGAAGATTACTGTGTGATCTACATATGACCGGTTCCGACCGTTGTTGTTGTCCGGTACTAGGTGCCAAATTTCAAAGAAAGCAATAACTAACCTAATTATTGTTTTTACATTGATTTGTTAAAAGATATATATATTATTTGTATTTCTTGATTTATTTTAATGTCTAATATAATTATTTCAACGAAAATATTAAAGATTTAAATAAAACAAAGTCATTCATTTTTAAAAGGTTTTATTTAACTTGCAATGTATGTTCGTTCGGGTGGAATCTTGCTACTCAATTTTGAAGCAGATATCTTCAACCGATTGAGCTGAAATAAACTGAACACTTTGTGGGGTGCAATTATTGGGAAACATACTTAATGAAGTAAAAACAAACGCAAAAGGAAAGTTTCACCAAATTTATTAGAAAAACCTAACAAGTTTCGGTCTACGCGACCATTTTCAAAAGTAACAGAGTAATACAATACTAAGGTCTTAAAACTAAAACAGCTCTATAAATACAACTAAAAATTAGCAAAAATAAGTGGGGAGTCGATGAAGCTTAACTCTAATTGGTTGATGTCATAAATATGTTCTTTTATCCTTATATTTATAGCTCTCCCGCTCTGCCCAATGTAAAAGGCATCACAAGTGTTGCACTTAATCCTATAAATCCCACTTTTTTCTAATTTGTCCACTACAGGTTTGAATTTTGATAATAAAAGCTTCAAATTGCACTGATCGTTTTCAATTAGGGTTACATTAAATTTATTTAAAACATGTTTAAATTTATGGCTAACATTGTTGATGAATTTTACAGATGAGTACATTTTGTTCCTTATTAACGATACATCATTACACGGATTGTATAAAAGCCTAGAAGCAATTCTCCTTTGTTTAGCACGTAAAAGTTTATCAACAATAGGGGGTTCGAAACCATTATTTACTGCTATATGTTTAATAATATCGAGTTCTTTTTTCGAAATTATAATCAGATAAGGAAATATTCAAAAGTCTATTGAGAAAGGAGTGAAAAACGGCAAGTTTAGTCTGTTTCGGATGGTTGAAATTAGCAGGAATAATTGTATCAGTACAAGAAGGTTTTCTATAAATTTCGAAGGATAATTTGATATCAAATAAAAGGGCTTGCCGAGAATAATTAGAAGAATATGCTACCAATTGTATTATGCTGGGCTTGCACAGTACACAAAATGCAGGGTAGTACTGTCGACCACGCCGTTGTTTACTTTAGGCTCAAAGCTCTTTGCTGCTGGTCAAGCATACGTGGCCTTAAGTAGGGTAAAATCATTAGAAGGTCTCCTTATTGAAGAGCTAGACTGTTCGAAATTAATCGGCAAACGACCTTGCAACAATGATGCGTTGAATGAAATGAACATACTCAGAAACCTATCCAGCGATTACTAAAAAGTAAAATATAAATTAAAAGCAAAAAAACCCTTTTTAAAAAAAGCTTTCATTTAAACGCTCTAAAAAGAAGAAAATAAAATTTTCCTTTAAAACTTTAACTATCAACTTATAACCTCATTATATGATCATAAAAGCTTGCCGCGCGATTTACTTGTGTAAATAAACTAGTACCTATTTAATTGAGTAACTTAATCTGCTAAGTTTAATTTTTTTTAAATTTCAGTTTAATTAAATACTTATAGGTAGGTACTTACGCAAACCTCGCGACAAGCTTTTATGATCATATAAATTGTGTATAATGAGGTTATAAGTTGATAGGTAAAATTTTAAAGGAAAATTTTATTTTCTTCTTTTTAGAGCATTTAAACAAAAGCTTTTTTTAAAAAAAGTTTTTTGCTTTTAATTAATTTTTTTGTAATTAAAAACCTTAAGCGTGCGGTACTAAGGGGACTCTTCCTACAATAAAACCTTTATCCACCTTCAGATAATATGAATCAGGTTTCAATATGATTATCACCAATGATCTATAATAATTGTTGTAAAAATCCATTCATAAGCCACAAAAAGTAACGAGAAGGTAACTATAGTTAACAAAAAATTAAGAGGGGCCATTATAGGAACCGCATAGGATTTACCTACAGTTACTGTGTATTGTTTAAAGTGGTGCCTCAGGGAATAAAACATCTATCAATTGGCCACCCTTGCCAATACCTAACTAAGTATTGTTACGTAATTTACAATTTCACGTATTTTTTTCAACACTTTTTATTAGTTCAATTCGAACACAACAACGATTCAATATCTATTTCTATAACAACAACAACTCTATAACTATTTCGCTCGTCAATCGCTTTATCTTCTCTTCTCGCTTATATCTGTCGCTCTCTTCTATCAAATACTCTCAAACTGTCCAACGCTGTTCCTTATATAGTCTTATGGACGTTTCTAGGCAACTCTCGAAACGTCCAGCAACTCTCGGACTTTCTGGAACGCGTCATAGGTTACTTTTATGCTTTTACTAAACCTTTGCAGTAGGCGCATGTCAACGTCAGAATGACACATCTGTCACACTGCCCCCCCTCTAGCGCTGATCGTCCCGATCAGTTTCTTCCACTGTGTATGGAGCCAACCGGTCGAGGTGTACAACTTTCATCTTCAATTTGGGACCTCGTTGTATCCTGTAGACGACATCGTCTATCCGGGTAATCACTTTGTACGGGCCCTCCCAATTCCGTTGTAATTTAGGGCACCTTCCTTTCTTGCGAACTGGGTTATAGAGCCATACACAGTCGCCCTCCCTGAATCCAGTGGAATTCGCTCGCTGATCGTAGCGGGTCTTCATCCGGTCACTTTCGAATTTTATTCTTGTTCTGACGACTTTATGGATGGTGTTAAGCCGCTCGCGTAGTTTAGACACATAACCGTCCGTGGACATCGAAGAATCTTCAGGTCGACCAAACATTAGATCAGCAGGTAGTCTCAGTTCTTTCCCGAATAGCACGCAGGAGGGTGTCTGTCCGGTGGTCTCGTGTATGGATGTCCTATAGGCCAGAAGGAATAAGGGAATGTGGCGATCCCAGTCGGTCTAATGATCGTTCACGAACATCCTCAGGTTGTTTTCTATAGTCGCATTAAATCGCTCTACCATGCCATCAGACCGAGGATGCAACGGAGTCGTTCTAGTTTTCCTTATTCCCATCAATTCACACACTCGTTGGAATATTTCTGATTCAAAATTTCGGCCCTGGTCAGTATGAATTTCCATAGGAACTCCATATCGGCTGATCCAGTTGTTTATTATTGCCTCCGCCACGGTGGTTGCATCCTGGTTGGAGATTGCATAGGCTTCCGGCCACTTGCTGAAGTAATCCATCACAACGAGGATGTAGCGGTTGCCATCTTCAGTTCGGGGAAAGGGACCAGCGATATCCATGGCTATTCTTTCGAATGGCGCTCCGACGTTATACTGGTGCATTTTTCCTCGTGTTCTGGTTCTCGGACCTTTGTTGGAAGCACATACTTCGCATCTTCTACACCAGTCTTCCACATCCAATCTAGCATTCACCCAGTAATACCGTTCACGTAGTTTCTCTAAGGTTTTCTTCACACCAAAATGTCCACCTCCAGTCCCAGCATGCAGCTCTTTTATTACTTCTTTCGTGTTTTTCTTGGGCAATACAACTTGTAATCGCTCCTTGGTCCCGTCCGGACTTTCCCAGATTCTTTTAAGGACTCCATTCTCGAGCTTTAAGGAATCCCATTGGGCCCAATAACATTTCGTCGTAGTACTCAGGAGGCTTACATCTGCCCATGTTGGTCGAGATTCTCCTGTCTCCTTCCATTTCATGATGGGTCCAAGGTCATCATCGGTTCGCTGTTCTTCAATCAACACTGTATCTTCTCAATTTTCTTGTCTCTTCACGGTGGTATGTAGGCATGGAACGTGTTCTAACCCTTCTTTTCGTTCCACAGAAGAACAGTGTTTGCAATTCCGCGGGCATGGTCGTCTTGATAAGGCGTCGGCATTACCATGGTGTTTTCCTGGCCGATGTTCAATTTTGAAATTGTACTCTTGTAAACGCTGTAACCATCTGGCCACCTGTCCTTCAGGGTTTCGGAATTGCAGCAACCATTTAAGAGAAGAGTGGTCAGTTCTCAGCAGGAATTCTCGCCCATATAGATATTTGTGGAAATGTTCTATAGTTTTCACCGCGGCCAATAGTTCTCGGCGGGTCACACAATAGTTGTTCTCGGGCTTTGACAGTGTCTTGCTAAAATATGCGATTATTCTTTCTTTGCCGTCTTGAACTTGAGAAAGAACCCCTCCAATACCCACATTGCTCGCATCGGTGTCGACTATGAATGGTTTTCCAAATTCGGGATAAGTCAAAATCGAGGTGTTAGACAACTTATTTTTCAGAACTTGAAAAGCTTCTTGACAGGTGTTCGTCCAATCAAAAGGCACTCCATTCTCGGTAAGTCTGTGCAAGGGGCGAGCCACATCCGCAAATCCCTTCACGAATCTTCTATAGTACGAACATAATCCTAAGAAACTCCTCAATTCATGCTGGTTCGTTGGTTGCGGCCATTTACGAACTGCCTCGGTCTTGTCAGGATCTGTACCAACGCCTTTACTTGATATGACATGGCCTAGATATTTCACTTCAGTTCTAAACAACGCACACTTTTTGGGATTTAATTTTAGTTTTGCTGCTGTGAATTTCTGAAGTACTCTGCTTAGATTGGCGAGATGGTCTTCAAACGTTCGCCCAAACACAATGACGTCATCCAAATAGACCAAGCAGATTTCCCAATTCAGTCCTTGTAAAATGGTCTCCATTAATCTTTCAAAAGTAGCTGGTGCGTTGCATAGGCCGAAGGGCATTACATTGAATTGCCAGAGACCGTTCCCAGTAGTAAACGCAGTCTTTTCCTTGTCTTCAGGATGTACTTCGACTTGCCAATATCCGCTCTTTAGGTCCAACGTCGAGAACCATTTAATTTCGCTCGACAGACAATCTAACGTATCATCGATTCGTGGCAAAGGATAGCTGTCTTTATGTGTTACTTCGTTTAATCGTCGATAATCAACACAGAATCTCGTTGATCCGTCCTTCTTACGTACCAAAACGATAGGGGAAGTCCATGGACTTTTCGATGGTTCTATTATCCCTTTCTCGCGCATGTCTTTGATCAGTGAATCGACTTCTTCTCGTTTGGCCCATGGTACTCGTCTGGGTGCTTGTTTGATAGGTCTTGCATTTCCTGTGTTGATTCGGTGGTACGCTAAATTGGTTCTTCCATAATCGGTGTCATCAATCGCAAAGACGTTCTTTTAACTTCGAATAAGGTGTTCTAGCTTTCTAGTTTCTTCTTCAGTTAGATGTTCAGTTGCCTTCTTGATTAATTCTTTCAATGCTTCTGGCAGCTTCCCGGTTTCTTCCCTCTGTTCTCTCATTTGGTCCAAATGATTGATGGTAATGGCTGGTTCTAATGTCCCTATTGGTGTTCCTTTCGTAAGTTTTTGTTCAAAACCTTTCAGATTGATAACTCTGATTGGAATCGTGGTCGAGCCGGTTTGTACCACAGTTCTTCCGACAAGGATGGCCTTCTGCCTCAATTCTTCGTTGTCTTGCTCTATGACCCCAGTTATTTCATAAGGGACATTGTCCTCTAATGTAATTCGGGCAACAGCTTCGGAGTGTCCAGGTAAAACTTGGTCTTCAGCAACGACAACCCGTAGTGTTCGCTGACCAGTCCCATTTCTTTGTAGTGGCAGTTCTTGATCTCCTATTCGTAAACATTTTGTGCCCATGTCTAGCTGGATTCGGTGTCTTTCCATGAAGTCGAGTCCCAAAATTATGTCATCGGTGATATCGGCCACCAGCACTTGTTGATACAGGCTTGCGTCTCCAAGAACGATCACCACTTCGCATTCTCCATGAAACGATGTTGTTTCCCCTGTCGCAGTTGTTAAGACAGCATTTATGGTTAGCGGTCGAATCCTCCATTTACCGATTATTCGAGGGTTAACTATCGTTCTTGATGCGCCGGTATCCACTATCAGTTTTAATTTCTTGCCGTCCACAAAACCATCCACAGTAAGTGAATTATCAGTGGTTGTTTTCGATACGGAAATGATGATTGGGGCTTGGGGACGCAAAGCCGACTTTCGCCCCGTAAGGCCGGCTATTCTTAGTTTCCCTGCTTGGTTCCTTTGGCGGCTGACGTCTGTCTTCTTCCAGATGGACAGTCGCTGCTCAAGTGCCCCGTACCTTCGCAATTCCAGCAAGTAAATTCTCTCTTTCTTTTGAGACAATCGCGTTAAAGATGACCCTGTTTGTCGCAAGTCCAACAACGTGGGCGCTCACGCATCTCTTCTTTCGGTTTTGGAGACAACACTTCTTTAGCAATTTTTACAACTTCTTGTCGAAGTAAATCGCTGTCCTCATCAAAATTAAACCCAACCTGTCGAACTCTAACATGTCCTTTAGATGCTTGTTTGGCTGCTTCATATTCCAGTGCGTGCGACAAAGCTTCGCCTGCAGTTTTATGTCGAGACATTCGCAGGGCTTGTTGTATTTCGACATCTCGCACTCCATCGACAAACATTTGGGTGGACAGCTGGTCTGTAAAGTCTTGAGGGGCACTAGGATAAGCCAACCGCACGAGCCTTTCGACGTCCGCTTCGAATTGCTGGAGGCTTTCGCTGCTACGTTGATAGCGGCTTTTTAATTGAGCCTGGTACATTTGTTGTAGGTGTTTATCACCATAGCGCATCTCCAATCGGTCCACCAGAATTTTAAAATCGTTTTGTTGTATTTCTGGTATAGCTTGCATAACGTCGAGAGCTTCCCCACGTAGCGCTATGATCAGGGCAGTGGCTTTCTCCGTTTCGTTCCATTCATTTGCTTTGGCAGCAGCGTCAAATTGTTTGAGATAGACTGACCAAGAGACCTTCCCTTCAAATGTTGGTGGTTTTATTCTCGACATTCTTACACTTCCTTCTTCGCTTTTGTTTAGTTTTGGGTATTCTTGAATGTTCATATTGGCCTTCATATCGTCTAACTCTTTTTGAAACTTTTTGTGTACGGCCTTTAACTCTTCTTGAACTTCTACTCTTACTTCCTTTATTTCTTCTTGAACTTCTACTCTTACCTCCTTCAACTCTTCTTGAACGTCTTGAACTTCTACTCTTACTTCTTTTAACTGTTCTTTCAATCCTTCTTGCTCAATTTTCATTGTTCTCATATCTTCTATTAATTTCTCTTGACCTGCCTTAATTTCTTCTTGACATGCTTTAATTTCTTCCTTCATTTCTTTCTGGCCTGCCTTCATTTCTTCCTTCATTTCTTCCTGGCCTGCCTTCATTTCTTCCTGGCTTGCCTTCATTTCTTCCTGGCCTGCCTTCATTTCTTGTTTCATTTCTTCCTGGCCTGCCTTCATTTCTTGTTTCATTTCTTCCTGGCCTGCCTTCATTTCTTGTTTCATTTCTTCCTGGCCTGCCTTCATTTCTTGTTTCATTTCTTCCTGGCCTGCCTTCATTTCTTTAAGCATTTCCATCAAAAATTTCATTTGCTCCTCCATTTTGGCCGCTTGACTTCTTGTTACTGGCATAAATCCTTACTCCTGACACCAATTGTTACGTAATTTACAATTTCACGTATTTTTTTCAACACTTTTTATTAATTCAATTCGAACACAACAACGATTCAATATCTATTTCTATAACAACAACAACTCTATAACTATTTCGCTCGTCAATCGCTTTATCTTCTCTTCTCGCTTATATCTGTCGCTCTCTTCTATCAAATACTCTCAAACTGTCCAACGCTGTTCCTTATATAGTCTTATGGACGTTTCTAGGCAACTCTCGAAACGTCCAGCAACTCTCGGACTTTCTGGAACGCGTCATAGGTTACTTTTATGCTTTTACTAAACCTTTGCAGTAGGCGCATGTCAACGTCAGAATGACACATCTGTCACAGTATTATTCAAACAAAACACATTTTTAATTATGTTAACCACTTGTGGTTGCAAAATTTGACTTTTATAAAGCTTGTTTCAAATATGTAATAAACTATTGCAAATTTTGAGAATAGTTGTTGTAATGACGGTTAAGATACTTGCTGAACCTCACCTGCAAATCACTATAAATATAAGATTCAAACCGTCTTCTTTTTAAGTACCGACATCAGTCATTTGACCAGATGTTTTATTGCCTGAACCATCTATTTAAAGAGATTTAGCAATATGTCGAAAGTATTCTCAAATTAGAAACGCAACCATTCATGTACTATTTGAAACAAAACTCTAGAAACCAAGTGAGAGCTACTTTTTCAGTAGGTATATTTCTATAAAATTGACAAAAACCGTAATAGTACAGGCATATAAACAAAATTTAACCTTGGTTAGGAAAAAATGAAATATCAGTGGAAATGTTGTTTAATTAGCCTGGAACAAAATACCAATAGTACCAATAAATCCCTCTTGGGGACATTGCATCTTAGATCTTCTACATTTTATTCGGCGTATCTCCGCACTTTGCTCGAGAATCCAAATCAATTTTTTGGTACCGTTAATATTTTGTTCTAGACGACTGAAAAAATATTTTTGCTAAATAATTAAATTGGTAAAAATATCGACCTTTAAAAATTTAATTAAATTAAATCAGTATTTATAACTACAGATATAAATAAAAAATTAAACGGTGAATCAATCAATGTGATAATTTCAGATGCCGCTGCAGAACTCGAAAATTATATTCTGGAAGATGAATTAGTCATATCATTCCAAAATCTCAAGGCACGTAAACGAGCAAAGGCATCCGTTGAAACCCTGTTCGCAGCAGATTTTCCAGGATCTCGACAAAAACTGATCCTCATGCTTGATCGCAGACACAAAAGAGGTATGTACCTACTGTAAATGATTTTATATTTAAAACTATATTCAAAGTACATTTCTAACAATACCCTAATAATGCCATTTATCAACAAACAGAAAACTGAAGGATTTATTTCGTTTTCTATGTAGTTATTGTGGAAACAGTAGAAAGTGGGAAGAATCGTGTTCAGTACTTCACAATAGATTCACTAGAAGATAATACTCACATAAACTCTCTAATTTTTGTGGTTAATCAGAAGCAACCCGGAGCTCATATAACGTTGGTGCTCAACTGCGTTTCTTATGGAAAAATAGCCACCCCTAAATCCATGAAAGACATGTATTTTGCAATGGAGGATCCGTCAGTACAAGTGGTAAGTATCTAAAGAAACAAACTTTTATAGATGTAATGTTGAATCATAAAATTATATACAATGGTTAGGCATTTAGTAATTATATACGAAATAAAAACACAAAAGTTTTTTAGATTTCTACTATATTGTTATTAAACATAACAGCTGTTTCGGTATAATACCTTCTTCAGATGTAACTTACAACTAAGTTATACAGATAAAGTGGCTTCTATTTATACCTAATTGGGGGGTTCTTAAGTATTACAATAATAATTTGGGAAAGACCTGGTGGTTTCATTATGAGTAAATAATAATTGAAATTGCATAAAGTTACATGAAGATTAAAACAATACAATATAACAGACAACTTAATTACAATATACCTAAAAATACAATAAAATAAAAATTAAAGGAGATGATTTTCATTTTAATAATATCATAAATGAAATGTACAGAAACAAATTACAATAGTATCAGAACAATACATTATTAAAGACAGCCTATACATAAAAAATAACCAAATATTACAAGAATATGAAAAACGAAATAATAAAAGCTAGAATAAGTTTAATAAGGGGGAATTACTTAAATCAAGTTGGTCATTTAATAATGTATTGCTGTTTTTAAGTCTATTTATCTCTAATGTCTCCAATAGATTTAACTTCCTTCCTTTATTCGATGAATGTAATAATTCAAAATTTTCATCAAATTTATGTTTTTCGCTAGCTAAATGTATGGCATAGTTGAATTTATTATCTTCTTTAGAAAAACTATCCTTGTGTTCTTTTATGCGTTTTTCAAAGGCTCTACCGGTCTGGCCTATATAAACCTTACTACAGGTACCACAATTAAGTTTATATACACCAGACTTTTTACCTTTATCAGTTTTACTTTTATTGTTTTTAATATATTTCCCTAAGCTTTAGTTAGATATATTTTCTAGAGAAGATAATAAATCCAACTATGCCATACATTTAGCTAGCGAAAAACATAAATTTGATGAAAATTTTGAATGATTACATTCATCGAATAAAGGAAGGAAGTTAAATCTATTGGAGATAGTGATGGGAGTACTCGAGTACAAAAATCGAACAGTACTCGATTCTTGAATGTACGTAAGTATTTTAAAATCGAAAGTCCAAGGCCGATACCTGATACCGCCGTTATACAAATACATGCATATTACGATATTACATGCATCGGAAAAGAATCGGATACTCGAGTACTCGAGTACTCACTCGATTCTGAAATGTACTCGATACCTTAGTACTCGATTTTTCAAAGTACTCGATTCCGCCCATCACTAATTGGAGACATTAGAGATAAATAGACTTAAAAACAGCAATACATTATTAAATGACCAACTTGATTTAAGTAATTCCCCCTTATTAAACTTATTCTAGCTTTTATTATTTCGTTTTTCATATTCTTGTAATATTTGGTTATTTTTTATATATAGGCTGTCTTTAATAATGTATTGTTCTGATATTATTGTAATTTGTTTCTGTACATTTCATTTATGATATTATTAAAATGAAAATCATCTCCTTTAATTTTTATTTTATTGTATTTTTAGGTATATTGTAATTAAGTTGTCTGTTATATTGTATTGTTTTAATCTTCATGTAACTTTATGCAATTTCAATTATTATTTACTCATAATGAAACCACCAGGTCTTTCCCAAATTATTATTGTAATACTTAAGAACCCCCCAATTAGGTATAAATAGAAGCCACTTTATCTGTATAACTTAGTTGTAAGTTACATCTGAAGAAGGTATTATACCGAAACAGCTGTTATGTTTAATAACAATATAGTAGAAATCTAAAAAACTTTTGTGTTTTTATTTCGTATATAATGATGGATTTCTATCAAGTAAAGACCGAAACAATCCTGAATTTAGTAATTAAGAAATTATACCATAATTTAATTAACACAAAGGGAAGAGAAAAATAAAAAGATGAAAAGTGACACAAGATACTGCAACATACTTGTATGATAGTAAAAACATGCAAATAAAAGTTAGACAGAGAAATAGAAAAAGCGATTTGTTCGATCAAATCTGCACACAATAAATTGGTAGTCTGCATCTGTACAGCGGATAAATATCTACCATAAATCCTCTCGCAGTTCTTCCCACACTCGCCTACGCCAAAAGTGTTATTATTATTTATTAGGTACTTTATGTAATAGATAACCTTGTTTTACCTTTTACATTTTAAGTTTCATTTTTAATATGAAATAAAATCTTCAATAGGTTTCCCTTGATCTTATAAGTTGTATAAAAATACGAGTTTAGAAAAAAATTACCCTACGATAAAAAATACAGAATGTACCAAGTAAATTTAACAATAATATCAGTTACTGTAAATAAGATACTTCTCTGTTCTTGTTATTTTGTATTTGAGTTCTAACTAGGTATATGTGACATCAAATAAAGCAAATTTGCAATTATTGGGCAAATGCAATTTAAAAATTGCTTATACGTTTAAGGAATTTACTATTTACCCGATACCGGAAGCCCAAATTTATCTTTAAGAAATATTAGCTATAATATAAGATCACGTCTGACTCCATCGTAACATTGTAATCTACCAGTTTTTGGTATTAAGTTAATTTATTTTACAATAAAGATTAATTATTTTACTAAATATTATTTAAAAATAAATGTTAGGTAAAAGCTTTTAAATGTTTCAACAAATTAATAATGACTGCGGGAATTTTCTTCTAAGGAGCATTTTTTCGAAGGCTTTTTTCCGAGTGTCTTTTTTTTTCGGAGTTCTTTTCCCGGTTTTTTATCTAGATTCGAAAAATACAGCCATTCTGTTTTGGCTATTCTACAGCTGTTTGAAACAGTGACGTACTCTCAATCATAAACAAAATGTATTAAAAATGAAATATCATAATAATATTCATATTGTACGCTTTATATTCGTAATAGTCGCCTTTCATCTTATTCGACCTAGACGAACATAAATAACAAAAAGGGCTTAGAATTTATTGATTGCTTCATGAATAATAAGAACCCGTATAAAATAAGGCCAAATAATATCTGAACAGTAGGAAATTCTACGGTTGAATGTAGGTAGTTAGTTACCTTTATATAAAATTGAAATTTCATGGCTTCAGTCAAAGTGTACTTTTCAAATAAAATAAAAATACAGAAAAGTTTATATCAATAGTATAAAGTATTCCATTTACATTAAAAAACAATCATTACTTTCTATAATTCCAAATTATTATTAAATTGTTTTTAATATCGATTAATTGAAAATATTTAGGTACTAAATAAGATAAATTATTCATGTTGCGCTATTTTTCAGTATACAGAAAAAAAATATTTCGTTGGATTTGATAAAGGAGACAATTTAAGAAACGTATTCAGTCGAAACGAATGTCCCAATTTAACCTTATCCAATGAATATAAAAGATCAGCACTGTACGATATGTTTGGAGAAAACGATCCCAACATTCAATCAGATAGAGCTGACATACCTTTGATCTCAGCTTTAGACGATGGTAAGTTTATTTTTAATTTTATAAGTTGCATATAACGAACAAAAAGTAAAAAGGTCTTACCCCTGACTCAGCAAAACACTGCTTAAAAACGCGGACAAATGTTTCGCTCACTTACACTTTGTGAGCATTTTCAACGCAAGACTGTAGGGGTAAGATTTTTTTACTTCTTGTTTACTACCACATATATATATATATATATGAAAATATAATTTTAATAATAATAATAATAATATATATTTGCACATAAGGAAGCAAGACGAAACGTAACTTAGTCGCATAATATTATAAATGGCGATTATGATATAGGTATAAAATTAGCTTACATGTTCAAATCAACCATTGATGATGGCCTAAACAACACGATATTATTAACATTTTCAAAACATCCAAGTGCCGTTTTGCTTTTTATTACTAAGTTGCTAAACTTTCCTTTTGTTTTATGTTAGAATTGGACAAAAAAGCTGAAATTCGTAAACAATTAGATCGATTTACATAAGTATATTCATTATTCATGGATAAAAATCACAATACGAAATAGTTTACGTGCCCTGCAAGTTGAATTCACATTAGACCTCTTTTATTCACGTTAGTGCTTTATTTTCAGGTGCGATCCTGAACGCCTTGAACAACTTAATAAAAGCGGTCAACAAACTCACAGGGGAAGTTCAGAATCAGCAAAACGTGATCGATCATCTACGTCGTCTTATTGAAGAGTGCGAATTGTGTAAACAACCGAAACCTATTCAAATACAAGCCACTTGTGCAACTCATCCGCCAGACTGCTTCCCAGGAGTTCGTTGTCACGATACTCCTGAAGGTCCTAGGTGTGGCTCGTGTCCCAGGGGATATATTGGCAATGGCTACGAATGCACTCCAGGACGAACTTGCAGGTAAACATCTGTTTATTAGATAATGTAAATTTTAAACTTGGATATACACGTTAGGAAAGTACTTACTTTATAAAAAGTACTTGAACAGTGTACTAATTTAATTGACACCATAATATAAAATTACTTAGTCACGCTTTTGTAATTTTGAAAAAAACTAATTAATTATAGGTACCATTTGTTCTATTTTTCATTTTAAATATTCATTTTTACCGTTTTTCTCTACAAATCTGATAAGCAAAAAAAAGTAACCGAATTGAGCCCCAAAAATATTCCTTCCACTAATGAAAACAAATATCATGTGCTTTTTAGGGCGTCCCTTATTCTCATCATTTTCAAAATTTTTCAATTTAATCTTCAAACTCATATAATGAAAAAGGAAAAATTTTCAGACATTTTCGATAAAGTTGCCATCGAGCGATTGATAATTTAAATATAGTAAAATAAGTAGATTTCTGGAGGGTTTTATATTTAGTTTGATGGCCAAAGTCGTGTACAATGAAAAAACAGATCATTTTTTAATTAATAGCGCTGAGAAAAAATTTCTTTCGCAATCTCTTTAGCATATTATTCTGGCCCACATAAAAATTTTTAGTATAATTGTATATTGGTTATATTTTCGGATAATCTGTGTAATCCCCATGAAGCAATATTTAAAATCAAAAGAAAATACAAAGTCCGGCAAAATGATCTGCCACATTTTTTTTTTTAAAACAGCATTTTAACGTCACAATAATAAAATTACAGTAAAAAGTTTCAACGAAATATATTTGAAATAAATACTCTTACAATTGTTTCGACGAGACCGTCATTATCAAAGAGTAAACAATTACTCTACTACTCTACTAAACCTCGTCGAAACAATTGTAAGAGTATTTCTTTCAAATATTTTTCGTTGAAACTTCTTACTGTAATTTTATTATTATTAATTATGTTTCATCAAATATGCACCAAAACAAGTCTATTAAATTTTAACTTCATTTTATTGAACGGCAATGTATACCATGTCATTTCTTCTATAAATTAAGTTTTGAAAATTACAGTGTCCAAGTGGTGGCCATTTTTATTTTATATACATTTCAAGCAAATTTCTAAAGGTTTCAATCACTCAGTAGTCATTTGAGGTGATATCCTTACAATTTCTTGATTTGTTGTATTGCTGCTTCAATTCGTAAATAGGTCGGGAAGGTGTTCAAAGACGTACGCCGTTGGGTAGCCACAAAGAAAGAACTCGCACTGACCAAAATCTGATTTTAAAGGAAATGTTTCTAGACATGTAGTCTTATAACGTGGAAACCGAAAAGCGAAGGTCTTTGAACACCATCCCAGAACTATTGCGAATTGAAAGCAGATATACGTCTAGAATTGGTAAGAATATCACCTCAAATGACTACTGACTGATGGAAACCTTCAGAAATTAGCGTCAAATGAACATTGAAAGAAATTGTCACCACTTGAGACAAAATGACATAGTATACATTTCCGTTCAATCCATTAAAGTTTTAAATAGCATGTAAAATGGTGCTTTTATTAAAGCTAAGAATGTGGGAGGTTATTTTGCCGGGACCTGTATTATGTTAAAATTTCACAATTAATCGAAAATTATTACTAAAATTTATATAGGTCATTTTCCTTTAATTTGACCTTTAGATCGATTTTCACGATTATTGGGAAATAAATTTTTTTAACACTATTTTTAACATCAAATTTTAAATGTGCTTGTAATTCTACGTTCACTCATATGTACTTTAATGTTGATCAAAATTCATTTAAAGGTCATTTGAAAATCGAAATGACAAAATAATCCTTTTTATTGCATTATTACAGTAGTACCTGCAGAACCATCGTTAGTTAAAAATTGGCCCAGTATCACTATTCCTGAACCTCTTTGCCTACAAGTTGTCTCCAATTTCCTGCCATAACCTACTTAGTTATCCCAAAACATTACTAAACACTACTTTTGACCATAACTTATCCTCAATCATTACTAAAAAGCACACCACACCACAATTTACCCCTAATTACCATACGTAACTCCCTTTAACCAAAAGTTATCACTAATGACTTTCAGCGATGAAGAAATTAATTAAAATAACTATTTTATTCAAGTAAATTGATTCAGTAAACGGAAGTAAAATTTTAATTGACCATAAATAGTTATGTATATGCATATTTAAAATCTAAAGTAAAATAGGAAACTATAAAAGGAGCCTAATCTTTAAATAACCTTAGAAATCGGCCAAAAGGTTAAATTCAAGATCATCGATTGATGTCCTAAGAATTCTATAACTTTGGTCTCTACCTTTTTTTATCCAGACCTTTACTTTCGTGTAGAGATTATATTGGGACACCTCGTATATTTCTGTAAACCTATATTGTATCATAACTTCTAATTTATGTCTAATTAATAAATCATACTAATATTATAAATGCGAATGTAAGTTTGTTTGTTACGCTTTCACGCAAAAACTACTTAACCGATCATCATGAAACTTTGCACATACACTCTTGAAGGTAGTAGAAGTAACATAGGATACTTTTTATTAAAAAAAAATAAAAATTTTTTTACGAAACATAAGAAAATTGTTTGTCAAAATATCGTCAAATTTAGCTACTTCAGCGCCATCTAGCATCATAGTAATGAAGTTTCAACCCTGAATACTGTAATACCGGCCCACTGTATTAGAAGATCTAACAGCTAACCACAAAAATTACGGATAACCTCAAAAATGTGAATAGTTTTATACTGCATGTAACGACAGAAGAAAATAACAATAAATATAGAAAAATTAGAAACAGTTGAAACTATATTCAATTAAATTAGATATTGTCGTCACCGTCGGTGCGGCCGAAGGAATTCCGATCTTACTCGCTGATGTTAATTCTTACTCTGCTACTATATTGACTCATTTCTATTATTATACCCTTACTCTTTATCTCTCTGCGGGCGAAGCCGCGGGCAAAAAGCTAGTAATATAATAAATCGGCAAATATCAAATTTTCTATGCATTCATTGTCTTTATGATTTCATTAACAACTCATTCAGGTTCTTCTATTTCTTTTACATTTTATAGGAACTGTGAACAATTGAATATTTTTTTAATTCACTCGAAACCTCGAAAAAAACTACGCAATTTACATTTAAATTATCAATAGCTCAATGGTCCCTTTAACGTTATCGGAAAAAGCTGAAACTGAAAGTGTTTTCTTATGTAACATGAACATATTTATGGGGTAAAATCGAAACAAAAATAATGGACACCCTACTGTTCATCTAACATTTCTATTTGTAGTTTTCTAGTTTACAAAAAGTTATTTAAAATAATGTTGTTTCAGTGAGAATCCTTGTTTCCCCGGAGTACGCTGTAGGGATATAGAATCTCCTCCAGGATACCAGTGCGGTCAATGTCCATCTGGATATGAAGGTGACGGCGAACGCTGCGACAGAAGATCAGGATGTGAATACGAACCATGCCATCCTGGTAAGTTTTAAACAAAAGTAGGATAATGGCAGACAGCACGCCGTGCGATTTTGGCAACCGGTGCACCCAATCGTAAGATCAGTAAAGTAGAAAATGGAAAATATTTATCGTATGTACATTGTATGTCTAATTTCTCCTAAATTAACTCTGTTAACTTACATGTAGAGAAATTCTGTTTCTTTATTAGCACTTGTTGAAATTTTAACAAATACGTAATTATATTTTACTCAGAAAAGAAGGGGTAGTAAAGGTATTCCCTATATAATTTGTGGCTCTAAGAAGAAACAAATTTCTTAGCAGTGAGGAAACTGTAACAAAATGTAGTATCTGTCTCCACTACTTACAACCTTACTCCGGACTAACACCGTTTATCCTAATGTAGTATCGTAAATTGTCATATAGGCCAGGTACTTAACCTTATTTTATATTGCAGGGTGCTTTTTAAGAATTTGTTAAATGGCGATTGCAAGTCTCGTCCGAAACTTTGTCAGCATTATTGTTAGCAAAGAATAACTTGTACTAATCTTCTCTTTTATATTTAAATACACTGTTCTAAAACTTAGTTGTTTTATTCTGCCCCTACCTTCTTTAGTAGCAATAATATGATGTGGATTGTTGTAATTTTTTGGCTTGTTCTTCTTTTTTTTTTATTCCCAAACCCACAGTTAGTTGTCTGTCATGTACTAAATTAATTGAGCCGATTTGACCGGATTAATATTTAAATTGAAGTTGATTGAAGAAAATTTGTAATTAGCTCTGCTATTATTTTAAGTGGCATTAAATCGATAATTGCATATGTTGATGATGTTATTCCCATTTATTAGAAAATTAGCCTGAACACAGTTTTGGACTAGACGGCAATTTCCGTCATTAGTTAAATTTGATAGAAGGTAATACACCATAATACAATGTGCTGACCCTGCTCTTTATTATAGGGCAGAGATGTATAGAAATATCAGCTCCGCCGTATTATAAATGCGAGGGATGTCCACCGGGTTTTACAGGAAACGGAGAACACTGTAGAGACCTAGACGAGGTAAGCAAAATTGAAATAATAATTCTCATTTACCGAACATATCCGTAATGTATTTATAGGATTATAGGAACATTTTCGGATTTCAATCTTGTCGGTTTTGTTTTGTGACGATGTTTCTTGAGCTTTGTAATTCACTTCTTCAGGACACATCTGAATCTTATCTGTCTTATCTATTTTTGTACTTAATCGTCGCATTTACATATGGAAGAATTTATCCTATCGTGACACCAATTTTTCAATGCTCCATACCGATGATGTCAGAAAATATTTACGTGTTGACAGTGTTCTGCAGTTTTTTATTGCTGACAAAACCTCGTTAATCTAAACATGCCTCCTACTAAGGGGATGGTAAGCCCCCAAAAGTAAAATTAGCATCCCCAAATTAAAACATAAATTTTTACAGTGCCTTATTGTATTTTATTGCGTTACTGTAATAATTTTGTTTTTCTAATGTCAGGATTAAAAAATGCCCAACTATCCTCAAAATTAAAACTCCGGAAGCGCTTATGCCTCTCGTTGTCAATAGAGGTAAATACCACTCAGTGCGAAATCTGGAGTATTAGGTGAATCATCGACTACTCGAATTGTTTAAACAAATCAATACAGTCGCGCATTATCATTGATGAAGAGCACGGTAGATAAGAAGAGCACGTTTTAGAATTGATATAATGTATATTTCGCATTGAGTGATCTTCACGATTTAATGTTATGACTAATTTTTCAACCGTTCTGGCAGTAAGGTAAATAGTCTTTAAGCAATAAAATCAATTTGTTATGTACAAAGTGAGAAATATCGATTTTTGTCTAAGACAATTTGGTAACTATAAAAACTACAAATAAATATATGGCAGTTTCTCGGTCCCTTTTTTTATAAGCAAAATTGAAAATCTCAAGTTTTTGCTACATGTTCATAATCAGGAATAAAACTTTAATGTTCTCCAGGCACTTTTTTTGCATAGAATATAGTAGTACAGTTTGCATTTTTGAGTTTTAACATAAAATTGTATTTTTAAATAGTTGACTACGCTTTAGTAAGAGATGATTCCTTTCTCATTTCAATTCGACTTTTTAAAACATTTAATGACAATAATAAATATTTTGTAGTTTATCTTTGCCTTTTTCCCTGTTCCCGTTCGTCATTTTAACGATTTCCATTATTCTTTAATCTAAAAAATCTCTTACCAAACTACGAATTATTAAATGACTTGAAACGTATAATGCGACTAAACATGTTATATATCATTGAAATGAGAGAGATAAAACATCATCTTAACAATGAGGTAAAATAAACATTCTTTTTAAGTTTCAAACTTTTATTTTATTTTTTAAGCCGACAACGACCGTGTCGCCACACTGTAGGTACTTTCACAGTGGGCTTATAAAAATAAAAATTTGAAACTTAAAAATGTGTTCTTTTATTTCATAGTTAATATGGAGTTTCATCAAGTAAAGGCTAATACAGTGAATAATATCATTTTAACTAAAGCACTATTTTACTATTTATTATTTTTTTTATTTGCATGGTTACTATACTCTACTTTGAAGAGTGCCTAAAGGACATAAACGCTTTTTTCTATATTTACAAATAAACAAAATATGGACATGTAGCAAAACCCAGAATTTGAAACTTTTTCTTATAATTCGAAAACAGAAAACGGTAGAAATTTTCTGAAAATACCAATAAATCCATACGCAAAAAAAAACTGGCTGTTACTTATTATTTTGTATCTTACGTATGATACGTGAGTTATGGAGTTATATGCTAATAATAATTTACACGCCACAGAGTGAAAAATAGTTGTGCAGTAGGCTCTGTTGCCAATTTTAAACGATAACTTATCCAAACAATTTCGTTTATTGTTATTTAATGGTATTTCAAACTAATATTAGAATAGTAATACCAAAAAGATCCCGCATCTGACAATGCTGTGCTGTTTTAATTCGTTTACAACCCTATATTTACTACAATTTATAGTTTTTATAAAGCGGTACTAATACAATGAAAACTACCTACATATGACTACACATAGAATGACTTGCACACTTCGTAGTGATAATAGTTTGATACTATTTATTTATTACTGTCTATTATTTCCCGTTCGTAATATAGGTAGGAAGTTCTCCGTTAACTTTTCGGTACAGCTCAGTCTTAAATAACAATCATTGGAAAATCTTTTTGGGGTCCATGAACTTTCTTTTTAATCTGTAACTGAATTGCATGTTGAAACAAAAAAATTGGGTCTGTTGTTACATTGTCCAAATCCAAGTTGAGTTCCTCCCCTCTTTACAATTTTAGTAAAAGCTTTATAACCTACACATTACTATTATCATCGTCCTGTAATTTCTAACATATTCCCTTACCATTTTCTTATACCTACAGGGTTGCTCATTAGTGCGTCAAAGGTCAATATAGCCTTTATGAAATCAAATTGGAGAAATTTGTTTTTATGCGAATAGAAAAAATCAATCATAAACAGGGTTTTCCATTTGAAAAATCGGAGAAATCGCTCTTTGAAGGTCGCTTAATTGACTGCATCGTACCCTGTATAATAAAATTATGAATTTATTTTTTAGGTTTAGTACATCCGTTGGCAGCATAACTGCTAAATATTTCATTTCAACTAATCGTAATACTCTCGCAATGAAATAACAACAATTTTTTTTACATTTTCAATATTAAATCAACAATGCACCATCCAAACCCAAAAATCTTTGTATCATTGAAAAGACAATTTTAAGTGGATTATAAAACACAAATAATTTGCAGGGTGTTTCATTTAAAAAAATATCTTGGAACGTGCTCCGGTTTATTAATTCACCCTGTATATGTCAAACTATTTTTAAAATATGCGTTTTTTGATGCTCATTCTCATAAAAACAAATTTCTCCAATTTGATTTAATAAAGGCTATATTGAACTTTGATGCACTAATGAGCAACCCTGTATATTCGTATAGCTCCACGTTTTCATTCATAAGGTAATGCCTCTTCCTCCCAAATATTTTATAATATACCCATTACAATATCGTTTGCACATATCCATGCGTCTCCTAGTATAGGTATCATCCAAGCCTAATGCTTAGCTTTTTCAAAAACTTACATTCCCTTTAGAAACTCCTCCTTATCTAACCTTACAAAATCTCCTTCAATTTTATTTCTTTTATTTCTACTTTCTTTAAGAAAACTTAAAATTCAATTTCGTTTATCTCACCGCTTAAATTCTTCTTTTCTCTATTGCATTCATTAATTACTCTTCAAAATTCTCCCGTAATAGTATTTTAAAGGAATAGTTACTAAAAATAAAAAATTTCAATACCTCACTGTTCTTACCTCTATCCGAGAAGGGGTCCCATGCATGGGCGTAGCTAGGGGGAGGGCAGGGGGGGCACTGCCCCCTCTAGAAAGCTTGTTGCACCCCCTGGAAAAGGAATTTGAGTTTTCGACCAAAATCTAGCTAAACCCTGTCATTATCACTCTGACTTAAAGTGAAATGGTCAAGGTTCGTCTACCGCGTGTGATGAGGTGAGTCAGTTGAAAAAAATAAAATGTCAAAAAATGATTTTTTTTTCTTAGGTTAGGCTTATGTACAGTCACGTAAATTTTTCTGGAGATTTTTTAATCTATTTGACGTCATTTATAATTGTTTCGGAATTTTTTTTCAAGTGCGTCATAGTTAAAAAGTATAAAATCTCAAAATATGAATTTTTTTGAGGATATGTTCTTACCACGATTATGAATAGTATTCTGTATATTTGTAATGATATCCGGTGCAATATAGATTTTCTTCCAGATTGTTTAGATGAATATTAATCTTCATCACTTTCATCGGCAATAATAGGTCATTTCGGTTTGATAAAAAAAAAACATAATTTCTAGACATTTTGTTGTTTTTAACCATGACGCACGCAGAGGGATAGGGTCAAAAACGTACAAAAAGATTTTGATAATTGTAGGAACATAACCTCAAAAAAATTATTTCTAGACATTATATTGCTTTTACTGCGACGCATCTGGAAAAAAAATATAGAAAAAAATTTACGTGACTGTACACAAAGCCTAACCTAAGAAAAAAACATTTTTTGACATTTTATTTTTTTCAACTATGACGCACCCGGAAAGAAATTTTGAAAAAATCATGTGAAAAATAGTGTTAGAAAAATAAAAAAAAATTTAGTAATTGTACCATGACCATAAGTTAATGAAAAAAATTATTTTTAATGGAATAATTTTTTAGGGGGGTTAAAATTTTCTTTTCATATTAATAATTTTTTCTTCTTTTTGTTATAAAAATATGCAAAACATACTAAAATTTCAGCCACATCGATCGAACCGTTGAAAAGATATGAATTTTTTTTAATTTTTTTTTTTTCAATTAATCCTCACTTCAACAGTATAATATTAAGAGCTGAAACTTGGCAAATCTTAATCTTATGTTGGTAGTAACCACCAGAAAAAAAAATCAGCACAATCCGTTTGGGGGCATCCTACCCATTCTTATCCCCCTACAGCCTTTAAAAACATATTGTTTAATTATTTTGTATAACTAACTGATGTGTCTAACATTTTCTACACACGCGCATATGCGTGCATTTATATATATATATATATATATTTATAAATTTTGACGGCTATTTGAAAGCTGCCCCCCCTAGAAAAAATCCTTAGCTACGCCCATGGTCCCATGATTAAATTTACATTAAAAAGCTTAGTTTCATTAGTTGGTCTCTATAGCATCATGGGCGAATATCTATATTACTTCCATAAAAAAAAAACTTTGTCATATTACTAAATCTTACAGTTTAAACAATTTAACGGTTTCGATTATTTTAATTTGTTTATTTTAAATGGAGGCATCCAATTATGTTTTCTGCCTCAGACGTTTAATCTGTAGGTACTGAATTTCTTGACTCCACGCATTTCCGAATTAATGTAGCTGGTTGTAAAGTTTACATACAATTGTTAACTAGCCATCAATTGATTCTGTGTATCTGTGTATAGGTATATGTGTTTATTCCATTATTTGGTTTAATTTTGAACGATTTTTCCGAAAAACAATCCTAGAAAAAAATATTATTATTAATAAATAACAAGATTATTTCAGTGCAATTTTCATTCTTCAGTTAATTAATTCACTGGTTATCCAAATTTCAATTGCTTGTTGCGGTTAATTCAAATTAATATTAGATGTCACTAATGAGGCTAATGAAGGATTTATTAGTAATTGAGCTGAAGATTATTTGAAAGACGTATGTACAATTCATACCAAATTCAAAGAACTATCGGGTTCTTTTATTAATGTGCAAAGTATACTAATGCACAAGGGCGTAATTAAGACTTTGCCGAAGTTTGGAACCGAATTTGAAAACAAGATAACAGTATATTTTTACAATTGGGTAAACTTGCCGGTAACACTTGGTGAAGCATTGTAAATAGCAAAGTGTTAAAAAAAAACACTTGGAAAGTTTCACTTTAATTTATTAAAAATTCTATACGTATTTCGCATGCTGAAGGTATCTTCAGGAGTACAGAATACTACTCATTATACATTTTTTTTTTGTTTTCGTGGAAGAGGGAAAATTTTCATAGACACCCAATCGTCCGTACGACTAGGTAGTGTCGGATTCCCGAAGAAGGTACCCTCGGACCTACCGACTAAAATCCTTCTACCTCAGGCCGTTATAGAACCTAGCAGTCCTCTTCAGCCACATTTACAACATTTACGTATATATTGACCACACATAGGTGGGGGGGGGTTAATAATCTAAAGGTTTATACATCTTTTGCAATATTAGTGTTTATATGTCCTATGACTCGATTTTACTTAAAATTTTATTTGGTAAACATGGCAGAAGTGCGAAAATTATGTCAAACAAGTTTTCACATGAAAACCAAAAATCGATTTCTTATTATTGTGGACTCGCAGTCAGGTCCTAATTTTTACATTTTGTAGTCTGCATCCACACACTTTACAACCCTCTTAAAGTAAGAACCAAAAAAATGAAGTGTTGAAATATTCAGCTATCTGACAGTCTACCATATATGTGTTTAAGCTAAAACGGATATCGTATAGTCGTATATGCCTTTAACATGCGGGTTCAAAGGTCACTAGCTACATCAATCAAGTCCAAAAACGCAGAAACTACAAAAATGTTATCTCATTAGGAAGTAATGAAATTACCTGAAAAAATGAAGATTGTGACGATCAAATTTTATTTATATAATAGTTATTTATTAGGTATAGATGTGTTGCTAGAAAGTTGCAATAATATAAATTTTAATCAACATTCGCATTCTCAAATTTGTCATTATAACATTTATTATTCAAACGTTTTAAAAACGCTGGAAATTATATGATTATATGTCTTCTTTTCTCTTGCAAAACGTGCACAAATCTGTCTCAAATGTCTTACGGTTTTTAATTTATTAAAGGGTTTGATTAGCTGCAATGAACGAGAAGCAAAATTGAAAGTTTGTCCCTGATAAATCGTTTGACCTGCATGTTAAGGCCAGATTTGGATATAGTACTGCGTAGATTGCTTCAAACACACGTAAGGAACTGTAGAGACTACTATAATTTAAAACTTTTTTCAAAAAACCGGATTTAATAAACATCAAGGGTTCTTTTATAAATTAAGAAATATTTCTATTAATTGAAAAATAAAATTTAATACTAGTTCTTATATTAAATATTTATTCTTGACCAGTTCTGCGAGATTAAAAAAAAATAAAGGGAACTTTTTTTAATTTAATGAAGTTCACAGCAGCCCTAACTGCACCTTCGCATCTGAAAGGTGCTATCTACATATTAAAAATGAATGGTTCCACCAACTGTCTGATTATCGTATAGTCCATTACAAAGGTGTCCTTGAAACGACAAAAATATACACCTATAAAAAATATGTGTTCTTTTCTCAAAAAGTTCTTTAAAGGTTACTCTGCAAATACAGACAATAAAAAAATGCTCTTCTTTGTACAGGTGTAAGAACACCATTTTTCTTATGCATTAAATATCTTTTCGACTTTTGGTTCTTCAAAAACCTATTAAAAAGATATTAATTTAATTTACTATCAACTTGAACCCTTTTAAATATTTTAATTTAAAGAACGATCTAGTATATGACCTCGAATCTACAGAACAAGAATTATATCTAAAATAAAAAAATGCTCCAATTACCGTTGTTCTTAATAACTACTAAAACTAAAGTAAAGAGTCAGTACAGACGAGGGAAGTAGAGCTTCCCAGGAGAAGATGAGTGCCTAGATTTTATAAGCTGCTTCTTTGCGTTAGCAAACCGCTAGGTTTTATTTTGACAAATTAAAATAAAATTTTCAAAGATAAAGATAAATAAAATTACTTGTTTTTTTTTGTTTCACAAATTTTATTATCACTGGACATATATCCAAATATTAAACACAATTGGTCATTATTGTTCTTAATAAGGGTGATATAGGAAAGACCAATTGTTCATTAATGATGTTGTTGTTTGTTTTTTGGCTTTTTGGATTTCAATAGTTTCCAGGTAGTTTAATCTTTGTCCTTTATTGCCTGTGTGTAATATTTGGAAATCCTTAACATTTATATTATTGTAACGAATTTTCTAGTCAAAACTTATTTATTTAAATAATAATTTATTTAACACTATTTATGTAACACTTAACACTAACTTAGAACTACTATTTATATTAGAACAATTCACTTATTTATATAACAACTTATTTATCACTTTTGTCTATTATTTATCGGTTTGTTTCGCGCACTGATGCTTTATCACAACTACTGTCCTCTGGCCCAAAGACGATCACTTTATATACGCCTTTCGAACTTTCTAGATGATTCGAAAAGGAAATCCTGATTATTCCCGAATGATGAATAATAATTAGAATGTCGTCGATGATTCCAGAATTGATCTTGTTACTTGTCGCTGAAGCTTGTAAGTTTACGTTGATAAAGGGAAGTCGTACGCTGGGGCTGTGGCGCTACATTATGTTAGTTTGAAGTTTCAATTTTAAAAACTATAGCCAACAATAATAGTTACGACACAGATCTGATTGACAAATTAATTAAAAATAAAAAACGGAAACAAATTCAGAAATATTTCTACGCTTAAAACACAATTAAGCCATCTAAATATTATTTAATCAATCATATAAACAACGTTAATGATAAAATTACTAACAAGTTAAGAAAACAAAACATCAACTTTCTTTCAGTTAATAAAAACAATTTGAAAAAACTTTTAGGCAACAATAAAGACAAACCAGAAAAGACCGAAAAAAGCTGTATTTATAAAATTAATTGCCTTAATTGCGATGCTTTTTATATTGGTCAAACTGGTAGGGATTTCCACACTAGGTTAAAAGAACATGAAAAATCAATATCAGATAAGAAAAATTGTACTGCATTTCAAACCAACATAACATAAATGTTAAGGATTTCCAAATATTACACACAGGCAATAAAGGACAAAGATTTAACTACCTGGAAACTGTTAAAATCCAAAAAGCCAAAAAACAAACAACAAGATCGTTAATGAACAATTGGACTTTCCTATATCACCCTTATTAAGAACAATTACCAATTGTGTTTAATATTTGGATTTACTCATGTATAAGACTACTATAGCTTAGAATGTCCAGTGATAAGAAAATTTATGAAACAAAAGACCAAGTAATTTTATTTATCTTTATCTTTGAATTGTATTGAAATGTTTCACCAAGAAATAAACGAGGTTACAGTTAAATCAGTAAAATTTTTAATGTTAATTTTTTTAACAGCAATCCGAATACATTTATCACAATGAGAATATTTAAAATAGCCCCAACAAAAGTAGTACCGGGTTTTTCTTAAGCTACGTTTAAACAGTACCTGATGCAGTTTGTAATTTTGCATAGGTACATTTTAGCTTTTTCTTCGAAAAGTAATTTTCTGAAATATCTGTTAATTGGGCAATATCCTGCTTACTGATTATTATCAGGACAGGGTAAAGCAGTGCATTCAAAATTAATTGCTTGCACTATTCGTTGACAAATACGCATAGACGTTTAATGTGGTTTTTAAAATAAATTTAATGACAGATTCTGAACAACTATTTACAGACTGAAAGTATTTACATTTATAATAAACTTAATTGAAAGCAACGTCTGGTTTGTTTGTTAGCTAAAATCGAACTCTCGTCTCAATTCAAACGACGCCTTTTGAAGGTAAGCGGGACAGGGGGCGGGTCCCTTTCTGGACCTTATGGATGACAAGTGTCTTTACTAGTGTAATTGGATACGCTTTCACAAATGGGGCTGCAAGCAATAAGAATAAATTTATGTTGTTTTCTTTTGACCAAATCCTCATATTGACTACAAATTTCTCACCGTGTCATCCATAAGTGTAATTTTAACATTTGGGCACAAAAAGACCCTTCTCGAAAACCAAACCATGAATTTGATACTGTGACAAAACTATTACTTAAAATTGACATTTAAAGAAACTAAATTTTGTGTGACGTGTAGTGTTCAGGTCTTTTATTGTCCAATTCGGCGCGCTAACACTGAATATAATATAATGAACAAACTATTTACAATATAATTAACGAAGACCACAATACAAAAAACAATGACGATAAGAACTAAGTATATAACCATAAAGAAGCGAACAGAAACAAAAGAACTGGAAACGGACTGAAAACGAACTGGTAAGGAACTGACCTTCTGAATCGAAAATAAGGATATTTATAGCTAGGATCGTTAATGGTTGACAAGGAGAAGAGGGTAGTTTAGAAGAAAGATAGAAAGTATATTGAAGGTACGAGTACTCAGAAATAAACAGAATGGAATGTTATTGCGGGAGAAACCAGGTTGTTAATAATGTTAGTCAGGGTACATGCATGTAGCGGAGTTCCAGGTAATGTGGCATGCTCAAGAAGTGAAAGTGAAGTTTTAGAAAGAAAATCAAATTTAGAAAACTAATTACAATTATATACAAAATATACAAAATATACAGATCGCTACAGACGAATTGGTGAAAGAGACTCAAACAATATCTTAACTGTAATTTGATTGACGTTCGTAGGTTCAGCCTTCTGTGAGGTAATTGAGGACAATGAACAAACCAATGAAGGATTTTATCTAACTTAAAATTTTTTCACAATTGCAATTATTAACTGTATTTTAATATACTCATATGGAATATTCTGATCCGAACATAGGGATTTCCGTTACATGTATTTCAAATACAGGGAATATTGTGGTAGGGTTGATGACGACAGACGGGGCTTATCTTTCACTTATCACATGTTTAGTATTTTATCTGTTTTTTTTACTTCAGACAACAAAAGATACTAAAATAAATCATTAAACGGAAAAAACTTTAGATACAGTTTTATGATCATTGAAATTGTGTGTTATCAGTCCAGTGTAATACTTGAACGACGCGTCGATTCGATTATAGTGATAAGGCAGGCCCCGTCTGTCGTCATCAACCCTACAGCTATATTCTGTGCATTTGAAATACATGTAATAGAAACCCTTATGTTCAGATCAGCAAATTCCATATATGTATAATCTTACATGGGTCACTCTATCTCAAAATTTTTAATACAGATTATAAAAGTTCAATGATCAATGAAAAAAATGTGTATGTCACTTTTTACTTAAAGTACAAATAATTAAAATTTTCCCGCAAACATATGCATTTCGACCGAGCGCCTGGAGAAGCAAGGGCGGTGGGGGTACTAGGCAGAGGAAAAGACCAGGCACTAAGTCGAAATGGCAATGTTTGGTAACTTATGAGCTTATGACAATTTCAATAAAAAAGGGAGTATACGTACATCATGTTCATTAAACGTAAATATTTGTTAACCTACGTGGTTTCCAATACGGTATTTTACAGATAAGCAAATACAGTACTTAAAACACATCAACGTTTGTCTGCCCTGCAAGCTTACCCTTAAATAACAAACAGTAAAATCCAAAATCAGTTACACCATTGTAAAGAAAATGGGTTTCTACTACAAAGCTATTATAAAAATTATTAGATTACTGCCCTCCCTTTTCTTTGTTTTAATATTTCTCTTAAAAACTACAAACTCTTTCCATCCTCCTTAATTATCCTTATACGTATTTCGAAGTTTTTACTTTCCGCACGTCCCCCTTCCACTATCTCCAAAAAAATTCTCTTAAGCCTCTCGCATATTTTGATTCATGATTTTTTTTATATCCTCCCCTCTGTTCAGTTCCTTATATCCTACTTTTACATTTTTTCCTACGATCATCCCCATATTTCTACAATCATCCAATGTTTTTGTATTCAATCACAAACTTCTTTGTCATGTCTTCCTCTATCTCACCATATATATTCTTTTTTCCTATCTGCAGCGGTCTTTTTCACAATAGTTCCGTTTTGATGTCTTCTTCTTCAAACTTGTCTAGTTTTTCTTCATAGTTGTCCACCTTTTTAATGCCAGTTAAATTTACGGTCCGTTTTACGTATTCTTTGTAATCCCCCTCCACCTTTTCTCATTCCGCCTACCTCGACAATTCAACCCCATAAGACAATATGCTCTTAACTACCACACTAAAGAGTATGATTCTTCTTCCTCAGTTTTCATTACATTCTTTTCCTGTCCCCATATTTTTCCCATAATTGCGTTCGTTTTCGTCACCTGGCTGTTAATATGTGCATCGTCTCTATTATTATCACTCATCATATATCCTAAATATGGATATTTTCTAACCATATCTATATTCACCCCTTACCAACATATCTCTACCACATCTCAACTCTAGCTGCATTCTAATTAAATACATATACAAATAATATTACTATGTTTTTCAGCCCCCCCGCATTCGAAAATATTAACACAATATCATCCGCATAAGAAATTGTCCATATTTTCTTTCTCACCACCACAATCTCTCCTTCCTTTATTTTACTCATTTCTGTCTCTAAATCTCTTAAATTTAAATTAAATCTATTAAAAATTAAAATTCTGTGCACTTTGTCTCACCCCTTGTTTATTCATCCAAAAGGCTTTCGAATATTTATCATTTACCCTTACCTTCCCTGTAGCCTCCCTATAAATCATACTTATTTTTTTATTAATCCCTCCTCTAATCCTACCCTTTTTAAAATTCTTATCATTTCAATCCTATCAACCTTGTCATATGCCATTTTCAGATCTACAAACATAACAAATACTTTTTTGTTCTCTATCTGTGTTTGAATCGCGTTTTTAATCAACATTCTATTCAGCAAATATTGAAATTAATAATCTGTTTGAAAATTTGAAATTAATTAATCGGGCGATATAGAATGGTCTATGCAGAATTATTTGATAGAATACTGTTAATTGCAATTGTGCACAAAGGCCACAATTTTCTCCTAGAAGGCTGATCCTACAAGCTTTAAATTCTTGAATTATGATTTTATTAAAAAGATGGCCTCCCTTTAGACCTTTTCACAGTTTTCTCAGTAAAAATAGCTCTAATCGAGACAATTCAAGATTTATTTTAAAAGTATTACTTTTATCTACGTTTTGTCTCATTGAGGCATTACTATTACTCTAAAGACGTAGGCAAAATGACAAATTGCAATGTTTTAACGTTGTTTAAAAAACTGTCAACTTTTTTTGATAAATCACTCCCTGGCACTTACTCGGATTGCTGTATAAAAATTTGACAAAAATTTAGTATTCATTTAGTAGTCAACATCTAATAGAATTTGGGCATTTGCTCTTCCAATGATATTGCTTATGTCTTTAACGTGGAGGTATTTCAGAATCTCACGAGATGTAAATTTGTCGTTTCTTGCAGTGTGACTTAGCCCGACCTTGTCACCCCGACACTTCCTGTACTAACCTAGAACCCGGTTACGTTTGTGGTCCATGTCCTGCTGGATACACTGGAGACTCTGATGGTGTGCGAAGGGTTGGCATAGAGGAAGCTGAAAGGAACAGACAACAATGCTACGACATTGATGAATGTCGGGAGAATCCTTCGATATGTGGACCAAATTCTATTTGTGAAAATAGTCAAGTAAGTTCTAACTACTATAATAACAAAAGGAAGAACAACAAGATAATTTGTAATGTAAAACGATTAAGTGTACAAAACACAGCAGAAAGTTAACATCTAATATTTTTTTTAACAATGTCGTTACTTCAGACCTTCTAGGCAAAATTTAAAAACAATTACATTACAAAAGAGCCTTTTGTTGTTAAAACTACAATCCACTTAACCAGTTTAGTAAATACGTATCCACCCTCTTTGTGAACAACTTTCCGTAAATATTAGGTAATTAATATTTTAATATTCATTCGTTAGTCGTAAGAGTACACATTTGAAGGTAAGGGAGGGGATTGAGTCATTATTACGACCCTTAGATCTTTTCCTAATTTAATGAATTAATATGTTTGAACGTTAAGAGAAGTGAAACAAAATCTACTATGTTGTCTGCTTTCAGGGTTCTTACTCCTGTAAAAGTGCATGTGGCGAAAACTTCATTTATGTAAATGCAAGTTTTGGATGTAGGCCAAAAGAAGGTCATTGTCCCGATGGAACGTTTTGCCCATCAAATTCACAATGCGTTCCTATGGCGGGTGGTAGGTATAGATGTGGCTGTCGATTTGGTTATGTGGGAGATGGAACGGTTTGTGGGCGAGATACAGACTTGGATGGTTGGCCGGACCATGATTTACACTGTAGCAGCCCCAGATGTCGCAAGGTAGTACCTAATCAGTTTAAAATTTTATATGCACATTGAATATACCTGAATGTAAATATTTGACCTTCATTTTATTTGTTATAGGATAACTGCGTAGACCTTCCCAATTCTGGACAAGAAGATGCCGATGCAGATGGTCTTGGTGATAAGTGTGACCCAGATGCGGATAATGACCGGATACCAAATGGACCTGTAAGTTTTAGAATATAATAATAATAGAACAATAATTTTGAATCGGATTTTTTTATTATACGTGTAAATTCCATTTAGGACAACTGTCCATTAGTAGCAAATCCTGACCAATCCGATACCGATATTGGTGGTCCAGATCGACAAGGAGACGCTTGTGATAATTGTCCAACAATGCCTAACTATGACCAATCGGATATCGACCACGACGGTAGAGGAGACGTTTGTGACGATGATATGGACGGAGACGGAATCTATAACGAACGTGACAACTGCCCAAGGCATCGTAATCCTGATCAAAGAGACCAAGACAGAGACGGAATTGGTGATGCTTGTGACAATTGTCCTCAAGTACCAAATCAAGATCAAACTGATTCGGATTTGGATGGAGTAGGTGATATTTGCAGTAGAGGCGGTGACAGAGATCAGTAAGTGTTTGCAGAAGGGGGGAGGGCAAAATCCGATCCCACTAACGATCCCGATTAACCGGAACGCTGCATTATCCGGAATGATATCGATTTTTAAATCCGCCGTTTTATCCGGAACTGGAGTGATGCGGCTCTCGTTTATCCGGAATTTTCCTAAACTAAACTGTCTACTAGTACATTTGGTTAGTCCAAATGGTCAAAAGAATGTGCCTCGGTATACAACACCCTCTGAAGGACATCTTTCAGATGGTGTTGCTCTGTGCCGCCCTACTGGACCGCACCCGACCCGTTAGTTGATAACGGCATATTTTATGTCTGTTTATGTTAGGCACAAGTGCAACACATGCGGCCGAAATCTTTTAACTTTTTAATTGACCATAGAAACTATGTCTTCTGCTGATTTTGCTGTTGCTAGAAAGCTAGTGGCTAGGTAAAGAGCTTAGTGCAGGGCTGCAAGTTGCACAGATTATTTACATATGTAATAATAAATGTTCTTCAATAAGGTCTCATAGTTTCCGTCTCCCGATTCCGATTATCCGGAAAATTCGGTCATCCGGAATAGGTCCGGTCCACATTATTTCGGATAATCGGGAATCTACTGTATCATTCGTACCTACTCTAATTAAATTAAATTTCAAAATTACAACTACAATGCCTAATATTCATTTTTTTATTTCAGTGATGGCATCATAGACGAACGTGATAATTGTCCCCAAAAAGCCAATGCCGATCAAGCTGACTCTGATGAAGACGGAAGAGGTGACGCATGTGATCCTGATATCGATGGCGATTCAATTGTTAATGAAAGAGATAACTGCGTATACGGTTACAATCCTGATCAAGCTGACTTGAATGGTATGTAGAAAAAGAAATGAAATTGTATAGTTATCAAAAACCACAGAGTGTGTTAAGTTTGAAAAGAAATAATTTAAATAATGCCTAGGTAAAACAGTACCCCCTGTGTAGTACAACATAATTTTAAAATATTAATGAAACTTTTACTTGAATCATATTTTTGTAAAACCAATAATGAAAGCACAATCTCTCATTCAAATGTATTTTAGAGTAAAAGTAAACATTGATTCCAGGCAACAATATAGGAGATGTGTGTGAAGACGACTTCGATTTAGATACTGTACCGAACGACCTGGATAACTGTCCTAATAATTCATTAATCCACTCTACCGACTTTAGTAAATATATGACAGTAGCACTAGATCCTGAGGGTGAATCTCAGATAGATCCAAACTGGGTAATATATGCTAAAGGTGCAGAAATTTGGCAAACTATGAACAGCGATCCTGGCCTCGCTGTTGGTGAAGATCGTTTTAGTGGTGTTGACTTTGAAGGTACCTTCTATGTGGACACAGAAATAGACGACGACTATGCAGGTTTCGTTTTCAGGTATTTAATAATTCGTTTACTAGAATCTTCTCTTCATTACTTTCAGGTACTAAGAAAATACTAAGACAATGTCAGTATGAACACTGTTTTATTGTGTATTGAGCTAAACCCTATTATGCGGGATTTTAAAAAGTAAATAAATTAGGTTTTAGGGTAAATTAAATTCAGTAATACGTTGAAACCTTTAAACGTTAATAACTATACTCGTTAATTTTCTTCTTTTGATTAAAAAAAAGTACCTACTAAAACACATTTTCTTATAGATTTATTTTATCCAGAAGAAAAACTTTTAAAAAAACTTATTTATTCTATAATAGATAAATATTAACAATATTCATGTAATTGCATTAACTTTCTTTTAGTTATCAAAGCAACAAAAAGTTTTATGTGGTTATGTGGAAGAAACATTCTCAACCGTATTGGCAACATACACCATTCAATGCGGTTGCCGATCCTGGAATTCAGCTAAAACTCGTTAATTCAGAAACAGGTCCTGGAAAAGTTCTTAGAAATTCCTTATGGCATACAGGAAATACACCCAATCAAGTAAAATTACTTTGGAAAGATCCTCGAAATGTAGGTTGGAAAGAAAAGACTCCATATCGTTGGTTGCTTCATCACAGGCCTAAAATAGGACTAATTCGTTTCAAACTGTTTGAAGTTGACAGAAAGGTTGCTGATTCTGGTAATGTTTATGACACGACATTAAGAGGTGGAAAACTTGGAGTATTTTGTTTTTCACAGGAAATGATTATTTGGTCTGATCTACTGTACCGTTGTAATGGTAAGAATCGCCTTAAATAAACTCTACTCTTTTGCTTACTTTCAATCATTGACCAATGGATTGTCTAGTCTTGTGTGAATATTTACTTTGTTACTGACCTAGGGATTATTCTGTCATTCCATCAATTATTTTTACATGTTACTCCCTCTCCCATCCCATCCCATTCTGAAAAGGCGATTAAACGGTCAGTTAAACTTTTTTCCAAAGTGTTTAATATCACTATACTCTCTATATTATACGGTATCATAAAGAGTATGTCTTTTTTTAGATGCTGTCTCGCAATCAATTTATGATGACTTGCCGCCAAAACTAAAAAAAATAGTAAACATCGATAACTCAAGAATATCGTCTAAAATTGTTTATGAATAACATTCCCTTTATTAAACCTCTAGTTGCAAGTGGAGTATGATCTCTCTTAAAAGACAAGTTCTTTATGGAAAATCATCGGTCAACAAATATAACAGTATTTAAACTGTGCCAGTCCATTTTATACGTACTTATCAAAATAAAATTAGTGTGTTACAATAATATGTAATTAAATATGTCTAAATAAATTAGATGATTACTACTATTTTTTTTCTGTAATGTTTAAGTAAAATTCCTATTCCTGTTACTCTTTGTCTTGCTCTTGCTGTTGTTTTTTTATTTATTACCTTCGTCCTCGCTTCTTCCTCTTCGTCTTTCTCTTTTTCTATTTCTCCTTATATCTTTTCTTCTACTTATTATTCTCCTTTTTCTACCTCTTCTACGTTTATACAACATGTCCCAAACTCATGTGACCGTTCGAAGCAATTGAATTTGTTTATGAAAATGGCAATATGTATTCTAGATTATGTTCAATAACTACTTAAAACAAAACTAGATTGTTCCATTTTTAATTACATATAACAAGTACCTTTATTGATTTTATGTTAAAAAGTTGCAAAACTTTCTATAGTAATTTTATAATGAGGATAGAATCGAAAAAACAATGAAAGTAAAAACAGATATTTTCAAAGATTCATAATTATCTTTTAATCAAACACGTTAGACACATTTTTTTTATAATCAGTTTTACTTTACGTGTTAACTCCTACAATAATACAACTTCGTTATATTAGTTTAGTTTCTGTGATGTCAGTCTCTAAGCATATTAATTATTTACCTATAGTAAAACTATTGGCGTAGCTGGGAAATTTTACTGAATGGGGAACACGGGGGCCGTTCGCTAGATAATTATAATAAAATCAACAGTGCAAAAATTACATAATAAAGAAATTAAGGATTAAAAATATTAATGTATTAATAAATTACTTCATTAATTTCATTAAAGAATTGAGGAATAATGTAATCAATTTGTGGCTTTTCTTTTAAGAAGAAAATAACTTTAAACCTTTTACTGAGATACATTTTAAGAAAAAAAGGTTACTACATCTTGTAACCAAAATTTAAAGATTGTCTATTTGTTTTGTGAAAACATTTCACAATACTTAACATCATAAATAAATTAGGTACGGTTCCTAGCGTCCTTTGGTTACAAATAAAACTATAACATAATTAAATAAATATTTGTTACGCCTGTCTCCCTTGCACGTCTTTTTCTCTCCAGTAGAAGTGACCAGAAAAAACGAATTAATGTAATAAAAATTGGAAAGTCACTAACCTTGCTAAAATGCGTTTACAAGAGAAGTATTTATTACTCTTCGGCATTTGACCCCTCAAGTAGTCGAGTAGCTTTCAAAACTTTATGACAAATTTGGAGAGAAACCCCCATCAAGATGCTGTAGTTACTAAAAATTGCTATCAGCGCGGGTCAATTCCACTCAAAACGCTACGTCCGTCACACTATGTTAATAAATTAAAGAAAACAAGAGTAAATAATAATAATACCCTTATAGACATTTTTATGTAGCAAATTTTATTAAAATCGTATGAAGCATTTCTGAATAATCGAAGAAAAACTATTTTACTTTACATTTTTGCCCTCTCACGGGCAAACGAAGCAATTTGGTATATATGTTACCGGCAATCTGTAGATATAATTCAGGTATTCTATACAATACCTAGGAAATGTATAGGATACCTAGAGCGTCCAGGCAATGTATAAAATATTATGAATATTATTGTCTTTTATATACTTTTCCTAGGCAATGTATACAATTCCTAGGGATTGTATAGAGTACCTGCTGGTCCACCGGCAAAGTGTAAAACCTATAAAATGACAGGCAAAAGAATCATAAGGATAAGGTAAAATAGCCCGCCAACTTTAAATTTGAATTATTAATAAGTGCATTATGACCTAAAGTGATAAATTCTCAAGATTTGTCAAACTAAAGTGTCTTCCTTTGAATTTTGTGGGTTAGGTTATGGTATTTAAAGGTTCTCTCTCTCTCAATTTTAGTCCGTATTTTTAAAACAAAAGAAACATTTTTGAAAATAACATTGATTGGGAATAGGGGAGAAAGAGAGAGAACCTTTAAGTACCATAACCTAATCAACACAACTTAAAAGGAATGAAACAGGGCCGGCGGAAGGCCCGTGCGAACCGTGCGCCCGCACGGGCGCCAACATCTAGGGGCGCCAAATCAAGAGATAATTAATAAAAACCTGGCAAGAACTAAAAGTATCTAATATAAAAAAATATAAATAATAAACTAGAGCACAAGAAAATGTAAAAAATTATTTAATATTAAGTGCATAATATATCAATCAGTTTATTTGTGTATTTGTGAACAGATGGGTGGTATTATTTTATTGACAAAGAAAGGCGTCGTCGCCGCGCCGGTCGGTCAGAAGATAAGCAAGCCCAAGCGCTGTTATTTTATTGGGGAATGAAAGGCGCCGCCAGTCGCCACCGCATATAATGTTTTAGATGTTTATAACTTTAAGTGTCATTATTAGTTTTTTTAATATTTAATAAATAATTTTCTTCTGTTCTTTTGTATTTTAATTTACACACGATTCACGATTATGAAAGTGAATATAGTAACGTATTAGGTTTTCTTTGAGTATTTTTATTTTAACTTTGTAAATTGATTCCACATAACAGTTATTGCAAAACTTAAAAAAATTTAAAAAATATGTGTTTCATCAAATCGAGGGGGGAGGGGGCGGAAAATTTGCCTTCCGCACGGGCGTTAAACTAGCCTTTCGCCGGCCCTGGAATGAAACCTTAATTTAACAAATAGTTAAATGCGCGAAGCTGTGGAATCGATATCCAGGCGCTTGGTCGCTAGATTCTTGTAAAAGAAACATGTTCTATTACTTAAAATTAACTTTATTAAAATTGTATTAAAACTTGAAAACCGTTAAGTTCTAATAAACTCTTTTATAAACAATAAAATATTCTTTAAAAAACCACTTAAGTATTACCATTGTGTTACTACAGTTACGCTCAAGTTTTTTACACACATTACCGGCTGTGCATTCGGTTTTGTATATGTTACCGGCAATCTGTATAATCCGGTATTCTATACAATACCTAGGCAATGTATAGAATACCTAAAACGCGCAGGTAATGTATGAAATATTATTTATTTCATACTATGCCTAGGTATTCTATAGAATACCGAATGCACAGCCGGTAATGTGTGTAAAAGACTTGAGCGGGAAAATTTATTATTAAGACATTGTATTCAAGACAGCAATTTACAGTTTGTCATAAAGAATTACTTAAAAAAGATTTCCCTCATCTAGAAACGACCCTCTGTACAGTAGCGACTCTGCAATCTACGGGGACAGGTCAGGGATTTGTCAAATGTAGTTGCGAAAAATACTGTGATACTAAAAAGTGTTCTTGCCTTAAAAGTAAGATTTTATGCACTTCAAACTGTCATAATAGTTCCTCATGCAAGAATAAATAATTTGTTTTTACTTACTTGATTTTGATAAGGATGTAGACTTATTATTTTGACAGAATTGTTTTGTTTCTTAAATTATTAATAATTATTACTTACCTGAGTACTTCTAAGCAAATTACATTATGTTACTATTAGCCAGAAGATTTTTTTAAGTTTCACGTTAATTTTATTGTAGTAACACAAAGGTAATACTTAAGTGGTTTTTTAAAGAACATTTTATTGTTTATAAAAGTTTATTAGAACTTAACGGTATTCAAGTCTTAATACAATTTTAATAAAGTTAATTTTAAGTAATGGAACATGTTTCTTTTGCCCGTCATTTTATAGGTTTTGCACTTTGCCGGTGGACTAGCAGGTACTCTATACAATCCGCAGGAATTGTATACATTGCCTAGGTAAAGTATATAATAGGCAATAATATTCATAGTATTTTATACATTGCCTGGATGCTCTAGGTATTCTATACATTTCCTAGGTATTGTATAGAATACCTGAATTATACAGATTGCCGGTAACATATAGAATACCTAGACAAAAAAGTATGAAATAAATAATATTTCATACATTACCTGCACGTTTTAGGTATTCTGTACATTGCCTAGGTATTGTATAGAATACCGGATTATACAGATTGCCAGTGACATATAGATAAATCCGGTTAAATCGATTGATTTTGATCCCAGGAACCTGTGGTTGCTTCATGTACACGGAGTTTTGAAACATCCGGTACATTACAGCAGACAATATTTACCTTCTGCATAGTGTAATTCTTTCAGAATTTTTAAAAATTTTTACAATAATACTCACACTTATACGTATGTATAATTGTTTGGATAAACTGTTCTGAGCTTATTCTATAAAATAAGTGAGTCAAGAAACCCTCTCCCCATCCAACCCTTCTCTACGCCGCCACTTTACTACAACAGGAAACATGGAATTTAAGCACTATAAAAAAGATCTTTCTAGTGCTTTAATGGAATAAGAAACCTCAAAACAATTATTTCTGGGACAGTGTTTGTAAAAATGCAAGAAACATAAAACAATTAAAGCAAAATAGGTACCTATGTAGAAGAAGTTAAAGAAATATTAAAACCAACAATTTCATTACTGACAGTTATTAAATTAAATATTTCAGATGTGCGGCCCGGTTAAACAATAGCTGTCAGTTTCTTAACTGTCATTAAATAAACTTTTCAAATAAATAAATTAATAGTAAAAACGAACAAATTACAAAAATACATATCAAAAATATAATATATTTATTCAAAAAGATAATAGATCAGAAGGTTAACCAATAAACGAAAACAACCAATAAGTACTTTGAATTATAAATATCAAATATTGTTTTACCACCGTTACCTATAAACACTGGAAAATTTTTTATTTCATTAATTCATTAATTTCTGCTATAATTAAGGATGCACCCTTTTCTTGACTAGAAAGGAAATTAAAATGGAAGAGCACCAAAATGATGAAACAGCCAGAAATAGAAATAAACATTGATACTGAAACAAAATCAGAAAACCCCAACAAAAATACCGATAATCAAATTCTAAATAAGAATGAAGTAAACGTTGAAGAACATTTATTCAAAGCTATAGATAAATGTAACATTTGTGAAAAGCCAACATCGAAAAATATAACAACACAAACTTCACTTATTAATTTGCAACTACCATTACTAACTAAACCTTTAACAAGAAACCAATTCACGCAGGCTTGTTTAAACGATGATTTCATTTATCATAAGAAAACCACTTTTACTGCAACTTCAGACTTTGATTTGTACATTAACTGTTTAAAAATGGTAAATATGTTGAATAAGGAATACGCTTCTCATTGCAATTTTCAGTTGTATCAATCAAGTAACGAATATAAACCCGAACAAACATATAAACACCCTATAAAAGCGGATTATGAAAAAATTACTAGTGTTTGTAAGAAAGACAGCAAAAAGAACTGGCGATGTAATGAAAACTATTGCTGTTCACAAGACTTGAATGGAAATGACAATTTTTTAAAAAGTGGTTTTATGTTTTTAATAAAAAACAATGAACAAAACCGTTCACAAAGGGTGTTAATTTCGTTTGATCAAGGACTAAAAAAAATTAGAATTAACCATACAAAAAAGGAAACCATACAAAAGCATATTGCAGATGTTTTAACAAAAACCCTTTTCAAAAGGAATATTCCTAAAGGAAAAGATCTTATTGAACATGAAAGTGAACCAAGTTTAATGGCTCATGTGTCCACCATTGGAGTAGGTAAGTAGTAAAAATGTAATAAAATGGGAACTATTAATAATTACCGCTTATTAAAACAAGTCACGTTTTAAGATGCTAAATTATGCTTTATTATACATAAGGTTAAGCTTTCGTTGGGTTGGACTATCTTACTTTATATTTTAATATTCAATTTTTCATATGCACCTCCACATCTTTGACCCCACCTAAATTCATAAATTTACCAAGTCAGTTATATTTTATTACTTTATCTGAAATGATTTAATTATATATCCAAAATTTGTCATGGTTATTCTAGTAATAATTTTTGTTTCCTGAATTTCTATACCCAATAGTTTCCGAGATAAGGCGGTGGACACTCTTAATGAAACACCCGGTATAAGAAGCTTTCTTAAATTAGTTTTAGATATTCTTGATTGTTATATTTACTAACACTTACCTTTCTTCAAACAGAAAAAGCTCATGAATCACCTCAGACAAATAACATTATTATTTCTGACACTGAATCGGGGCATGAAGATTGTAAAAGATCTAATAAAAATGTTATTGATTTAAATAACGACGGTGGTGAAAATTTAAAAACAGAATATCTATACTTACCCGACTCATTTAGATGGAATAAAACTTCGTCCAATGTTATTGAAATCAGTGAAACAGAAAATTTTAATTTAACTACAGCAGAAGAATCTAAAAAGCAAAAAGAAATTCATAACCAAACGAATACACGGAAATATAAATTTATTCGTGAAGAAAAAAATAAACAAAACACAAAAAGAAAGAAACTTACTTTTAATGGGGTGTTTCAGTTTTTAAGATTAAGATCAAAATCCTAGATCGCTATTTATTCTACTTAAGACTGACCTTTCTCAGTTATAAAAAGAACTTACATAGAGTGAGTATATATATCTAAATCTTTAAATGAAACTAATTTCAAATAAAACTATTTATAAAAATAAAAGGAAAATTTTATATTAAATAAAACAAAGAAGTAGAATGCAATTTTTATTTACCGAATAATTAACTTTATGTTGCTTTGTATTGATGAGATTGCTTTGTATTATTTTGACCAATATTTTGCACTTGACGTTTAAATTACACATATTTTGCGAAAACCAAATTAATAAAAATAATATGATAAAATAAAAAACAATTAGAAAAGCTTTTAGCTGTTAAAACTATCCAAAGAAATAAATAAATTTATATTTAATTGAATCCTATTATACGAAAGTTACAGCTTAAAAATTATAGTTCAACTTTCGTGGCGTCATAAATTGTCTTAAAACTTCATCTGTAACTTTATTTCGCCTTTCCTGGTGTTTCTGTAAAATTGGAGTTAAAGTTTCAATAAGAATTTTCTTAAGCTCTCCTGTCAGCAATGCCCCACTTGAATAATCTTTACGAATTTGTTCTAATTTCTCATCATCTTCCAAGAAAAACTTTAAATACTGATAAGAGACATCAATATCACAATTACCGCCAAATTGTCGGTGTTCTTCAATCGTAGTTCTGCCTCCAGAAAATGCATGTTTATTAATTTTATTCTTAAGTTGCTTTGGAGTATCAGTTAAAAATATCGTTGAATTAGGATCAGAAGCAGACATTTTAGTTTTTGGGCCTTGTAAAGCAGGAAAGAAAACTGAATGAAGTAGAGCTGGTTTTTGAAACCCTATTCTAGGTGCCACATCCCTTGTCATACGGAAATATGGATCTTGATCGATGGCACATGGTATTAAACATGGAATTTTTTTATTTGCAAAAATTTCAGGAAATGAAGTAGACAAGCATGGTGTAGCTTGCACAGCAGGAAAACTAATTTTTCCTATCACATCACTATCACCAAAACCAAATATTCCCTTTACTTGGTTAAAAGTGACACATTTTTGAATTCTAATCATATTTCTGTAGAAATTAGAACATTGCCTAAAAAATTAAATACTTTCAGTTACGAACATTAAAATTATGGATGATGTAGAGAGAGAAGACTAGAGACAAGAGAGATAACTGATAGGTAAAAGTATGCAGAATAGTGTTAACAGGAGTGAGCAGAGAGCTAATGTATTGATAACCATGGCAAAGTACAAGTGTGCATACTTTGTATGTTTAGTCACTGCTTGTATTTTGTAAGGTTGTATTCTTTTTAAAAATACTTTAGTCCTACATACTTCTACCAACAGCAAATATCATGGCTAGTGTCAAAAAGATTATTTTCTTTCTACAGTCTTCCTTCTTTTCATAGAGTTTATAACACCATGTGATGTTGACTTTGTAATACTTATTTCAAAGGGTCACATTACTGTCAATCTTCTGATTACAGAAGATTAAATTGCAGTGTTTGGTTGATCTGATTTTTTATCTTAATACAGTTCATACAAATAACCATACAGCTTGGATTATGTCAACAGCATTTCAATATTTGGAACTAACATCATAGTGTCATAAACTCCACTTTTAAGAAAATTAGTACACTATTTACCCAATATAATCTAAATCAGAAAATATAAATGTCTTTTCAACATCAAATCCAACAGCAATAATATCCTTAGCATTTTCATATGCTAATTTATTTGCTTCTTCTATGTCTATATCTTTCCATAGACTTTTTTCATCATCCGTTAGTTGAATAACTAAAGGAACATTAAATACATCTTGCAACCATTTACAAAAAATAAAGGGAATCAAATGTCCCAAATGCATTGATGCAGAGGAAGGGCCTCTCCCAGTATATAAATAAAATGGTTTTTCTGATTCAAAATTATTTAAAATACTGTTCATATCACGATGTGAAAAGAAAATTCCTCTACGTAAGAAATGATGGTTGGGTTTCCTAGTAACCACAGCAAAGCGTTCTAATAGTTCTGCATCAATTTTAGAACTTCCAAAACGTTCTACAATAAATTGCAAAAATTACTATCATTCCACATGATTACAAGTTTTAAATAACTAAACTCACTTATTAACTTGTCGTAGTCCACACCAGTTTCCGATTTACTGACGACATTCCAAGGGTCCACGACATCATCCTCTTCTTCCTTTTCGATGTTGTTTCCAATAAATTCTTTTCCGGTCATTTTTTTTAAGACTTATTAACTGTTAAATTATTTTATTACTGTTTGCTTGTTATAATCCACAATCTGTTAACAACGTTAACAACATACTAAACATAGATTATACTAAACTTTAACCATATTTTAACTTTCATTTCACAGGTTAAAAAAGTAAGGTTAGGTTCTTAGATTCCATAGATGTTACAGATAATCATAAAGAAACTTGAAAGTGTCTAATATCTCTAAAACAATCAATAAACTAAAAATTGTTTGATGTAGTATCGGTTAGAACTAAATTACAATAAGATATTTCTTGGATGAAATACTGAAGCAAATTTAGATATTATTATGAATTGTCTTCATAATAAAGTTATTTAAATTTCTATTATAATACAGTATACGTAACTTAGGCACGCTTACCAATAGACATTAGCGGATGCTGTCAATGTCAGCTGTCGCATGTTAAAAAGTTAAAAACAAAGAACGACGAAATAACACTCTAAACATTAATGTAGAGTAAAATGCCTTGGTATTTTCCCGAAAGTATAAAGAAGAGGGTATGTGTTTATTTGTTACAAAGATATCTGGGACAATTCTTTGAAGAGAAATTAACTTTAGAACAACTGTCAGTAGATTTGTACAATGGGACAGGATCTGTATCAAAAATTAGCCTTGATGTTCAGGTAAATATATAATTTTACTTAAACTGAAACGCAGTATTTTATTGTAGATTTTTTAATTTTGTTGGTCTTTATATAACTTTTTAAATACATAGATTTTACTGTCAGACAAACTTTTAAAAAGTGTAAAAACCATAATGGTAACATTAGAGTTTGTATGTATATTTAAAATAAAATTACCTTAAAAAAGTTATAGGACGTTAAATATTTTGTTAGGGTTACTTCATGTACATAGTTCAATTATGTAAATTTCTTGTAGTTTTATTGATCACCTTTTATATTTAAAAAAATAATGAAAATTTATTATAAAATTAAAGAAAAGAATAACCCATGTAGTAGTATCACTTTGTATGAAATTATACGTGTTCAGTAATCCTCCTTCAAAATTAAACATGTACATAATACTTACCTACTTCATAAATATTGAAGAAAAGCTGTTTTTTTGTGATTCTCTGTCATTTTTTAAAATATATTGCATTGTTTTTGACTGCATGCCTAATTTTATGTAGAAGTGAAAAACTAAACTGATAAGTTGATTCAAATGTGTCTATTACTAAAAAAATATACATACCTATTATCAAATACTTTTAAATATAAAATTATTAATAATGAAATAGTTTTATCAAATTTTACCAATGTAATAATTTACAAAAAGTTCTAATTCAACATGATTTCTGAACAATTATTTTATTTTATTTTATCGCCGATAGATAGTTTTTAAAATAATTTGTTATTTAACTTTTCTATTGAATTTTCTTCTTTTTATCATAAAACATCTTGCTATTGTTGTAACATTAACAGTATTTTACAAAAACAGTGGTTATACCCTTTTATTCAGATTTAGATTAGTTTCTCGGCTTTTTGTCTTTTTTATATTTCAAGTAAACGCTGTTCAGCTTTTACTTATGACACGTAATTATTATTTCTGGATACTTTTTAAAGTGTATTTTAAGGTTTTAATGCTTAAAACGGATTTCTTCATTGCTGCTTTTAGTAAACTTTTGAACTGTTTGATCATCTCCGTAATTAATTAATTTTAATTAATTTTGTATTTCTTTAAATAATAATTTTCGCAATAACAGAAAGGGCTAAACCAAAGACAAAGTATTCGTATAATTATCCTAATTTTTTATTTTTTTATTATTTGTTTCAAATGTTAGTATGTACCTACCCACATATTTATATAGGGGGTGTTTATTCTAACTATATAAGTAGCTATAAAACTACTTTTTGTGAAACAAATTTACACTGATGAATAAAGGAAGGACACAACAAAGTTTTTGTTGGAAGGGGAATTCAGTAAAGTAACTGAAAATAACTCAGTGTTTTATTAAAATATACAGTATTGTATTAAATATGTTTTACAAATTTCCCTCTGCAATTGAAGTGTCTAAAACTGATTATTCTGATATTGTTTTGTATTTTATAAGTAAAAAGATGTTTTAAATATTTCAAAATTTTATCGATAACAATACTTTACAGGCTCTTAATGAGTTGGGCGAAAAACAAAACTGGCCCTTAGAATTTGTGGATGGTTATTTAGATGAATTGTTTGTATCTGTGCCATGGGCTTCTCTCTTAAAGGACCCAAGTTTCATAGAAGTCAGAGGTCTAAAACTGACCTTACAACCAAAACAAAGAAATGAATCTGGTATGTTCAATCAAGCATGTTAAACATATTACCTATTAAATATAAATTTCATTTTATGATAATTGTTTACTAATTTTTTAGCAACTTCTATGTTTGAGTCAATGTGGAGTTCTATGACCAATTCTATGCAGTTAGCGGAAGAATGCATTAAACAAGAAAATTTAGCTGATAATTCACAGCCACTTGAAGTTATTGAAAGATTTGCTCAAACCATAGATTCCAGTAAGTTACAAATTACAAGTGCATTTAAAGACATTATTTTTTAAATGTTGCAGTACTCAGTAGAGTGAGAGTAAAATTTATTGATACCATAATACAAATTGAACATGTGCCAAAAGAAAGTCAAACTGGGGTTGCTCTACAAATCAATATACAGAAGTAAGGCTTATGTTCTTAAATATTTATAATCGTGTTGCATTCATTTATTCAGAAAAGATTTTTGCTAATATCGTCTATTGTAGCATGGAGTATACAGATGAAGCCGGCAATGATCCACCAGTAGAAGAGATGACTGATCCTGCTATCAAAGAACAGAAAACATACATTGTATCGTCGTTTACTATTAAAAATTTTTATCTGGAAGGAGTAACACTATCTACTGTTGAATATCCTAGCAAAGCAAGAACATTCTCTAGATCAGTTGTGCAACAGTCTCATATATTTGAAGATAGTGGAAATTCAGATCCATTAGAAGCTGTTTTGAATGATAGTAATGCTGATATGAAAGACAAAAACTCATCGACAAGCATAGGAAATGATGAAAGACATGTTGTTTTATTTGGAAAATTATCTGGAAGGCAAGAGGTAGGTATACAAATGTAAATGCTTTTTTGTATCATAAATTAAGGTGAATAATAAGTTAGTAATTTCTATTGTTCTCTTTTGGATTTATAATAACCTTTATGTTATTTTACTTACAGATTAAAGTTCGATTAAAACAATCTGAAAGTATTAATGGACCAAAAGTTTCTATGGAAATTAATATTGGGTCATTTACAACATTTCTGTCCCCAAGACAAGTCCATGTTCTTTTAGAATTTGCTAACGGTTTAGCAAGTCCGGACAGTGAAGATACGAGGTATTGAAAGTCATAATTTTGTTTAATGAACAAATTTTATTTAAAGTTTTTCAGTAATGTCACATCTAAACAGAAATGTTCAGAGAAACCAATGAATGAAATGGATTTCAAAATAATTGAGCAAGAATTACAACAGCAGTTACATCCTTTAGCACATCTTCAATCTGCTGGTTTGCCGGGCACTCAAGGGTGGTCAACAGCTCCAGGTTTGATTTTGATAAAATTCTTTGTTGTAGATAACATTTCTGTATGATGTTTAATTTTAAAACATACCTATCATCGTGCTAACTAAAAGTTGCAATTATCTATTGTCTTGGCATTTCACAGTAATTGCGGTTTACACTCAGGCATTTTTTTTTTTAATTTATTTGTTTATTTATATCATCAACGGGAGGAATCCTTTAAATTTACATAGTACATTAGTATTGTAACAGTGAATATTAGAACAGTTTGTACAGATAACAGTTCGTTAGGACTAACATAAATTAAAACTAAGAATCAATATTACCGCAAAACAAAGGTTTTCAAATGGTTTTTGAATTAATTTGAGTTTTCAATAAATCTTAATCAAAGTGGTAACTTATTCCGTTTACGACAGACTCTATCGACTGTAGAATGATGTATATAGTTTCTTTCTGAGTGTGGTTCAATAAGTTCGCGAGTACAACGCAAATTATATGACACATGTCTAGGCGTAAACAAATTTCTAGCTAAGATAACTTAATCTTTTTCACTAAAACTAGTTTATTAAAAATATGCAAGGATTTAAAGAACTCAGACTAACCATAAGAGACAATTAAGAATAGTAATGATTATCAAAGTTCATTGTTATGTTCTTAAATTCTTTAGTAGAATGCGTTAAGAAACCTAGCATATTAAATGTTTTGGAAACAATAGTACTTAATTGCAAATTGAAGTTAAAATTTTTAGTAAAAATAACGCCTAACTCCATTTGTTGGTTGATATATTCCAGTTCAATATAATTTAATTAATAGAAAAAGTTTGGCTCATTTATAAAACTTGCACTAAAAGAAAAAACTTTGCATTTAACAACATTAAGATATAATTTATTTATGTTTGACCATCCCCATATTGTGTTGAAATCTTTTTGTAGACATACTTGATCATAAAAGGAATTTATTACAAGAAAAAAATTTATATCGTCTACAAAATTTAGTATTTCAGCAATTTTGACTTAAAGAATGCGAATCGAGTTCGAAAAGAATTTGAATCGATTCGAATATCAGCGAATCATTTATCAAAAAAATTAGTAATAAGAGACCTAAGTGGGATCCCTTAAGAACGCCTGAATTTACAGTAAACGAGTCTGAGTAATAGTCACGTTTTTTTACTACATCGTTAAAAAATAGGACAAGATAAACAACATGATATATAGAAAATTATTTTAAGTTGAAATGGAATATTATGCAATGACTTTTTTCTATGTTGCATTTAAAAGATCTAAGCATGAAAAGGAAGAAACAACAATATTTTCGTTAATGAATCTTGTTGTCGGTTAATGTCAAGAAATTAAAATTTAAATATTCATTAATTAAATCATTTCTACAGATGATAATGATGAAAACTTTTTACCAATGAAAAACTCGACAGCAGGCATAATGTGCGATAGTTCAACTTCTTTTGGAAGTAACAGCATGGAATCAAGTACAAGTACCAGCATAGCAAGTTCATTTACAGAACCATCTTCGCGAACTAGAAGAAGAGGTATGACTTTTGTAAAATGTATGAACCTCAACATTTAAAAATGAATGATCTGTTTTTCAGTTAATAATATAGAAACAGATCCTAGTGCAGAAATCTCACATTTTCAAATTCGATTAGCATCTTTTGCATTGGTACTTTTACATGAAGATATTTTAACACTTCCAGTAGGTGTTGATCAAATATTAGTACCATCTAGTGTTCAACAAATGCAAAATACTGCAGAAAGCTTCTTTAGAAATCTTGGTTTGTTTGCCATTAATGGATATGGTAATAAAGATTTTCAAAATGCAAAAAGTGTTTTTGAAAAAGCATGCAAATTTAATCATCTTAGGTTGGTATACAGTAAAATAAAATTTATATGTGTGTATCTAAATTACATCTTTAATTATCTTTTATAGAATAATTGCTGCTCCAATACAAATAGAAGGTGATGAAAAGACTACTCTTAGTACATTTTCTATATCAAGTAAACTGATAATAGCCAAGTTAGAGATTCTCGAATGTCTTTATGAAAAAGATAATGTGGAGTATGTTCCTCTACTTCAGTTTAATTATACCGAATCGCCCTCAACCAGTCCCATCATAAAACCTTGTTTAAAAATAATATTTAAGCATATAGAGAAAAGTTGTAGAACTGGCATTACTAGACGAAAATGCCTTACAAAGACTGATATTTCGTAAGAATAAATTTATTAAAAAACAACAACTGTAATGTCACTGTTAATGATTATAGATTTCTGTTGGATGCGTGTTTAGTTGAAGTTGATATTACCATTGTGGACCGAATAAATGCTCTTCTTAATCCACAACCGATTTGCATATCTAAGGCATCCAAGAATTTGTATGAAGAAAATAATACTTGGATTGAACCATTGGTTCAAACAGATTCACGACTCGATTTAAAACTCACTTCACCTCAATTAACTATAAAATTAAGGTAATTTTTCATTGTTTCCTATTTTTACTGTAACTAATCTATAAATATATAATGTGAAATTACCCCAATTTATTATCACAGTAAATGATTGAATTGAATCTTCTTTTGTAGATTTCCAGTACCTGATTTTCGACCATCTCACGATATGCAAAAAAATCCCTGGTGGAAACGAAATGTTAGATCAGACTATTTAACATTAAAACTAACTGATGCTTCTGTAACTTCTAGCTGGTATAGTAATCAGCCCTTTCAGCAGTATATTGTAGAATGCAAAGAGGTTGATATACAATACACGGAATTCGAAATGAATAGTTCAATACCGATAGCTAAAGCTGGTGTAAGTGACAAATGTGGAAATTCACTTCCTGATGACTTTTACTTAGTAAGGTAATTGTTTTTATTTTTTCATTAATACTGATACGGTAGTTGAATAGGAAAATTAATATTTAATGCAATATTTTTAATTTAAACGTTCGCCTGACAAGTCCTTGAACAAATCTTTTTTATCGCTCTTCTGGTTTTAATTTAGAGACATTTACTGGGTGGGCAAAATTTCTTTGTTTCTTTTTAGTTCAACTCGGCAACTGCAAGAGATACAAAAAAATGGCATAATGGTTCCTATTTAAAAAACACAACTTTATGTTATAACTCAAAAGTGCGTGATTTTTTTTTTCTACTTTTGCAAACAAACCGAGATTAAATGAAAAAGATTTAAACCAAAATGCTTTTAGATGTTTCAAATATGTTTATTAACACACTCTACATATGTTTCGACTTGTGAAGTATTTTTCAAGACTACTATTATAAACTACTATAAACAAACTGAAGGATTACCAATGGGATCACCTATTTCACCACTATTCTCAGACATTTTTATGTCAGATTTAGAAAACAAACTATTAAAAAGTAACAATAAACATATTTTAACCAATAATATATTTTACTGGGCACGCTATGTTGACGATATTTTCTGTATCTGGACAGGAACAGAAAGACAACTTGATCAATTCCTTAATTACCTCAACAAGTTGAATAACAGAATTAAATTCACAATAGAAACACAAGATGTAAATCAGGGTCTGAATTTTTTAGATGTAAACGTTAAAATTATAGATAATAAACTTGAATATGATATTTATAGGAAAAACACAAGTACTGACGCCATCATACATGCAAGATCAAAACAGTCTTGGCAAATAAAGCTATCAACTTTTCACAGTTTGATTCACAGACTGTTACATTTCCCATTAAGCAAACAGAATTATAAAAAAGAACTTGACATTATAAAAATTATTGCTAAGAATAACGGATATAAAACTAAATTAATTGATGAATTGATTAGAAACAAAAAGAAAAAACTAATTTTGAGCAATTTTTATACCTGTAAACAAGAAGACAAACAATTCAAACAAATTAATTATACTAGTAGTAATAACGACAAAATTTGTACAGTATTAAAAAAATCAGGAATAAAAACAATTTCGATCAATAAAACTAATTTAAAAAGCATTTTAACAAACAACAAACAAAAAACCGATAAATTACAAAAAAGTGGTGTATATAAACTGAACTGTAAAGAATGTAATTCTTTTTACATTGGGCAAACTGGTCGTAATTTCAACATACGTTTAAAAGAACATGAAAAAGACATAAAAAATAGAAAGATATCTACAGGCATAAGCTTACATTGCTTAGAAAATGGCCATAAAATTGACAGAGATAATTTAAACATATTACATATAGAAAACAAAGGTCAACGTCTCAATATTTTAGAGCAGTTTGAAATTAAAAAAGCCTTTAGAAATAATTACAACATAACAAATGACAAATCCGAGTTCAAAGATACACCGGTGATCGACCAATTTCTGAAGAATTACAACCCGACAAGGGTTTTTCCCTAAATAACTCTGTACAACTGCCTCTCATCTACCTGTACATCTTATTATACTTGAAATACCTAACTATAAATAGCATTAAGGTACAATTTAAATTTAGTAAATATCTATTACTCTTGAAAAAGACTTCACAAGTCGAAACATATGTAGAGTGTGTTAATAAACATATTTGAAACATCTAAAAGCATTTTGGTTTAAATCTTTTTCATTTAATTTCAACGATATTTCATAATTATCCAACAGCCAGTTCAGTTGAAATTACAAACCGAGATATGGACATAGCGAAAACAAAGTTTTCAACTTTTGCTCATAACTCCATTTTTTTTATCTTACAGTTGTCGGGTTGTCCGATACAAACAGCGAAATTTGCCCACCCAGTACATAAACAAAATTGCTTCTATTTGAAAGCAATACAGTAAACCCATTAAACACTAAGCAGTCAAAAACATTACGGTAATAATTGGAGAAAAACAAGTTTTTTTTTAATATCTACTCACATACACTAAGCAACTTTTTGAATTAAAATATCCTTTTGCGTTTTTTCTACAGAAATTTTGTTTCTTAACTATACTTACTGTATATTTTAAATTATTTTCTGGATCGTTGGTTTATAAATTTTAAGTAGATACCACAGAATTGTTTAATCAATGGTCTACGAAGAAGAGAACTTATTAAATTATAAAAAAGATTAAATAATCACATCAAATAATTCGTAATTACCGATTTTGTTGTAACCTGTACATATTCATAAAATTGTTGATTTTATTAGATTGCAGCAAAATTAAAGTTATAATTTTGATATTAAGTATATTTAATTGACATAAAATGTTAATTATGTTATTCATATTTTCAAGATTAATACTAAAAATTTATCCAATTTTAAAACCGGAAGTGGAACTGGAACAAATGCAGGACACTTGTTTTGATTCCATGACCCAATCAGTTTATGGAGAACTTGGGAATCAAAGTGGAAACCACAGCCCTTTCAGTTCTAAACGAATTGTACATGAAAGTGATACACCCCATAATAAACCCCATCAAGGTACCTATACTAAATGTATATTTTAAATACAGTAGAATTCGGGTTATAACAATATTGGTTACAACATCAACTCTGATATAATGTTAGTTTTTAATGGCTCCATCAGTTTACCATTCAAACCAATAGTAAAAATTTTGATAATAACTACAAAAAACTCCGATAATATCACATTTATATTTAAAAACTCTTTAAATGGTCATATTACTGACGGTACTTTCTCCAAATGACATCCTGGTTAGTAGAATGAATTTTAATCACCCGCTAATTTCCTTTACTATTTAGTAGGTTGTTAACTTATAGATTTTTTATTATATATCACTGCAGTCATTACACTGTTGCTTAACTTCTTTTTTAGAAAAGGATATAGAAGAGCTTATTACACCAGGGGATAAACAAGAAATGGCTAATTTTATTGACAAGACATCCCAGTCGGTTAGAATAGGAATTGATCTGAATTTGCCATGTGTAAGCTTACAGTTGGCATCCAAACACATATATGAATTGATTTATAATAGAATAAACAATGATTTACTATTGTGGGAGCCATGTGCACCTAAACCAAAACCACAGAATTTTGAAAACATTAATGTGGATAAATTTTGTTACTTCACAAACATACAACACGAAAGATATTCCATGTGTCGCAGTGGCATACAATATGGTAAGTATTCGTATTTAATGCTTCAGCTATCGTTTTCTTTTCGTTTGCTAACTAAGATAAATAAAAATTATGAACTAATTTTGTACATTGCGAATTCACGTATTTATAATGTTTTGTTGTTTTTAAACTGAAGAGATGTTACCATAAAATAGAACATTTAAGAAGATAACAACAACCGCCTTCTAAACCCCTCCCTAAAAGAAAATTTGTCACTCGCTTCTTACTAAAATACTATCAGAAGACGAGATACGATTAATTAAAACATATCTTGTTCAAATTGAGAAATGTATTATGAATTCTTATTTTTTAATTTAAAAACCCTTTCTTGTTAGCATGCAAATTTTTACTAACAGAAGCTTTCCATAATTAAAATGTTTTTTTTTTATTTTAGAATCGGAATCTGAATCAGACGACGAAGCAGACGTAAATTCAAATGCATTCTTTTCGGTTTATGAATCCCGTTTACGACAAAATAAACCTGTTAATTTCATAACAAACGAATCGAAGGCCCAGAGTTACTTTGACTTAAATCTCCACGTCGGCCAAGGTTTAATAACGCTTCGAACTCCAGTTCGAGATACTTGCCTCAATGTTATACCAGGACAGCATGGAGAATTCGTATTCAGTGTTGAAGATATAAACGTTTTTATTGTATCCGGTTATAAAGGAGACAATAATCTAGGCTATGTGTGTGTGCAAGCCCATGACGTCCAACTCCATTACTGTGGTAAGTTTTGCGCTTTTTCTACTTTAGTTGTAATTGAAAAAATTGGTGTCAAGCTTATTGAAGTTTGATTGTACGGGTATCTCAATAAGGATGGTTATCTGCCATTTTTTCGTAAATTACTGGATAAAGAAATTCAAATGAAGAAAAGAAAAAAAGGCAAAATTTTCATGTTAAACTGTAACTAATAACATCATTAGAAAGCCTGAAAATTTCCTTAATGTTATTAAATATGCGAATTTTTGAAAACATCTTGAAATTTATTATTCACCCTCTCAATATCGCCCTTTGCAGCGAAATGAGGAGCTAAAAAATAATTTCCCAGATTTTCTCATGACCATTTTAATAATATTTTTTTCTTCCTGGATTTGTCACAATTTCTTTAAAATTGTAGAAATGATTTCAACATTAAGTCAAAATCCTCCTCTCAAGGAAGTAGGCTCTGCTGTTGGAAATCATTTGCATACAACTATATACAAGTCCGAAAAAGGTGTGTTGGTTAATTCTTCGGGTCGTGGTAGTGACAGGGAACAGATTTCTGTTGCGATAAAAATTCGAGCCAACCATGAAACTCACCATATAAAGGTATTTGTTTGTTTTCCCCAGAATATATTAAGTGTTAATTGTTATTTCTTTAATTCAAAGACAATCAGAGTTGCTCTAGGAATTAATAAGAGTACCTTAAGGCATAGAATGTATAACGAACCAAATAATTGGATCTCACAACTAATAGATTTTTTCAACGTATTTGATTATCCTATACCAGGCTATCAACCCAAAGATGTACTGACTGAATTACACTTACATTTGTGGGACTGTGCTGTAGATTACAGGTGATATAAAACTACAAAAATAAAACTATGTTAATTTTTAGAAATTGTGTTATAAACACGATTGTAATTTTTTCAGGCCTCTTCACTTGCCACTCCGCTCTTTGTTAACAATGGGAACTTTCAGCATGTCTTCCAATTTATCTGCTCAAGCAAATACTTCAACTTTAAGGTTTATTGCAGAAGATTGCTATTTATTTCTCAGTGACAAAGCACCACCACGAAATGGCATACCTTCTTCATCATCAGTTGACTTAAAGAAGGATTATGTGAACGTCATCGATGTTGGGCTCTTCGAACTCAGCCTCAAAATAAGTGACAAAGTAAGTGACTTATTTTATCTTACACTTTAATTAAAAATCACTTTTGCCAAATTTCGTGTAGATTAGTAATTTTTTCTCTTCATTTGTTAGTAAAAATGTTGCTTTATCAATTTTTACTTAAGTAAAAACAATCAATTGATGTTTTAATAAAAAGTGCTATAAAAACTACTGGTTTTAAGGGTGTTTATTGGATGAATCTTAAAGGATGCAATTTTGAGAATGGGATAAAAATACTCCCCATTTAGTTCAAATCATTCATTTAAATGTTATCAATGGTATCCTTTTTTTAGAAAAGTGGAATAAACCCTCACATTGATCTTCGAGCATCAAACAACATTGTACATATACGAACTTGTGCTGATAGTGGCCATGCACTTATGCAGCTAATTACTTATTTTGCCAGTGACGGTGATCTTTGTTCGACTAATGAAAACTCCAGCTTCACAAGTAGTACTCATTCCAGTCCCAGGCACCAAGTTGATCAAGAACTTGTCAGTGTTGAACCTCAAAATATAAGTAATTTATCTAAAAGTCAACACGAACATGTCAACGACTTGTTAGGAGAAGCAATGCAAGAAAGCGTATGTAGTGAAGGTAATCTTTGATCTTACACTACTGATTATGAAGAATTAATCCAACTTGAAAAGTCTCACGATTAATAAAAAATAGAAAACACAAGAATCGCTGTGCTTCATGAGTGTATGCGCGCTGCACCTATATAATAAAGTTTTAAGATTACACTATATGAATATGACAGCATGATTTAGAATTAGGTACTCTAAAAATGTTCTAGACGTTAGTCTTTTTTAAAAAGAGATAACTTGAGATTTTGGATAATTTTATAGTATTGAAAATCTCAAAATTTTACCATTTACTTACTTTTAATTGTCTTTGGCTCACCAATAAAGTGAACTTTCAAAACTGTAAATTTTCAGAAAAAGTTATGGAAGATGCAATTTCTGGTGCAAATATTTTCTTTTTCCCTGATGAAGGCAAACAGTTACGTGACCTAGGAAAACCACCCATTCAAGTTACTTGTGAATTGGGCGACGTGTCAAACCAATCTAATAAAAGCAGCGATACTGATGAAGATTTTTGTTTTGTTGGAGAGGATCCTGGCTTGGGTTTATTGGTAAATTTAATATTATTCTTATAAATTCATAATTAACTGAAAAATATTTAAAACATGCTTTTTTATTCATCTTGGTTTACATTGCACGGATTTTCGATAATTTAAAAAGAAATATAAAGATTTTTTATTTCGATACCAGCCGAAAGATGGACTACCTGAAATTCGATGGCTTATGGAAGATCCTGTTCGTGTAATAGACAACCATTTTTCTGTTCCTATTGGCAAAACAAATCTTCTAATGCCCCCAAAACATTTTCCAACGCCTGTAATGCGTTATACGCTTTGTGAAATGACGATAGTTTGGCACATGTATGGAGGAAATGATTTTAAAACCGCTGATCCAAATAAAAAGAAAGTAGTCGGTTTTTCGGATATTCATATGCATGGAAGTGTGGGATTCACCAATAAAGATCGAGGAACAGTTAGTTTTAATGAAAGTAATAAAAAGAGGCAAGAAAGTGATTGGAAATTTGGCGGGGGTGCTAATAGAGACCAAAACATACTTATGGAATTACAGTTAAATAAGGTAACGTTTATTATATTTTTTATGATTGACATGCAAATTCAACATAGATTACTAATTTTAGGAAATACTATAAATATAAAATTAGTAATATCTGTAAAAAGCTAAAGTTACAAATTTTTTTTTAAAGTATTAAGTAAATTTCGTTATTTCGTTTTTTTTTTTTTTTATTGGACTATTTCTTTAGAATTGTACGTAGGTTAAATATAAACAAAATTCAACGCAAAACTATTACGTTATAGGTTTTGTTGATCACAGACATAAAGTTAGGGATATTTATAAACTATATATATATAAGTAATGACGTGATAGCAGATTTTCCATAATTTACATATAAGAATAAACAATTAGCAAATCTTGTTGCGCGTACAAGACGAATTATCAAAACTTACTTAGTTCTTTATTATATTTTCATAAGTAGGCATTCAATTAAGCAACTTCATGTTTCATAAATAAATTAAGGAATAATAAATTCGTTCAAAGTGGACGAAAAATATGAATTTAAAATATAATAACTTTCTTTTTCATTTTAATTTAGATTTATTACCGAACTTATATTAATTTTAATAGAATCTTATTCGACCTAATTGTCACGTTGCTGTATAAGATATGTTATTTATAGTTGACAATTAATTTTATGATGAAGAATTGATGATAATATAACATACTGAAATTTAAAAGCAGGCATTCATTATATAAGCGCTTATGTAAAAAAAGTGTATGATACAAGTTTAGTTTTAATTAGGTTCGTTTTCAACATGAAATTTATCCGGAGACTTCAGTACATTCCTCCAGGCAAGTTTTGTTGATCTCTGAACTGGAAATTAGAGATCGCTTGGCAACTAGTGCAATTAATAAGTTTCTATATCAATATACTAGTCAAACTCGTCCGAAACAGTCTCACGCCAATATGGTAATGATTTAATAACTGAATTAATTACATCTACAATATTATTCATTTTCCAATTTCAGATAGTTATCAAAGCAGTACACTTACGGTCAGATCCAAATCTGAAGACTGAAGAGTGTTGCTTAAAAATTTCATTACTTCCGCTTAGATTTAATATTGACCAGGACTCACTATTATTTCTTATCGACTTTTTTAGTGAATTGAGTAATGCCAAAAGTAAAACAGGTAAGTATCTAAGGTAAATTAACATTATATACAAAATTGGCTCGACGGTTTTTTTTTTGTTAGAAGGACCAAATACTACCCAATCAAAACACAGCACACCAACACATCAGCCCCCTGTAATGACCGTAAATGTGGAAAATGAAAATGAAATTGCAGAAAAAGCTCAAAAGATAGTTGATGAAAATTTACTTATTCTTCTAGAAGAAAATAAGAAAAATGAAGATGACAAGCAACCAAAGAAAATCTCGTCATCTACCGATGTTAGTCTGCCAATTTATTTCAGGTAATTTGTATATTTTGTAAAAATAGTAATTTGAATACTGTTGGATCATTTATTTTTTTTTTATTACAGAAGTGTAGTGTTTTCCCCAGAAGTTCTTATCAAAATTGATTATCATGGGAAAAGAGTCGATTTTACTCACGGATCTCTTCAAGGTTTAATTATGGGTTTAGGTCAACTTGATTGTTCCGAATTAAAACTAAAACGCATAAGTAATAGGCACGGTATTCTTGGTGTAGATAAACTTCTTAGTTATTGTTTATTTGAGTGGTTAAATGATATTAAGAAAAATCAACTTCCTAGTATCTTAGGTGGAGTGGGACCTATGCATTCTTTAGTACAATTATGTAAGTTTTGAACCAGAAGGATATTCAAGTGGCAAAATAAACTACCTTAATATTTTAGTTCAAGGAATCCGGGACTTGTTTTGGTTGCCAATTGAACAATATCAAAAAGATGGCCGTATTGTAAGAGGTCTTCAACGTGGTGCTAACAGTTTTACTACATCTACTGCTATGGCTGCTCTGGAACTTACTTCAAGAATTATACATCTCATACAAGTATGTTATAATATATTTTTTATAACAAATTAAAAGGTTTCTACTAGTTTATTGTAAACTTTGACTTAACCAGTCATTATCGAAGAGTAAATTAACAAATACTGTCAGAGTTAATACTTTCCAAATACTCTTTTATTTTAATTTGTTATTGCTAATGTTTCATCAAGAATACACCAGTGAAAGTAATTTCACTATTTTTTTTATTTTTGTAACATTTTTTTAAGGTGACAGCTGAAACTGCCTATGATATGGTGTCTCCTGGTCCTAGTGTAAAGAGAAGATCAAAAGCAAAAGGTCATAAGAAGCGATACTCTCAGCCCCAAGATATCAGAGAAGGTGTAGCAAATGCTTACATGCTTGTTAAAGAAGTACGTATTTATTTACTTTTATACATAATAAATACTTAACTATAGTAGAATTATTTAATATTTACCGTCACGTGATCTAGGTAAGGTGTATGAATAAAATCATAATATCAAATATGTAAAATGTTGACAGATGGTTGATTAAATTAATTCTACTATAGGTGATGAGTTAATATAATTAGTAACATCCAAAATATACCATCAGAAATGTAAATTAAAAGAAAATACCTCATCAATTTATTTTAGGGATTTGGTGAAACAGCTGATAATATAGTACGTGTAGCACATCAAGAGCATGAACAGAAAGGGTATAGTGGCGCAGTAGGGGGAGTTCTAAGGCAGATTCCTCCCACTTTTGTTAAACCTATCATAATTGCTTCGGAAGCCACAAATAATGTTTTAGGTGGGATGAAAAGTCAGTTAGTTCCAGATGCACGCCGAGAAGCTAATCAAAAGTGGAGGAATGAAAATGATTTTTAATATGTGATATGACCTGTTAATGCAAATAGTGCTGCTCTTATATTATGCGACATATAAGCCAATAGGTTTCTTTGTTGTGTTTATAGTATTTAAGTATGACTTGACAATTAGTTAATGAATATTTCATTTTTAAATTGAAAAGAAAATTTTAATCAGTTGATAATCAAAAAAATGTGGTGATAATAATTTCAGTTTAAAAAAAAACTATTTACATAATTGGGATAAGTTTAAAATATCATTTAAGAAAATAAAATTTGCACTATATAAATCTCCCAAATAGTATTTGTAATGTGAAGTCCGGTTTGCTTTAGAAAATGAGGATTCGATAGATAGATAACCAAACAAAAACTACAGTTTGTCTAAAAAGTTAAGTCTACGATATTTTTTTATTTTTCTTTTTGAAAATTGAGAAATTTAGATGATATCATATTCTGTAGGGAATTTACTAAGAAGATCTTAATGCGCACAAGGGATAACTCGGATAATATGTATATCAAAAAATTTAGCAGATATCGATTTGATTTTAAATTATGTATATGTACAATAATTTTTTTGATTTACATATATAAAAAAAAATTGTTGCTCTGTTATGGGTTAAAAAACTAAATTAATAACAGTTATATAAACGATCAGAAAAGTCAGTAGTTTCTAAATTTTCTACAAAAGCTTTCCTAAGTCTATAATTAATTAAAAATTTATTAATTGCATAGCATATCTTCGTTTTAAAACTTAAAAACTTCATTTATACTATTTGGAGCAATTACAATTAATGTAGCAATTATAACTTCATAACTTTGACGTCAATAATTGTATTGAATGTACAAAGGAAAAGCCTTAGTTTATTTTAATACCAGTTAGAATAATTTTTTAAGTTGTATTGAAAGTCCCCTTAGCAACTAGTGGCTTTGAAATAAATGCAGTTTATATATTTATACATTAAAAAACAATATTTAAAATAAAAGAAAAAGCATTTTAGTCATTAATATTAATGTGCTTTTTTTTTATATAAATCGCTTCATGTACCTTTAAATGTTCATGAAGGAACATATATTACAATGTAGGACATTGTTTTTTTTTACATTTTTAGTAATACTACAATGTAATTAGAAATCAATCTATAATATGTACAGCACTACCTAAAATAGTAATTTTTTCTCTAGGATTGATAAATATACTTTCCCTATATATTTTACTCACAACTATACGTGTACAAATATACAAAATAGTGTTTATTAGAATAAAATTCTGCGTGCATAAAATTTTTTTACAAATGTTAGGATTGAATGTGTTTTTGTTATCTGATAAATGCTGTAATGTTAATTTTTACAGGTGATCTTTTTATACCAATAAAACATGGTAAAATATCCAATTACGTTCTGTTTTATTTACAATAAAAGTACAGTTAATCATATTTAATCCTGTGACAAGATCACTCCCAAGGTGACAACTATATGACAACACTGGAACGCAAATACTACCGTGTATTTTCTCGTGGATCCTCTACTTGCAATAGACAGAACTCTATCATTTTTAAGTCTTATTTTCATTTAAAATAAAACGTAGAACATTTCATGACGCAGGTGACTAGTGCACTTAAAATTTATTAGAATAAATTAGACTTATAACTGTATCGAAGATAAGGATGGGATAGCATTAGAATCTAGCAAAAGGTTAGAGATACGGAGTTGATTAAAAAAAATCACTGGCATTTTTTCCGCGCTATCCAATGGTGTCAACACTTTTTTTTTTTCAAATGGCAACCTATGTCATGTGGGAGCTCTCTGCGATAAGGCCAACAAAGTAGGGGTCTGCTCATTTTGTTTCAGGTAAAACAGTCCTCATCTTTTTTTAAATTAAACTGTTTTAAATATAGTACATTACGCATCGCGGGGCGAAAGTGGCTTATATCAGGCAGCGTGTCGAAGCGAGCCGATGGCGAGTCGGCAAACACGCTACCTGATATAAGCCACTTTCTTCCTGAGGTGCGTATTAGTGATGGGCGGGTAATACAGTAACGAACACTTTATATCCGTTACTTCCAAATACCCGAAGTAACGATTACTCGTTTTCAAAAGTAATCTGTTGTGAATGCGCCTTAAAGGGAGAAAAAGAAGAAAAAGATGCCGCGTTGTGGGACATCGATCGCAACAAGTCAGTCGAAGAAAGTATGTGTGATAGCGTATATTAGAGTTGGCTCCCATTTTATGTGATCTTGTATAAGTTGTTTTCTGTTGTTGTTACTAAGTTTTTGTGTTTTGTTGCTACAATAAACATTTATAAAGTTAAAGGCCATTTTAATTATCAATTTCTGACATCTGGCGACCGTGACAGGACCAAAGGAAGCGCGTGTGATCTCTTGTGCAATTACATTTTGGATTCGTGTGTCTCAAAAAATGGAGCTACTTAAAAAACAAAGAAGATTGAAACGTGTGGCGTTTACGAGGGCACACACAGCATTTTTGACCAAAATAGAAATTGATGCACCTAAGGAAGAGAAAATTATTGCCTTCCAACTTTTGGAAACGAAAATGGCCGATCTAGACGAAATTCAAACGAGTTATTTCAAAGCGTTTTGTGAATCAGATACGACAGAAGACAGTATCGAAGACGACGTGGCATCCGATGACGCGTATAAAATCAATTTTTTGATGGCCAAGCTTAAGATGGATGCGTTGATCAAAGGTACAGTGGCACCAATAGAAAATGAATCAACGACGGGCATGCAATCATCATCGAATACTCTCGCACACTCTGCGACGCGCTGCAACCTTACGAAACTCAACGTGCCGAAGTTTCAAGGCAGTGTGCGGGAATGGCTGCCGTTTTGGAGCCAGTTTAAGAGAGTGCATGAAGACCCCTTAATTTCTAAAGAAGAGAAATTTCAAAGACTTATTGATGCTACGATTTCTGGTACTCGCGCCAACGATATTGTGATGAGTTATCCGCCCATCGGTGACAATTATGAAAAGGCCGTGAAAAGTTTAACGAATCGTTTTGGCCGCGAGGATTTGTTAGTTGAATGTTATGTACGTGAGCTTCTAGGACTTGTGCTTCAAAATGCCATAAAGGGAAATAAGAAATCAATTCCGCTTTCCAATTTATACGACAAACTCGAAACTTATATTAACGCTCTTGAATCCCTTGGCGTAACGACAGAGAAATGTGCCGCGATGCTGTACCCTCTGGTAGAGTCATCGCTTCCTGAAGAGATACTTCGAGCATGGCAGAGAAGTGGGATGCAAAAGGTCAGTGATGGTGAAGTGCAAAACAACACCAAGGACAGACTTAAACGTCTGATAACCTTTTTGCAAACGGAAGTTGAAGGAGAGGAGCGCATCGAAATGGCGCTTACCGGTTTCGGCGTTACCGCGGAACACGAAAATTCTAAAAGGCAGCATAAAGTCAAAATTACGGAGCGTTCGGCTGATTCTTTTAAAAACGTAGCGAGTGCGAGCGTGTTAATAGCTACCGCGGATAAGAAGTTAACGTGTATTTTCTGTAACGCGAACCACGAAAGCAGTAAATGTGACGAAGCCCGCAAGTTGTCTTTTGATGAACGAAAAAATATGGCGAGACGCGCGGGTGCCTGTTTCAAATGTTTGAAGCGCGGACATGTCTCAAAAGACTGCAAGGTTAAACTCACGTGCGAATGGTGTTCTAAGAAGCATGCCATATTGATGTGTACGGTTTTTCCAGTGCCGAATGGAAACAACGTAAATAATCGTGACAACGAATCGAAAAGGGCCGATATTGCAGGAAAAATTATGACTGGCAGAAAGATCGAACTAGAGAACGGTCTTAGTGTTTTCGAAACACTTTTGGGTTGGACGGTTTTGGGGAAATTACCGATTGTACAATCAAAACAAACCGATTCCGAGTTGATGGTAACGTCTATGTTTGTTCGGGAAGCTAATATTAGCGATCTGTGGCGGTTGGACGCGATAGGAATTACTGACCCCATAGAAAAATTGAATAAGGCGGAGAGAGATGAAAAAACGCGTGATTTTTTAGTTAAAACGGCAACGATAACTGAAGATAATCGGTACGCAGTAAAGTTACCTTGGGTCGAGGGTCGCGCGCATATACCTTCTAACTATGATTTGGCTGTTAACAGATTAAATAGTACGGTCAAACGTCTCAAGTCACAGAACCTTTTTGATGCATATAGTAACGTTTTTAAAGAATGGCTGGAGGAAAAAATTATCGAAAAGGTTTCGGACAACGAAAAGGACATTCCTAGTCACTATTTGCCGCATCGACCAGTTGTAAAAGAACACGGCACTACAAAAATACGACCTGTGTTTGACGCGTCGGCTTGTAAGGAGGGACATCCTTCGCTAAATCATTGTCTCGAAAAAGGTCCAAACTTAATGGAGCTTTTGCCCCTAATATTAAACAGATTTAGAGAAAACGCAATTGGGATTATATCAGACATAAGAAAGGCATTTTTGCAAATAATTATTGATAAAGATGATCGTGACTATTTGCGCTTTTTGTGGATAAACAACGGAGAAATTATCACTTTTCGACACTGTCGCGTGGTTTTTGGACTTGCTTGTAGTCCATTTCTCTTAGCGGCTATTCTAGAATTACATTTGTCGTCATGTCTTGAGAAGAGTAATCGGAAAACGGTGACGCTGAATCCATAATAAACTCACGTCCGTTGACTTTCATCTCGGAAGATCCGGAAGATTTGGTGCCTTTGACACCGTCTTGTTTTCTTCAAGAGATTCGCGAGATCGGAGTCCCTGATTGTGATATGCTGAGTCACACAAAATTAAACAAAAAATTCAAATTTCGACAAAAATTGATTCATGATCTTCGCTCTAGGTTTAGGACGGAATATTTAGGCAAATTGATCGGTAAGAACGCGAAAAAAGAAACGCGTCAAGTAAAAATCGGTGATGTTGTATTGGTTGGCGACGACGTTCACAAACGTATAAATTGGCCCTTAGCACGCATTATAGAAGCAATTCCTGGAAAGGATGGGAATAGTAGGGTTTTTATCTTAAAAACTAAAGACGGGGTAATAAAGAGGCCGATTCAACGCCTTTACCCACTCGAAGTTCCACAAAAACCTTCTGGAGTGATGAACTATTTAGTAGATAAGGTTAAGACTAGATTAAAAAAGAGCGCTGTTGTAGAACATTGTTCTCAAGATATTGATGAGGCAAGCGTTGTGATTACTAAATCAGGCCGAGTGGTCAAAAGGCCTCAACGTTTAATGATATAATTGTTAATGTAACTTTACAAATATTGTGTTGTGAATCTTGATGTTAATTCTGTATTTTTAGTTTGTTCTATGTTCTTTAGATGTATAACGATTTATTTTGTATTGTTTAACGTTTGTTTTGGGAAATTAAAACTTTTTCCCAAAAAAGGGGGCAGGATGTTGTGAATGCGCCTTAAAGGGAGAAAAAGAAGAAAAAGATGCCGCGTTGTGGGACATCGATCGCAACAAGTCAGTCGAAGAAAGTATGTGTGATAGCGTATATTAGAGTTGGCTCCCATTTTATGTGATCTTGTATAAGTTGTTTTCTGTTGTTGTTACTAAGTTTTTGTGTTTTGTTGCTACAATAAACATTTATAAAGTTAAAGGCCATTTTAATTATCAATTTCTGACATAATCGTTACTCGGTACCGACTCGCTTCTTACGTATCTGCGTACGTGCTAATTCGTATAACGTATATCGTATATGTATCGTAAATCGTATATCGTATCTCGTACTCTGTTTCTGTTATTGGTATCGTACGAACACCAACGACTTCGAATAGGAGCGAAAGTACTGAGGTAGAAATCTCAGCGCTCTCTGTTATTTAACTTACCTATTACTCTTCTCAAGTCTGCTTACGTATCTGTTATTATACAGTACAGGTCGCTTTTCAAATTCGGTAGTATAAAAGTCTGTACTCGATACATATTTACATTAATTTGTGAAAGTGTATATATATATATATATATATAAACCGCATCATTACCGGTTCCAGCTGATGTTAATACCTACCTATTGCCGGCTATCGCTAATGATTACTAAGTACCGAATACAAAGTAACGAATACCAGATCCGAAAGTAACAATTACATACGAGTACTGAAAAGTACCGACAATTCCCATCACTAGTGCGTATCCTAGATGACGATTATAGATAAGAAGCTCGATTTCTTAATTTGACATCAGCGCCATCTCACCATCTGTCCCACCAAGCTACATTGAAGAGTGAGAGAGAAGATGGAAAATTCTACATAGAAAACTACCATATCGGCTATGGCGGGAATTTTAAAAGCGTGAAGCATGTAGGGTTTTTGTTATCATAATTTATTATTATAAAAATAAAGAAAATACGTTAACACAAAAGTACATATATTTAATTAAAGGTATAATTACAGTAACGTAATAAATAGTGCGAATAGAGTAATACAAATACAGTTAGAATTTTATATAAAAGAACTATTGCATTATTCTATTTTAAAAGTATAAAAAAATTAGCAAATTTTAAATAACAGGACATAAAAAATTGTTGATTTCTTAAAATCCAGTAGCTTCTGTATAAGAGCAGTTTGATGAAGGAGATCTGGTCGATCTGGTAACACTCGCAACGAGTAGTGATGTTTCTAATCAAGGCAGAAACTTACTTGAGGGATGGAATAACTTATGCCCCTTATATTATACTCTTTCAAGTGAAAAAACAAGTTTTCAGGTAATTCACACTTTATCAAAAATGTCAACAAACAAAAACGAAAAACTTATAACACAAAACCATCACAAAACTGTACAACGATTGATCGATCATACGACAACAAATTCATAAACCATAAACAAATTGATGCACATATGATAGGAAATCCCAAACTTTACGTGCACACTGATGCGCACCCTATGTGCATTAATACGCAACGACAATGAACTACAATTTTTAATCGTCATCATAACCAAATTTTCTCTACTGTCAGTAATTTAGAGGTAATAAACAAAGGCGATTTAGTTGGTGGGACAGATGCTACGATGGCGTTACCGTCGACATCCCATACCCTGGTGCGTATACTGTTTTTTGTCACACTATGGTCGAAAGTTTGAACTATATTGCACTATATGTTATTATTACTGTCAGCCATATTGTCTTTTACGTAGACGTGACATTCCGCGCGCATGCGCATGACGTTGTTTATTTACTTTCGGCCCGGACAGAATGTAGTTGTTTCGTCCCTATCTACTGGGGCGAAAGTTCAAACTTTCGGCCATGATGTGACAATAAATCATTTGCACTCACCGGATTCGACTTAATATAATAAATACCAAAAGTGACCACCTTCTACTTGACATGTACTAAGTCTGTGGTAAATACATAGATTAGAGGGTAAATAAGTCTCGTAGTTTGGCCATTAATTCCGTACCGCATCTTTTATTAATTTGAAGAAATTTTCGCCATTTTGTAAGTATGTGTGCCTCCCGTAAATTTATTATTTATACACTGTATTGTAAAAGATGTCACTCATACGCTCATCAAGGGATGTCCTTTGTTTTAGTCCACTAGGATTGCGAGTCTTTTTTTTTAATAAGAATAACATTAAAAATTATTATAATACATATAAGAATATATGCAGTAATTAATTATTTACTAATTAAGAATTCAATGTTATTTGAAAAGAAAAAGTAAAGATGTAAGGTATAAAATAATAAAAATACAACTTTTTCCCGTGATTTGGTTACTTAATTTACTATTTTTACGATTAGTTTAGTCGATAATTTGGTTTCTATGAGCAAGCGATGAACGTAAATTGAGGTGAATAATTAAAAAAAATATAAAACATTGAAACTAATATATGCAAAATTCAAAAATTAACTAAGAGGTAAGAAAAACAAAAGTAGTCGACAAAACTATTAAATATAATCTGTTTATATAATAATAAAAAATTACTATACAATTTCTGTACGTTGGGTTGTATAAATTTCACTTTACGTCCCTCTTTATCGTCAGTAAAATAACTTTTTAATGTTTTAAATAATAATCAATAAAAAAAATGTATGGTTAGAGCAATAGATAACGGTTTTATGTTTTTTTTGCGTTCATAATACCTTTGAGTTTTACCTAAATCAGAATCAGGATCAAAGTGAAGATTTTCCCATTAATTCAGGGGTTTCCCTGCAGCATCCCCTACTTTCGTTTTATACTTCTAATGATATTCAATTGAATTTGTCTACTAAAATAATGTTAGTTTTTAATTTCGAAAAACTTTTTAAAATTTTTGAAAGAGAAAATAATAATAATGATAAATTTTTTCCAAAAGTTGCTGTAGGCGTAGAAAATTTGACATCTGCGATAGGTTAAATTGTATATATTTTTGTGTTGTTTACATAGCTTATATTTAAACGATGGGTGATAATGAGAATAAGGAAGACGAAGATAAAGAGGTTGATGACGCAGCTCCTCAACTTACAGAATTACCGGACATTGTAGAATATTTAACAAAAGAAGATGATGTGGAGGAAGAAGAAGAAGAAGAAGAGGAAGAAGAGGAGCAGGAAAAATTTATATCGATTTTTGATATCCTTGATGCTCCTAGAGAACTTCCTGAACCGGAGCCGATGACTCATGATAAACTACGACAAACAATGCACCAACTCGGGCTCATAAAATTCTGCTGGTCTAAAATTGAAGAGCCGAATTTTGAAGATCGCATTAATTTTCCCGATAACTATTTAGAAAATACAGACAAAGAAAAATTATTACTGTACTATACAGAAAACTTTAGATTACAGTTTAAAAAATTATATCCTGATAGAAAAGCACTGTTTCTTGCAGCCGATAACGAAGTCGGTTTACAGGTAAGAAATTCTTTAAAGAAAACTTGTTTTAGGTGGTGAAAGTATTTTTGGTTACTTCCCCTTATACGTTTTTTGGTGAATGATAACACTGTATAGTTGGTTTTTTTTGGTTTTATTATACAATATTTACACTATATACACTGAACAATACTTGATTTAACTTGTTGCATTTGCAACTGGTAAATTTGGTTTTTCGGTTTTTATTCGGTAATAATTTGGTATGTATTGGTATATGAGTTCTTATCTAAACATGAACTGTACTGTTTTTTCTAAAATTGGGTTTTAAATAACCTCGGCACAAATAGGTCCGCCCCCCTATAGTACTTGCTCTTTCGTCGTCGCTTTCTACACCCTTCAGGTACTTTTACAAATTCCTGAGTGATGACGTAGCTACCAGACCTGGCATTTCCAGGTCATCGCCGGTGGTTGTTACTCATTTGCAGGGTGTTATAAAGGGGCCCAACCTAATTGTGAGGGTGAAACTTGATTTTGGTTGCATTCTGAGCTCTAAACTAAAAACTACATAGAATGCAAACATAATAATAATAATAATAATACACATTAACACTTAAGCAAACAAATTTCATATATACACAAATAGACAAAAAAATATATACACACTAGGACGCAACATACCGCCCGCCTTGAAAGAACTACTTCTCTTTCAATAACTATAATTGTCATCGGGTAATGGGCACACCTTTGTCACAGCGCGTTTCATAATTCCCATTGAAGTTTTCACAGAAACAGTTCGCACTAAGTTATCGGATCCAGGATGAATTTCAATCACCCGACCAAGTGCCCACTGGAGCGGTGGAAGGTTATCTTCCTTAAGAATGACCACCGTTCCCACGGGAATATTGGTTTTTTTAGATCTCCATTTTGATCGTTGCTGTAAAGACTTCAAATATTCGCGTTTCCACCGCCGCCAGAAGTGCTGAGTCAATTGTTGTACATGTTGCCATCGGGATAGACGATTTGACTTCAATTCGGTGAGATCCGGTTCTGGGATCGAAGTAAGTGGCATTCCGATCAGGAAATGTCCAGGTGTGAGAATTTCTAATTCATTTGGTGATTCGGGAATAGATAGGAGAGGACGGGAATTTAGGATAGCTTCAATTTGAGTTAGGACAGTGTACAATTCTTCATGTCATTGCTACATTTCCTACAATACGTTTGAAATGGTATTTAACAGACTTTATTCCAGCCTCCCAAATCCCTCCAAAGTGGGGGGACTTCGGTGGTATAAAGTGCCACGTAATTGAATCGTTTGATAAAGCATCGTTTAATTGATTTTTAAATTGACCTTCGCGAAATAATTTATACAATTGTTTTAGTTCGCGATTAGCACCGACAAAATTGGTTCCATTGTCAGAGTAAATATTTAAGATTTTACCCCTTCTAGCGATAAATCACTTAAGCGCTGCCAAAAATGCCTCTGAGGTTAAATTAGTAATCAGCTCGATATGCACGGCCTTAGTAGACAAACAAATAAAAAGTGCAATGTAAGCCTTAATGGATCTTTTGCCACGCCCGCGACCCTCTTTCATTAATATGGGACCAGCGTAATCGACTCCGCTATTAATAAATGGTCTGGATTGTTGGAGCCTAAACGCGGGCAAATCGGCCATAAGTTGATGGGCAGTATTTGGGTTTACCTTAAAACACCTAACACAATTGCGTATAACACCTCTTACAATATTACGCCCGGAAATGGGCCAGTATTTTTCTCTGATAACCGCTAAAGTTAATTGCGGTCCGGAATGAAAATGTTTGTAATGGTAATGCGATATGATTAATTTGGTAATGTAATGTTTTGGTAATATGTAAGGGTGTTTTTTATCGTAAGACATGTTTGCATTACTCAATCTACCACCGACACGTAAGACACCATTTGAGTCAAGGAAAGGATTGAGAGATGACAGTGGGCTGGAATGATCTAATTGTTGGTTTGTACTTAATTGCCTGATTTCTCGATAAAAAACTTCATTTTAAATTGTATTGTTTAATTTGTTTATTAAATCGGTTAAAAGGACCGCGCCACAAAGTTCTAGTCGAGGTATTGAAAGGTTTTTAATAGGCGCAACCCGTGATTTTGATGATAACAAGTGGCAAGAAAACTTACCATTTGCGTAGCCCGTTCGTATATACACATAAGCGCCATATGCCTTTTCGGACTCATCACAGAATGCATGTAATTCTAATAATGTAGTCGAATTGTTTTCACAGACCCATCGTGGTATTTGTACCCGTGTAAGATGTTCTATATTTTTTATATAGTCAAGCCATTCGGTGTAAAGATTGTGAGGGAGTGATTCATCCCAATCTATTTTTAAAGCCCACAATTTTTGCATTATCAGTTTAGCGATTATAACGACAGGGGATATCAATCCTAAAGGATCAAAAATTTGACAGATTGCTGATAACACATGGCGTTTGGTAGTTTTGGAATTTTTTACAAATTTAAATTTGGTATTGAATTTAAAGGAATCTGTTGATGGATTCCACCATAATCCTAATGTTTTAACGTCTTCGGTAACCTTAATGAGGACTAACTCTTGATTCTCTACTAGATTTGAAAATAAATTCGGTATATTTGAAGCCCACTTGTTAAGTTGGAATCCCGCGCCTGCGAGAACCGTGGATACTTCATTTTTTATTCGTTCGATATCCTGTATTGAATTAGCGCCTGTAAGGAGATCGTCCACGTAAAAATCCCTACAGATTATATTGTACGCTGTTGGATGCGTTTTGCTAGTATCTATAGCGGCTTGTTGTAAACTTCGAATAGCTAAAAAGGGTGCACATTTCGTACTAGAGGTGGGCAATACGATTCTTTTTGATGAATCGATTCACACGATTCAATTTCACAAAAAGAATCGATTCTTACGATTCGTTCATTTGAACGACGATTCTTTTAGTTAGTGGTCGTTCGAAGTAGGTATAACGATTCTTTGTAATGAATCGCCTCGCACTTCGCACGATTCAATTTCATAAAAGAACCGTCTGTCACATTTCGTTTATTTGAACTGTAAACTATACGAACCAATACTATAACGTTTACTAGTTTGATAATTCTAAGAATTCGACGATGACAAATTAATGCGAATTAAATATACACATTTATACATCGACAATTTTATGTACTTATCCAAAATAACCTTTACGACCACAAGTCTTACTTACTTTTACACAATAATATACACTAAATGTTAATCTCTATTAAAATTGTGCGTAAAGTACCTTATATGAATAATATAAAAAAAAAGTATTAGTATCCAGTCGTCGAGAGCAATAGGAAAAGAAATTCCTCAAGACATTTAGGGGGCTCGAAAATTTTAATCATCACTTTTAGTGTAAGTAAACACCCCTTGTGTGCTATGCCTATAGAGATTTAATGTTTTTGTAAATGAATAGGTATACATATTTTCAAATGTGTGTATAATTGCGTTTACTAAAGTATAAATTACGTTTAACTTTCCAACCAATTTAAAAGCAAATTAATAAAAATATCTTTACTTTCTATTTTTTTCTTGGGGTACATCTGAAATATTTGTATTTAACTATCTATGTATATTGTACATAATATGAATTGTATAACATAACCACATTCTAATAACAGTACAATCATTTACTAATGGGTACAACTTTTATAATATTATTTATCTTTGTTAAATATACAATGTCAAAAATGTTTATGAATTTAAAAGATATGGGTCAACAACTAACAACGCTCCAAGATATGCAGGTAGGTATGTACATGTACGAATAAGAATCGTAAACTACTACATTTTCAATACAGAGCACGGTTCATTTGAACGAATCGCACCGAAAACAATGAATCGATTCATGCGATTCTTTTTTGAGAGTCGTTCAAATGAACGACTCGTTCAATCATTGCCCATCTCTATTTCGTACCGTATGTAACCTTACAGAGCCGATATTCGCGGATTGGTTCGTGCGGATCTGAGCGCCAAAAAATTCTCTGCCAATCGCGATCTTTGGCGTCAACTTTAATTTGGCGGTACATTTTGGTAATGTCGGCGGTTAATACGAATTGGTGAGTTCGAAACCGTGTTAAAATAGAAAAAAGATCTTCCTGAATCGTGGGACCTACCATTAATTTGTCGTTTAAACTTAACTTATTACTTGTTTGGGCAGAACCGTCAAATACAATTCTGACCTTGGTGGTTAAACTGTCATCTGTGAATATCGCGTGATGTGGAAGATAATAGACATCGTGCTGTTTATTGAATTCAGTTTCTACTACTTCCATGTGACCTAACGAAATATATTCATTTAAAAATTGTTTGTATTGATTGACTAAAGTTGGATTAGTTTTTAGTCTTTTTTCTAAATTATGAAAACGTTTGAGGGCCATATCTTTAGAATTTCCTATGTTAATTTCGGTTTTTATCGGAAGGCTAACTATAAACCGTCCTGTTTCGTCTCGTTTGTAATTGTTTTGGAAGTGTGTTTCGCAAATATTCTCCTCGATAGTGTAATTATTAGCTTCGGTAACGGTTTCTATTTCCCAAAATCTTGATAACTGATCTTCAATATGAACAAAATTACAATGTTTATGATTACTAGACGCTCGATAACCGCAAGTAGAACCCCCTATTATCCATCCGAAATGGGTTTTTTGAAGGTTTAAATTTGGACTTAATTTTATTCGGTCTGCGCATAATAAATCCCAAAACAATTCGGCGCCTATCAGTAGGTCTATTTCTCGCGATTCATTAAAGTTTGGGTCGGCTAACTCGATGTTGTTTCAGTAATAGACAGGTTGATAAACTTCTCGCATTGATTAATAAAATGTTTACCCTTGCACAAAGGACAACTGAATGAATTGGAATTTGTTTTGATATAAGTATTTAAAGAGCGTTGCCTCGAATTGTGTGATGCATTGAATTTGGTATTTTTAGGAGGTTCAACAATCCTGTCTACACTAGCATTACATTTTTTGGTTTGCTCTAATGTCTCTAATAATTGGCATCGGTTCGACAAAAACGTAAGCATATCCCCTAATTTAGGTATTTCGGAATTGCTTGATAATTCCCATTCCTTTTTGCTTATAAAATCTAATTTGGTATTAATTAAATATACTAATAAAACATCCCACTGATCGGTTGGCAAATCCAGGGTTGTAAGAGAACGAAAGTGGGTATTAAATGTATCCAACATTCGTCTTAAAGAACTAGAAGAATCCTTTTGCACCATTGGTAAATTGAATAATGCATTTACATGTCCTTGAACAATTAAACGCTTATTTTGAAATCGGTTTTTCAATAATTGCCAAGCATTGTCATAGTTATCTGACGATGCCGTAAGCGAACTGATTACTTGGGCCGCATCAGAGGTGAGACACATTTTGAGGTAATGAAATTTTTCAACATTAGTTAGATTTACATTTTTATGGATAACAGACGTAAATAAATCATGAAATGAAGACCATTCTTCGTAATTACCACTAAAATGGGGCAAATCAATTCTCGGTAATTGTATGTTAGTATTAATAGTAGTTTGCGACGGAACTTGATTATTTGGAGATAATGATTTAATTTTTGATTTAAAGTCGTCCACTAAATTAAAATAATCGTTTTCCAATTGATTTCGTTCTTTGTTATCGATATCTGACTTTGATAGAATTTCAATTTCACATTGAATGTCCTCAAACTCTTTTAATGTTGGTTTAAGTTCCTCTAATCTGTGAATTAACTGTTCATTTGTTTTACCACTAGTAGCAAAATCATCTAGAAAAGTTTTAGCCCTAGTTAATTTTGATTTCAAAGCCTTTCTTTTGTTGGTGAAGCCTTCTAAAGTCGCCATAATTAAAAATTGGTATTGATTTATCACTAAGAACTAACAATGACAAAACGAAGAATTGTAACGAAAGGAAAATGGAATGAATTAGGAAACGAATGCCACTAACCTTCTTTTGCTAATGTGTGGGTGTCTTCGCGATGATGGAACTGCTCGATTGGATGGAACTCACGTTGATCGCCCTTTTGGTGATGATTTTCTCGATGAAAAATGTGAAAAATGTTGTCGATAACTTCTCTGGTTCATAAGAATTTCCAAATGCGGAAATCCGGCTCGAAGGACCAATGTTTTAGGTGGTGAATGTATTTTTGGTTACTTCCCCTTATACGTTTTTTGGTGAATGATAACACTGTATAGTTGTTTTTTTTTGGTTTTATTATACAATATTTACACTATATACACTGAACAATACTTGATTTAACTTGTTGCATTTGCAACTGGTAAATTTGGTTTTTCGGTTTTTATTCGGTAATAATTTGGTATGTATTGGTATATGAGTTCTTATCTAAACATGAACTGTACTGTTTTTTCTAAAATTGGGTTTTAAATAACCTCGGCACAAATAGATCCGCCCCCCTATAGTACTTGCTTTTTCGTCGTCGCTTTCTACACCCTTCAGGTACTTTTACAAATTCCTGAGTGATGACGTAGCCACCAGACCTGGCATTTCCAGGTCATCGCCGGTGGTTGTTACTCATTTGCAGGGTGTTATAAAGGGGCCCAACCTAATTGTGAGGGTGAAACTTGATTTTGGTTGCATTCTGAGCTCTAAACTAAAAACTACATAGAATGCAAACATAATAATAATAATAATAATACACATTAACACTTAAGCAAACAAATTTCGTATATACACAAATAGACAAAAAAATATATACACACTAGGACGCAACAAAACTAATTACGGTATAATAGGTAAAACTAACTTCTCGAAACTGTGTAGAAATACTACGAAAACTGTGGGGTGGCACATATACAAACTACCTATTATACGAAAAAAAATGTCTATCCAAGACGGATTATAAAAAGATCAAAAACAATGAAAATTAAACAGGAAACTAAACCAACCTAAAAACCAAACAGATATTAACAAATAATCACCACAACGAAATTACGTTAACCAACATAAACAAGATAACATTAAAGCGATAAAGAGTTGAATAAATCCATGTAAATTGTCCAGATTGGCATCTTTGGTAGCTAGAAAAAAATAGCTCATTGTTAATTTAATGGTTCTGTAATGTGTTAATGTTTTTTTTTTCAAATGAGGTATCAATTTAAAATTTATAACAGTTATGTAAATATCTAACCCAGAGGGGAAAATCGTATCTTATATGCAAACAAAGAGGAAAAATTAATTCTACATGTGCTTGTAAGTTATTGTTTAAAATAAATTTTCAAACAGAGAACACACTGTACACTAGTGCATTTTAAGTACAGTCGACTCCCAATTATGTGAACCCCGCTTATCCGAAAAGACCCAGTAAGCTGATTTTTCAAAATGATTCTTGCTGAGCCTTCATATATTTGTATGTAAACGTCTTTTTCTTTTCGGCATAACATCAATATTTTTATTCTTCTGCGAAGAAGAATATTAAATATTTATATACTTCTTTTGATATTTAATAATTAAATTAAAATTATATAAATATTTCCTAATTGTGTCCGGAATTTCAATTGTAGCGACCAGTGACTCCGTACGTGTGTGCGATAACAACTTGTCTGCATGTACTTCTTATCGCTAACATGCTTACGACACAGCCACAGCGTACGGCGCTTTTATCATTTTCAACTTACAAGCTACAAAATCTTTATCCAACGACAAGTAACACGATCAATTCTGGAATGATCGAGGACTTTCTAATTAATATTCGTCATTCGGTAATACTCAGGATTTCTTCGAGTTCCTGTCTAGAAAGTTCGAAAGGTGTATATAAAGTGATCATCTTTGGACCGAGAGACAGTAGTGGTGATAAAGCATCAGTGCGCGAATCAAAACCATAACCGGCAGACAAAAGTAATATAAATAAGTTGTTATATAAATAAGTGAATTGTTCTCATATAAATAGTAGTTATAAGTTAGTGTTAAGTGTTATATAAACAGTGTTAAATCAATTATTATTTAAATAAATAAGTTTTGGCTAGAAAATTCGTTACAATTGGTGTCAGGTGTGAGGTCTGCGAATCGATCCCCTGAGAATTTTCTAGTGTAATAAAAATACAAAATAAATAATAATGCCGAAAAATTTGTTTGAGTTAAAGGCCGCGGAATTGAAAAGCGAACTGGAAGAGCGAGACGAAGATACGTCCGGCACTAAGAACATCCTACAAAAGCGGCTCGAGGAGGCTTTACTACAAGAAGACCTCGATCCCAGCACTTATGAATTTGAGGACGAATTGAAAAAGAAACAATGAAAATTCGAAGAATCTTGAAGATAAGTTAAATGAAAATTCAAAAGTCCTAGAAGAAAAATTCGAAGGAAATTTGGAAGAAAAACTGAAAAACCTCGAAGAAGAAACAAGAGAAGAAATAAACAAAAATCTGGGGACTTTCGACGAAAGATTGGACCAGCTGGAAGAAATGGTCCTGAATTCGGAAAAACGAGAGACCAATCATCAACTTACGGAAAAGAGGCATAGCGTGGTTGACGGCTAAGAAGTCCCCGACGTAAAAGAAGAACAGGTCATCTCATCCAAAGTGCATATGAAGCTACCTACGTTTGACGGAAAAACATCATGGATCACGTTTTTGACACAATTCGAGATAGCTGCGAAAGCTTACAAATGGACGTTAGAAGAAAAGGCTTCGTCACTGGCCCTTGCTCTGCGTGATGGTGCTGGCGAAATTTTGAACATGTTACCATCGGAAGAATTACTAGACTACCATCGGCTAGTAAAAAGATTAGAGATGCGATACGGCCAAGCACATCTGATGACTGTGTACCATGTGTAGTTAAAGACCCGACGACAGAAGACAGGAGAAAATCTTCATGAATACGAGGCGGGTATCGCACGGTTAGGCCGGCTCGCCTATCCAGGTACGGCTGATGATACACTGGAAAGATTGGCCGTCGACGCGTTTATTAACGGACTAAAGACGACGAAATACAACAGCGACTCCGACTGGACCGGTAGACACATTGGCCCGTGCACTGGAATACGACGTTGTCAAACAGGCGTCGCAACGACAATGCGAGTCCGGGAATTAAAAGAAGAGTCAGCCGGTCGGGACGATAGACTGGATAAATTTGAAGAAATAATCTGCCGAAGAATGACCAAAATAGAAAATCAGGTGCTAGAACTGTGGGAAGTTGGACCACGTGAGAAGCAGCTGCAAGAGGGAGAGATCAGCCTTGCGTACCGGAATTAGTCAGGATTGGCGCGGCGCCGGCGGGGCAAACGTCGATCCCGGAGCAAGAAGCCGCAAGTCTAGTTGCACTGACAAAAACCATGAAAGATAGAGCTGATAGCCTTTTTCTTACGGGACGTATAAATGGGAAACGGTGTGCGTTTCTATTGGATACCGGAGCAAGCAGGACGATATACGAGCCAATGTGATGACAACAAGCAAGCTTCAACCGACCCAATGGAAGCTACGCACGGCCACCGGGGAAATGGTAAATGTCCATGGTGAAAGCTACGTCAAGATCCGCATAGGAGAGACCTTCTTCCGACACTGCGTGGTTGTGGCCGAAATGAAAGACAACGTCATTCTTGGCTTGGGCGTGCTTCGGAAATACGACTTTTGACGAGTTTCCAAAGAAAAGTCGTGACCTTAAACGAAGAAGAGTTCAGGCTAACTATTCAGGACACCGTAACATCCCAAGTCAGAAGGCTAGAAACACCAATGGAAGACACGCAACGCCTACCAGAAAACTTGTCGAAATTGTGTCAGGAAGCAGGTGGCAAATGTAATCCTAACCAACGACGTCAAATAAAAGGATTACTAAAAGAATACCAAGACGTCTTTGAAGTAGACGGTGGCAAGAAGGGGCGAACCAACGTCGTCCTGCACAAAATAAGTACAGGCGAGGCACAACCCATCCGTCAGCGACCCAGGAGACTACCACTGGCAAAGAGAGAAGAGGCTGAGAACATCATAAGTGAAATGCAAAGGGACGGGGTAATAGAACCCCTGGACATCGCCGGTAGTTCTGGTCAAGAAAAAGGATGGCTCGACACGCTTCTGTGTGGATTACCGCCAATTGAATAATGTCACGAGAAAAGACAGTTACCCCTTGTCACGAATCGATGACACCCTGGACACACTGTCAGGGTGACGATATTTTCTACCTTAGACATCAAAAGCGGATACTGGCAAGTTGATTTGGACCGGGATGCCAAAGAGAAGACATCGTTTTCCATTAGAACGGGGCTGTGGCAGTTCAAGGTGATGCCGTTCGGGTTGTGCAACGCACCAGCCACCTTTGAGCGACTGATGGAAACAGTCCTGGTTGGCTTAATTGGGAAAACTTGCCTGGTATACCTCGACGACATCATCGTAGTCGGGAAGGACTTCAACGACCATCTGAAAAATCTGGAGGAAGTTTTCCGAAGACTCCGTGATGTCCACCTAAAACTAAGCCCCAAGAAATGTCAGCCATTCCAAGAGACCGTCAACTACCTGGGGCATGTAGTATCCGGTGACGGCGTTTCAGTCGATCCACAGAAAATTAAGGCCGTGCAAGAGTGGCCTGTACCTGCTGACGTCCATCAAGTCAGAAGATTCCTTGGACTTTGCACCTACTATAGACGTTTTGTTCCTGGATTTGCAAAAATAGCTAAGCCTTTGACACGACTCACAGAAGAGAGTAGACCATTTTGTTGGGAGCAAGACTGCCAAGCTGCCTTTGAACAACTAAAGAAAACCCTCTCGTCTACACCTGTGTTGAGCTATCCCTTACCAACTGGAAAGTTTATCTTGGACACCGACGCTAGCAATATTGGAATTGGCGCGGTTCTGTCACAAATACAAAATGGTAAAGAAAAAGTGATCGGCTACTTCAGCAGACCTCTATCCAAACCAGAACGGAATTAATGCGTAACCAGACGCGAATTGTTAGTCGTAGTAAAAAGTGTGGACCATTTCTACAAATACCTCTATGGAAGAAAGGTTTTGCTACGAACCGACCATGCCGCGTTGAAATAGCTACTGAATTTCAAGAATCTCGAGGGCCAAGTAGCCAGATGGATATAGAAGCTGCAAGAATACGACTTCGACATAGAACACCGAGCGGGAAGTAGCCATAAAAACGCCGACGCCTTATCCAGAAGACCTTGCCCGGATAATTGTAAACACTGTCAACGCGTCGAGGAACATGAAGAAGTAAGGAGCATAACTGTCCTGGACGAGCAGTGGCAGCCCGACAATGTTAAGGCAGAACAATATTCCGACGTACTCCTAAAAATGTTCCTGGATTGGAAGAAAGAAGGCAGAAGACCAACCTGGCAGGAAATGGCTGCCAAGTCAACAGAAGTAAAATCGTTGTGGGCTCAATGGGTTTCCATTGAAGAAGAAGATGGTCTCCTAAAGCGCGTCGCTGAGAATCAAGATGGCATAGAAGGCAGACGTCAGCTGGTGATACCGAGAAGCTTGAAAAAAGAAGTTCTGCGGTGCCTCCATGACGACCCTTCGGGAGGACATTTTGGTGTAAAGAAGACCCTTGGCAAAGTATGAGAACGATTTTACTGGATCAACTGCAAGAAGGACGTGGAAGATTGCTGCAGGAAGTGTACGACGTGCGCCGCCAGTAAGGGACCTCAGAAGTGACAGCGTGCTTCGATGCGGCAGTATAACGTCGGCAACCCATTCGAGAGAATCGCCATAGAAGTTGCCGGACCATTCCCAGAATCTGAAGATGGAAATAAGTACATCGTAGTGGCAATGGACTACTTCACGAAATGGGTTGAAGCGTACGCCTTTCCAAACCAGACGGCAACTACAGTGGCGGAAACTCTGGCGAAAGAGTTGATTAGACGATTCGGAGTACCACTGGAGTTGCATACCGACCAAGGACGAAATTTCGAGTCAGCCATATTCCAGGACATTTGTAAGATATTGGGCATTCATAAGACCCGGACTACATTCCTACATCCCCAAGCAGACGGCATGGTAGAACGAATGAACAGGGCCATTAACAAGTACCTGTCCAAAATGGTCTCCAAACATCAGCGAGACTGGGATCGTTATCTGCCATTGTTCCTTTTGGCATACCGATCTTCCGTACACGAAACTACTGGACAAACACTAGCAAGGGTACTGTTCGGCCGAGAGTTGCGACTACCATGCGATTTAAAGTTCGGATGCAAACCTGGTGAAGGCGTGGATGGAGAAGATTACGCCAGTGAACTCCAAAAACGACTAAATGACATCCATGATGGTGTACAACGAACTTAATCCAATAACATCTGTTGAAGTTTTGAGGCAGAAAATTATCGATGCGGCAAACGAAATAAGAAGAGGACTAACAACTGGTGTAGTGAAAAATGGCTTAAGACACAGAATGAGAGTATGTGTGCAAACAGAGGCGGACATGTGAAACATACATTATAAACTTTCTTTGAAAAGAGTAATAAACATTATTTTGTACCTATTTGGATTGTTTTATTTTGTTTTCTGGCTCAAGTGATAAATTTGACGCTTAAGTACTGTAACTTTTACCACTCTCTGGAAGCATTTTATCAAAGTTTTTTTTTAAGATATCTGATAATACCCTAGCCTGTTATACCCTGATGGATAGCTAAAGAACCAAAGATATTTTTAAACACATCTGCAGCATAACTGTCATAGACTTTTTTTTAAATATTTACAAAGGAAAGAAAATTACTTTTACGAATTTATTACCTTCTTTAACTATCAATCATCTACTGCGACCCAGTTGGTTCAGTTACCTGTAATTTTAGTGTTGAGAATAATAAAGCAACGTATGAACTACAGAAAAATAGAAAAACAAATAAATTAGAGGCACAAAACACAAAAAAAAAATACCGGCCAAGTGCGAGTCGAACTCGCGCACCGAGGGTTCCGTACAAAACTGTATATATGTGATGTAACTAAAAATTTAAGGTTTTCGAAATTTTTCCTTTATATGTGCTATAAAACATTGCTTCATGCCAAATTTCAAGATTCTTTGCGTTGACATAGAAGTTTGATTTTGTTACAGCTTAAAGGTATTATAAACCTGAGTATTTAATATGAATTTCAGTTTAATACCTCCACGCGTTCATGAGGAAAGGGGTAGTAACTTTAAAATTATTAAAAATATTTTTATTATATGATGTAACTAAAAATTTACGGTTTTCGCAATTTTTCTTTTATCTGTGCTATAAGACGTTGCTTCGTACCAAATTTCAAGATTCTGAGTTCACGGGAAGTACCCTGTAGGTTTTGATTCGAAAATTTGCGGAAATTTGCGGCATAAACGGCTGTATCTTTTGATTGCGTTGGCTTAGAAGTTTTATTTTTTCACATCTCCAAGGGACAATAGACCTGAGTATTTGGTATAAATTTTAGCTTGATACCTTAACGCGTTCCTGAGAAAAAGGGGCCTTGACAGACGGACGGACGGACGGACAACGAAGTGATCCTATAAGGGTGCCGCTTTTTCCTTTTGAGGCGCGGAACCCTAAAAATGGGATAATAGACCAAAAATCGGCAATTTTTATAAAAAACCTTAAAAGTCCAATAACTTGAAAATGGTTAAGTTTGGGATACGGTCTTTCGTGGTCAAATCAGTCAGAAATGAGGGAAACTACAACCTCTTGAAGGATCTAGGTCGACTTAACCTGTAACCCGTTTAGGATAAACATGGAAATAATGTCTCAACCTGTTTCGACTTTTTGTGTGCTTTCTGAAATTTCGTTATTTTTTTAAGCCTGTCGCTACTATCCACTGCCTTTAAAAAAAAAATTCTTTTTACCGATTATTATAGTTTTGGTAGTAAGAATATTTAATTTGATTATTATTAAATTTGAAAGTTGCAGTGAAATTTATGTTTTATAGACTTTGGAATGAATTTTATTTGACTCCGAAGTTGCTAATTAATTGATACAGTTTAGAATTATAACCACATGCAATCTTAAATTTATGATATTATTTACTGATACCCTACAGGTACCTACTTAAAAAATCGAGGTTTAAAAAAAAGTGTACCTAAAACGGTAAAGCTCTCCTGAAAACATTTTTTTTTTTTAAGAAAATGGTTTGTACAACTTTACGTGCTACACTTCTTCCTTACCCAGAGATACAATCTTGGAAAGATATTGCGAAATTTGTTGGGGATTATGTTGACTACGAACAATTAGAGAACCCGATACAAATAGTAAGTACCTAATTAAATAGTTTTTTCTGTTTTTAAACAAAAATCTATTATGAAAAGCAAAATTATAACTATTCATATTATATAATGAATGATACGCATTGGTAAATTTTTAGCTGATTTTCTATCTATCTAAAAAAATGAAGTAACTATTTTTACCAATGTTAAGCTATTCAACACATTCCATATTCTATTTCAGTTAAAATAGAAATAAAACAAAGAAAACTATTAGTTTTCACTTGGTACAATGAAAGTTTGATAAAGTTGTCTCCTTGGACGATCGCTTTCGATAATAGAAATATTTTTCACAATAACATCCACCGAGTTAACGTTTACTTTAATGAAATGGTAGAGAGCAAAAACATAATACTTTAGAATGAGTAATGTTTAAATATCAAGTCCGTTTAATTCACGACTGTGAGAACTGCGAACTATTTACGGTAGGTATATAAGTAAAGCTTTTCAACCATCTCCGATTCACTAGGTAAAGGGGTGAACAAAAGGTCGTTGCTAAAAGAATGAACAAACTCAATAAAATGAAAAAAGTTAATATGTTATGAATATATCAGGCAAAACAATATGTTATCCAAAGAAAGATGAAAACATAGCTTTTAATAAAAAGCTTGCTTTCGAGCTTACGTAATTTACCCATTATCAGGCTAAACACGTAAACCTTGTAAATAGTTTTTGAACAACACTTACGCCTGCTTTTAGGAATTTTATATACTGAGAATAGATGATTTAGATAGATTTCCCATTCGTTTTATAGCGTGTGTGGGAAGGCTCCCCAGCTTCACTACCCTAATCCCGTTTTAATTCGCATTTCGATCTGTCTGGTACCTGAATAATCTTGATTATCATTAGTTCCTATATGTAATTTCGTACTCTTTGGTGCTAGGTACGAACACTTTCTCTTGAACCTGCAATTAATTATTCTAATCAAAAGTAATTTCCTCATACATTACATCTTTCGCTTATTTAAATCTAAAACAAGTTTTTCCCTTTACTGAAACATAACAAAATGGATAATTTTTGTATCAGATTAATATTTATTATTAATTATTAAAACAAATAAACAAACAAAAACTTTAGACATTTTCAACATCGTTAAATGTTTCAGGGTTTTTCAAGTTTATGCGTTATTAGAAGTATATGAATTAGAAGAAGGAATTCAATTCTGAAACTTGGGCTCATTTGGTTATTGTTTATGCCGCTTCTTTTGAAAATATTTTCAAGTTCGATTTACATCCGGTTATATTTATAAATTATTTCGTTCAAATTTGTCAAGGCGTTAGCACTAATATTCAGCTATCGCTAGTAGAAATTTCAACAGTCTGAGTCGTATTTTGTGGAAGCGATTTTTTATAATTTGGGTTGCGGTAGCGATTTTTTTTTTCTATAAATTTAAATTAACTCAGATAAACCGATCGTCATAGGTGTACAAGTTGGTTATCAAAGTTACCTTAGAATTACACGTTTTATTCGATTTCAGCGTAAAAAATATACCATTCCATTTAAAATAACAAAGTTGGTGTCGACTTCCGCTATAACCGGATGTAAATCGAACTTGAAAATATTTTCAAAAGAAGCGTCATAAACAATAACCAAATGAGCCCAAGTTTCAGAATTGAATTCCTTCTTCTAATTCATATACTTCTAATAACGCATAAACTTTAAAAACCCTGTAACATATAACGATGTTGAAAATGTCTAAAGTTTTTGTTTGTTTATTTGTTTTAATAATTAATAATAAACTTGAAAAACCCTGTATATGTGGGTTAGGTTAGGTTAGGTAAGTAAATGGTAGACACAATAAAAATTTCTATTATAGGAGGAGGGTACAATGCTGGAATAGGGGCGTTCGTTTACAGTCAAGTCTCAAAAGTTGATCGAACAGCGTATTCGTCTGTCTTTTGTTGTTGTGTCTTGTTTTTTTTGTGTTGTAGTACTAAATAACCAAAAACTCAGTACTTTTAAGTACTAAATCATTACGTTGTAGTGCAAAATGGTCAATAGTCAGTAGTTCCTTTAAACATATTAAACAGTTGCGTTTATTAACCTTTATGGTGTTTCTTGAATCAAACTTGATGATGGCATTACCGAAGAAAATTAAGCTTTTCGGAATTAAAGGGAAAGTAAATAATGACGAAGGACGTGAGATTAGTGCAAATGTGGTCTATTTTATGAAAGAAGATGCTCAACATGAAGTGCAAATATCCCACATAACAAACTTTCGGGAACGTGTACTCGCAGCTATGTAACTCAGAAAAAATACTTACACCAAAATAGTTAAAGAATGCGAAGCCATTCAAAACGGTATTTATTCAGGCTTTTCAACTTCATATAAGAAGAGTATCCGCAAGTAGCGCGTGGTTGGAAAACTTCATTCCGACGAAATCAGTACCATCGAGCCCTTATATCAAATTGTTACAGTATTAGTCTTGTCGATCAACCCTTAGTAGTATATTGCAAAGGATACGAAATTCCAAATTTTCCTTTTCTGGTGGGATAATCACACCATGGAAGATGTTAAAATCAATGAATGGGATCAATGAATATGAAATGATATCCTGCCTTTCAACTAGTTACACGTGCTTCGCGCTCTCCGTGATCAATGAGCAGTTTTAGTGGATATTTCTTATTCAATTCTGCTGTTCTTTGAGTGATAAGTGCAGTTAAGACTTCTTTGCAGTACTGATTGATATTTATATCGAAAACTAGAGTCTAATAGTGCATTTATTGGTTTTTAAACTCGATAATTCTTCCGCTTATCGAAGTTTATCAACTCCTCTAGGGCGACAGGACGAGCGATTAAAATAAAACACAAAAACTAGTTTACGGTGAAATAAAAAACCCGAGATCCTAGAAAGATAAAAAAAAGACAAAATTTGATGGCAAGCAAAAACAGAAGCAACTTGGTAGGAAGTTCGCAAACGGAATGTATAAACAACAACGATAAAGAGGATGAAAGCAAGAAAAGAGAAACGACTATAACGGAAACAGAAGAAAAACAACTAAAAAAGAAGAATTTGCAAGTGATAGGAGTAAAATGGATGCCATAATGATCCCTTCAGAGGAGAAGAGAGAAGAAAATGCAGTAAGATAGAAAGAAAATATAGGCAAGCAGGAAAAAAGGGAAATAGAAGAAGAAAAAAGATGGAGAAATTTAAATCTAAAGATTAAGGAGATGCAAGAAGAAAATAATGTAGTTAAACAGAGAATAAAAGATTTGGAATTGAAGACCAATGAGAAATTAAAGCAAATAAACAAAGAAATGAGATATATGTGGCAAAGGACCAAAATAAACGAGAAAGTTTTAACAGAACGATTCAACAATCAAAGCATCAAAAATGGGGTGAAAATTATTTATTCCCGAACATTGAATATAGCTGTGACTGATGTAACAAAAACGATAGCAAATAATCAAGGAAAAAACGAAAAAAAAAATTATCCCAATTCCATACCTTAGTGGTCTTTCGGGAAAAATAAAACGATTAATAAACTGAACACTTTGTGGGGTGCAACTATTGTGAAACATACTTAATAAAGTAAAAACAAACGCAAAAGGAAAGTTTCACCAAATTTATTAGAAAAACCTAACAAGTTTCGGTCTACGCGACCATTTTCAAAGGTAACAGAGTCGCGTAGACCGAAACTTGTTAGGTTTTTCTAATAAATTTGGTGAAACTTTCCTTTTGCGTTTGTTTTTACTTCAATAAAACGATTGTTTAATAACTATAATTGAAATATTATTTTTAAACCCTACAACACTTGTAAAGAAATATTTACAAAACATAAAACCAAAAACGATTATTTAGATGACTCTAAGATTTTATTTAATGAATCCTATTACTCTATAAACGCTTATTTTTTTAAGACTTGTTTCGTTCTTATACGGAGTAAAAGAGCCGTTATTCTCGTTTGAATTTAGGGAGTAATCTCATAGTTAATAACAACTATAAGATTTATAATAAATTTAAAACTAATAATAATATACTACATAAAGACTAATATACCTTTTCGTTGTATACAGGCTGATTCCAATTCGATGCGCACAATTGGGATCTCCTATACTGTAAGAGATACGATGGTGGTTAAATGGGGAAAAAGTTGCCTATTGAAGTGCCTATAATTGTGTACATAAAAACGTAGAATATCCTTATTAGTTTGTGAGATGTTTGAAAAAAATCTAAATTTTGAATTGGCTGTCTCGAAATATTTCAGTTATAATTAGACCACTAAAAAATGATAGTTACGTTATCATTACAGTTTATTTGGCTCCATACACTGATTTTATTATAATTTTCTATGCAACGTTGCAGAACCATCATTAACTTAGAAATTTTAAGTGCGACCTTTAGGCGAAAGATCGGCGGTAGTTTTTAAACTAACAACGAATCTTCACCCCATTTTTGGCTTTGATTGTTGAATTGTTCGAGATTTTAACGGGGAAAATTGATAATTACTTGTTTTTAATTGTACGAAATAAAAATGAAAGGTGTTCGTCACCTTAAAGAATTGAAAGAATATCATCAAAGATAGAAACATCAAAATACACAGATGAAACGTATCTGCAGAGTACTCATGTTCAGGAAAAGGACTGGTAGCTTTGATGGTAACCAAATACAGTTCATGGCGGTGGAAATAAGGGTTTCGTCCCTAACTGCTAATTTTCCAATCAGTTTCAAAATCTGGGGAACAATAATAATTTTACAAAGTATAGGCTCAAACGCAATTGCTTCATAATGTTCTGCTGAAGTGAGTGCTTGTGGTTGACAATATAATCTACCACAATGTAAAGGTGGAAAAGGAAATTAACACTGCAAGTAAGAAAGTTTAAATGTTGCAGTAGTTATTTCAACATCAAGTGGATCTTATCAAACACAGGAGGACATCACAGGTGCTTCGATAGATATTCAAGAGAATATGCTGGAACAAAACAGTCACCACGTGTTGAAGCCATTACTTTTACCATCCTGACCTCAACCTAATTGAAGATCATAATTGCTTATTCTACCCCTATTACTCCAATAAATCAAAACTAAAAGCTGTTTAAGGAGTTAAAATGTTAATTAATCTAAAACCAACACTGACATTTCTCTTCTTCAAGAATAGGTTTTTATAAACAAGCCTTACACCACAAGTCGAAACACCAGTGTTGGTTTTAGATTAATTAACATTTTAGTCCCTAAAACAACTTTGAGTTTTGACTTAATTGAAATTTTTATGAACTGGGTGCCGAGAACGAGAAATTATACTCTCTGTACTCTTGATAATGACTTCTTAATCGAGACAATTGTAGAGTAATTTTATCATTAATTGTATTGTTTAATCATTGCATCTTGTATTTTATTACTTATTTCAAAATTTCGTCGGTAACCATTTTATTTTTGAACAAATGTCTTCACTCCTAAGATCTTGTGTATTGCCCAATGTAACAGTTAGTATGACGAATATCCGATTTTCGTTTAATTTTCATTAAGACAAATAGTATCTAGAATTAAAGATGAAACCCAAAGAAGTATGTACAGGATATTAACGCATTTCCAAAGTGGTCGCAAGCTTAAAGGGCCAAACACAATCCAATATATTGTAATTTATTGCCAAATTGTTGGACATACCTAATTTCTTGTTTTATTTGTCCGTTTTTCAATCCAACGCAATTATATATCTAATAAACGACAATTAAAAATTTTATTAAGGCTATTATCCAATCAAAGTTTGCGTTCCATAATCAACAAAAAAAAAATAAAAAATAAAAGGCGAACCACACTTAGATAGTTCTTTTTGAAACAAAGACAACGTACTTTGATTGACTATTTTAAGATACTTAATAACTAATAATTACGGATAAAAAATTGAGGATATAAAAACGAAAATATTCAAAAAGCAATGCATGTGTTTTATGTGATTGTGATACTCTACGGATGAATTGAAATTTGTGTAGGGTTTGTTTTTAAATTTACTTTATTGTTGATTTGTACTATTGTACGAATTTCGCTTTTTTTTTGTTTGTGTGACAGGGTGACAGCTGTTTCGCTTTCCGAGATCTTCAGACTAATTAGTCCGAATTAGTACCGAAACCCTACACAAATTTCATGTATTCCTTTGCTATAGTAGATTATGTAAAATGGATACAATTGCGACTTCATAATTGTCAAAATCAGTGTTTCTCTACCTCAGAAATCCGAAATAACATGGTCTGAAAAAAATCAACACCAATTTGATTCGAACTATATTGACATTATTACGCATCGACTGGCATTCTAATAAAATCAATATCATGTTCAATTTGCATAATTTTGTTCGAAAAAGAAATTAGGTACCACACACGCTTTTTCAAAATTGGTGTAGTGGGTACAGTGGCATGATGTAAATATAACTGATAATTTTGCGATTCGTTACAATAAATTCCCTATTCTCAATAGTTAATGGTTTAATGTTAGTTATTTGCAACAATACAATACCTATAATTGCATTTTGGTAGTTCAGAGTTTGACAAAACGGCTATAATATAATTTTTGTAAAGAAGATTAGAAAAACATGTTTTAGTCGGATGAATAATAGAAAACACAAAAATTTAGAGATATCTGATTATTTTATTGTTTGTTGTTATTTTCAATTCCATTTCTTTTGTTCCTTAAATTTTATTATTTATTATGAACACCTTGTGTTAACTAGGTCATCGAAATAAAACTAAACTAAAACATTTCATTCTATAATAATAATGAAAAGAAAGTTGGTTTTTTATGTTTCAAATAATTTATTATATCTCTACAATTGTTTCGACTTCTTACGTCTTTTTCAAGAGTACAATGTATAAGTTAAGTAAGGTCTTACTGCTATATATATCTACTTAATTATATAATTGCTGGAAAATCCTAAATAGCAGTCAATTAGTGGAGTACGTCTGAAGTCTGTATGATCGTTGGTAACATTATGTTGCATCCAATAAAAGGGTTTTCAGTAACAACATAGTCCACAATAAAAGCAAGATATCTTACACACCAAAGGAGCTGAATTTATTAAATAAAGGTTTGAAATATTACATAAAACCAAAAAATCTTCCCTTATTAGATTGCGTAATAGATATAGAAAGTTGTATTTATAAATTAAATGACAATCACAAAGAACAAATTAGAAGAGATATTCATAAATATTTATCCACTTTTAAACCCAACAAATTTAATTCTAAAAATAATAATTTCAAAATTATAAAATCTTTAAAACAGAAAAATTGTTATTACATGAAATCAGACAAAGGCAATTCTATATGTATAATAGAAAAAACGGAGTATGATAAAAAAGTATTTGAGTTAATTAAAAAAGGCCCTTATATAGAAAGTAAAATAAACATCCAAAAACTTAATAGAGATGTTATTAGTTGCATGAAAAGTTGTTCTAACATCATTAATAAAGATTTGACCAATAAACTAAAAGTGGATTGTCCAACTATACCAAAATTGTATTGTCTACCAAAAATACATAAGAAAGATGAGAGTTATAGACCTATTGTTTCCAATATTAATGCACCAACTTATAATTTAGCCAAATGGTTGACTCAAAAATTTGAAAAATATCAAAAACCACCGAATTTTATGATAAAAAACAGTTATGAATTGATCAACACTTTAAAATCTTTAAACTAAAGAAAGACGACAAAATAATTTCGTTTGACGTAACAGCGTTATTTCCAAATGTACCTATAAAAGCAACTTTGATCTTTTTAAAAAAGTGGTTAATAGATTTAAACTTACTAGAGATAGAAATTAATGAGTTAATTAAACTAACAAATTTATGCATGTCACAACGAGTGTTTCAATTCACAGAAAAAACTTTCAAACAAACAGAAGGAACAGCCATAGGGAATCCTCTGTCTCCCTTTTTAGCCAACCTATTTCTTAGCTATTTCGAAACAGAATTGAAAAAGAAAAGTAACATGTTCCCAAAATTGTGGTTAAGATATATTAATGATGTTTTCGCTATAGTAGATTCTGACTTTAATACTAATGAATTCGTTAAGGTTTTAAACACTCAATATAACTCTATAAATTTTACTTATGAGATAGAAAAAGAGGATTCTTTACCGTTCCTAGATTTAATGATTATCAAAGAAAAACATTTAACTTTATCGTTTGACATTTTTCGAAAACCAACACATACCGATAAATATATACCAAACGATTCATATACTTGTAGAAACCACAAAATAGCAGCTTTTAATAGTTGACTATATAGATTAATTAACATCCCTTTAAATCAAGAAAGATATAAAAAAGAATATGATCATATCGTAAACATAGCGGAAGAACATGGTGTTAATAAAGTAGAAATAGACAGAATTATTTTTAAACAATTAAACAAAAAAGAAACGAAGAATAATTCTACTAATAAAGTAATAATAAAGTAAGGAAAAAATTCATAAATCACAATAAATTTACTAAAACCATAAAACATATAACGAAAGAATTTAATAAACAACCAGTATTCTCTAACAATAAGAACAAACTTTCAAACCTGTTAGGAAACCCTAAAGATAAAGATGATTTTAAAAACAAAGCGGGGATTTACAAAATTAGTTGCAACGATTGCAACAAAATTTATTTAAGTTTAACAAAAAGAAACATCCACACTAGGTTTAAAGAACATTACTCACATTTGAAAAACAATAACCCAGAAAAATCCGCGGTAGCATTTCATGTTCTAAATACCAATCATTCCTTCGACTTAAATAATTTAGAATTGGTTAAACCCTGTAATAATTCCCAAGAACTTGTCATCAGTGAAGCTGTTTACATTAATAAATTCAAGGAAAACCTAATGAATTTCGATACACACCACATAAACAACCCTCTCATCTCTCTTGTGGCCAAAAATGTATAAATTAGATTAATAAGATACCATTCCTGTTAATGTGTTTATGCACTGATGATGACCACATAGTGGTCGAAATGTACATTTGCTATTATAATAAATATTTGTGAAGTTATAAGACGTTTATCTTTTTTCCTGTTATATTGAGTATTCTTCACAGTCACTAATAAATTTAAGAAATATATTTTTACATATATTTTTAAAAAAATAATCGGTTAACATTATGTTTGTCAACAATGTGTTTTTTAATCTCTAATAATTGTCCTAACAGATTTGGTTTTTTACTTTTATTTTCTGAGTTTAATAGTTTAACATTATCTAAATCTATACTATGATTAAGGAGTGAAAAGTAGATTGTTAAGTTGTCGATCCGTTCCTAACCAAATAAGGAAAATATCATCCACATATCGTTTCTATAGTAAGAAGAAAGAATAGAAGACATTTCATTCTGTTAATACAGGGTGTTAGCAAATATTAGTATTTTTTCAAAATTCGCACCTAAATTATAATTAAAAGGTACCTATTATGTAAGAATTTAATATTTTGTTCGATTTATTGTAGAAAATTACATGTTTATTAACTTTGTCCTATTCCTATAGCCTCTAAAATTAGATCATCCTGCTTTCAACGAACTTTGAAATGCATGCATCGTAAACAGATGATGGTGATCAAAATAATTAGCTTAACGTAGGTACTTATTGGGGCTGTTTAATGAGATCCATGGTTTCAATTCAAATGGTAAATCACGGTTATGTTTGAAAATGGTTTAAGATTGAGTGAAAATTAACTGGACGACTTCGATTCAAAAGTTGCCCTTTAATTAGTGAATAGATCGTTTGATACGTTATTCCGATATTAATTTAAATTTGTCAATTGCTTTCCGAGATATATTTAAGTGTTAAATGATGAAAAAATGGTTGCTTTTTGTTTAATTGATGAAAAAGTACCTATACAATACAGTACAGGCTATTTATAATAGAAAAATTTTTGTTAAATAAAATATTAGAAAAAGGAAACACTTGGCAAGTTTCACAATGTTTTTATTTTCTCTGACGATAGTTTCGGTTACAATACCATTTACAAAGAGTATCTATCTAAATGTATACTAATTAATTTAATATAATTTCGCTTCTTAAAGGTTGTTCTCTCTCTACCTGAATGTTTATATTTAATAAGGGAGATACGTCAAATTCCAGTTGGTCATTTACAGTCCTAATAAGCTAGCTGTATTTATTTCGAAAATTTCCAACATATTTAAGCGGTTGCCTTTATTGCATTGGTGTAACAGTTTTACATTTTCTAAATCTAAAGAATGGTTTAAATCTAAACAATGCTGAGATATGCCCGTACATTTGTTATCTTTTAAAAATCATTTTCTATGCTCATCTAAACGTGTTTTTAAGGATCTTCCAGTTTGGCTTAAATAAAAAGAATTACAGTATTTACCACTTAGTTTAAAGACTCCCGAAATACATAATAAATTGGTTTTTTTTTTCTTATTGTTTACCAATATGGACTTAAGATTATTGTTAGTGCAACGATCACCCTGTGTATGTGTTGTTTTGACTAAAGATAATCTGTGGCGACAAAGGTGTCGATAGTGTTGATTTTTGCTATTGAACTCATAAACAATACAAGCGAGCGCTGAGAAAAAGAACTGACGCATATTCCCATATTTATCTAACTTAAACATTTTACAGATTTATATTTTGTATTATATTTCAATGACTTGTTCATTATTATGTCAGTCCTGTTTATACTCTCGGTAGATTTGGATCGCAACTTGTTCTTTCCATCAAATATCGTAAAATTACAGTTCATTGTTAAAGTTTGTATGTTAAGGTATTAATAAACACAAAAAATATTAGTTACTACTCTATTCAGTAACAATTATTTTTATTTACGCAGAGCAATGAGGACAAGGGTGAACCCGTAGGTAAACCGTCAAGTTGCGAATAAAAACGGTTGTTGAATTTAAAGTAAGTTTATTTTAAGCAGACTTTTTTGTTCCGAAAGAAAATTGCTTGAATTAATTCTTCACATATGTGCAGTAATTCTAAAGTTGGGATAAAAGGAAATAGATTTTTTACATTAAACGATACTAAAACTGCATTTTTTTGTAAATCCAACTGCCTAAGTTTTTCTACTAATTGTCTTTAAAATATTTAGTCAAAGTTGAATTTTGGAAAAAGTTCATTCATTCTTTTACATAATTTGTAAGCTGGTGCGTTCATGTACGATATAACTGGCCGCATAGGATAATCTACTTTATGAATTTCTAATAAACTGTACAGGATGGGGGCGGGGCGTTCAGATTCATAACTATTAAAAGACTATGTATTTGCGTCGGTATCGTTAAAATGTTGCTTGAGTCTTTAATTACACATTTTAATTCAGTCAAAAATTTGTTTTTAGGATCAATTTCCCTAAATTTATCTTTATCTAAAAGTTCGCCCTTAAAGAAATCCCAATTTGTTAAAGAAGTCCTCTTAATTAAAAGTTTAGCAACTAATAACGGATATGAGGCTTCACTGTTTAACAAAATAATAAATAAAAAACAAAAGCAATTAATCCTCCGCAAATTTTATGCTGTTTCACCGGCTAAACCAGACCGAAACTTTCATTTAATTAATTTTGTAGCAAAACTAAATAAAAAAGTTTGTAATAGGTTAAAAAAGTGTAACTTGAACACCATCTGCTTAAATAAAAATAATCTTAAGTCCATGGTAGTAAACAATAAAAAAAAACAATTTTATTATGTAAGTCGGGAGTCTATAAACTGAGTGGTAATGACTGTTATTCTTTTTATTTAAGCCAAACTGGAAGATCCTTAAAAACACGTTTAGATGAGCATAGAAAATGATTTTTAAAAGATAACAAATGTACAGGCATATCTCGGCATTGTTTAGATTTAAACCATTCTTTAGATTTTGAAAATGTAAAACTGTTACACCAATGCAATAAACGCAAACGGTTAAATATGTGGGAAACTTTCGAAATAAATAAAGCTAGCTTATTAGGACTTCCCATTGTAAATGGAACTGGAATTCGACGTATCTTCCTTATTGAATGTAAATATTTAGGTAGAGAAAGAACAGCCTTCAAGAAACAAAATTATATTACATTATTTAGTATAGGTACATTTAAATACTCTTTGAAAACGGTGTTGTAACCGAAACGATCGTCAGAGAAAATAAAAACATTGTGAAACTTTCCATGTGTTTTCTTTTTCTGATATTTTATTTATAAAATGTTTTCTCAAGTGAGAAGCGACTTGACTATTTCAAATTTTTGTAATTACTTTTTGTACGATATAGGTAATAGAACTTTCTGTAGGTATAAGTATGGTAACTTACATTTTGTTTTTCTTGAAGCAATGAAACATCCTCGGAGTTTAATTCTGAAACAAAAATTACACAAATAGTGTAATATTTAGAGAAGGAAATCGAGCAGTGACCTTATATTTAACCTTGATTTTAACCATCAAAGACCAGAAATACAAACAGCGAAAGATTTTGTAATCAAAAATAAGTACCGATGCAATTAAAGTGATCTTAATTTTCCAATTGTTATTATTGGAAAATTTAGAGCAATCATATACTCGAACCATCCTGATTGAATCTCACTATTTCGAAAAGATATGTAAACAAAAGTTCTCAAAGGAGTGGGTTCGCATAGATCTTGAATACATAAAGGTAATTTGAAGATAATTGGTTTTTTAGTGAAATTTCATTTTAATTTTCATTTGACACCTCTTCTCTGAAGTAGATTTGCTCTTAATTTCTCAGATATATCAACAGAACATTTAAGAGAAGACAAATTTTCCACTCTTTGCATTTCTGAGGTGAAATGACTTTATATGTCAAAGCCAAGACACACTCAATGTCATCACATGATTTCCGCTTCTAAAACATACACTTTTCCCCTAAAAGCTAACAACATTTTTCTAAATAATGATTACTTGGATATTTGATTATTCTTTAACTTCCCATGGATTAACTAGAAGTAGGTACAACGAGTACCGAGTGACTTGTAGTGTGAATAATACAAAATATGGAATAAAACGCCTTATAACACTACAAACAATATTTATTGGATTAACCAAATTTTTACATTTCGACTACGAAGTATTCATTTTCAATGGTAAATGTTGAACTAAAATTAAGAAAAGATTTGCCTTAAATGTGTATATGTATATCTAAAAACTACCTGTAACTTATTGAAGACTATCGAAAAGGGGGTTGTTGGTGAAAGCTAAATCCAAATTCATCAGGGAATACCTGTATTTATGAATGTAAATACACTCGTAAACTTTTAGGTCGGTGTAATTAAGTCAGGGTTTTAATAATTTAATATTATGGTCTATAGCATGTCCCTTGTTTAAGACATAGTATGCGACTGCTAATGTTTTCGAATTTTTTTTTAAATGGTAAAAGTGTTCTTTTAGACGTTTGGTTAGATTTCTTTTAGTTAGGCCTATGTAAACTTTGTCACATTCTAAACAATTTTATAGATACCTGACTTTGAAGTTTCTTTATCTCTATATTTTGGTTTCCAAGGACATTACATAATTTTAATTTTTGATTACTAAAAACTGGTTCTATTTCTAATTTTTTATAGATATGTATTAAATTCAATATTATTATTATTGAATTTATGTCTTATCTTGTTCTCTTTTGTTTTGTCTAAAGTTATGTTAAAAATTTTTCTTTTTGTTGTTTTGAAAAGATTTTGTTTATTCCATTTATTTTAAAGTTATGTTGTAAATATAGGTTTTTTCCTTCCCATAGACACCAATTAAAAAATTAAGCAATATTTGCCCAAAATTTTTTTTTTCAGAATTAAGAAGTTAAATTAATATATTTTATGGATAAGTGGCCTCTGTACATAACTAAAACCTAATTAGAGGTAAAATTAACACGATGAAACTTTAAATAACTATAATATTGTAAAGGTTTAATGAATTGTTCTTAAAAAATGACCATCAACACTGTTGCTTGATCAAATTTGATTAGTTATACACTAATGAATGCTTTACATTTTGTGTTGCAGGTAAACTTATAACAGCTATACCTAAGGGTGATTAGAAAAAATGACCCTATGAAATTAAGTTGTTTGTACTTTTAACTTATTTGAATTCCGCCCCTACTCTTATATAACTTATACAAGCTCCCAATCAATATACCTGTAGAATAGCTGAACATGATAGAGATACAATTTAGTAAAGCATGTTTTGTTTTTAAAGTAAAATTTTGTGAAAACTACGAAAAGTTTGCAAGTTTAGTTATAATTTTTTTTTTTTTCAAGTAAATATTGCCGAATATATCACTTTCCCATAGATAAGTAATATAAAGGTAGAAATAGATTGTCAACTCAAAAGTGATACCATCTATCAGGTCGAGTGTCAACTAAGTCGAAGCGCGGGAATTTAAATAGGTTTCTTATTTATTATTTGAATTGTATAACAGGGTAAATGGAAAATTGACAAGTTATAATGCTTTTTTTTTTTTTTATAAAAGACAATATAGCTGTCTTTTATAAAAAAGGAAAAAACACTTTAACTTGTCAATTTTCCACTACAATAATGTGGAAATATCAACAGAAATTTAAAAAAATTAAAAATTTTTATTGAATGTTTGTAGAAAATACAGTATTAAGAGCACAGTAAATTATCAAGCGAAAGAATATTACTTATTTTACATAACAAAAATTGCAAGAGAACCTAAATAATTTTAGTAAAGATAAAACTTAATTGCTGTAATAACAGTGTCAGAAGGTCATATCGTTTTGCATCTACGCCGTTGAAATTTGTTGTTATAACTTATGAAATCAAAGTAATATTTTTTTTTTGTTTTTTTGTTTTCGTGGAAGAGGGGAAATCTTCCAAAGACACCCAGTCGCCCGCACGACTGGGTAGTGTTGGATTCCCTCCGAAGAGGACCTACCAACTAAAACCCCTCTCCCTGTAGGCCTTATGGCACCGCTTATGTTGGAAACATCTAAAAATATAGTTAAATGTAAAAAAGAACATATTGCAATTTGATAAATGACACTTACTAGATAATGTCGCAAATACAAACTTGCACCTCCGACCTGCAGAAATGCATGTAGGCAACGGAATCTGTAAATATAATATTGTTAAAAAACGGAAAGAAGAAAAACTGCAATAGAAGGAACTGTAATAGGGAATACTTACATGAAGTTGGCCGTATATAAAGGAACGGAATTATGGGAGGCACTGGCTCCGTATTTTCCGTTGGCGAGAAATTGAAACGACTGCGAAAAGAATTAATATTATAAATAGTATATTTTATAACGCATAAAAAAAGAATGTTATGCACAATAAGCTTATTACTTACTGAAAGTTGTTAAGTGAATTCTACTTCAGTTTCTTTTTGTACTTTCTCGCCGCGTATTGCATCATCGGATCAGGGGACTGTTCACCTCGTACTTTGCCTTTTAATGTTTTATTTATGTTGCGGATCCACACATAAAGGTAGTACTTGCTGATGTATTGAACAATCAAAGCCTTAAGGCAGTGCTTCGTACAATGGAACAGGTCCTGGTGTTCCATATTCTGTGAGAGTACTGCCTCCAGAAACTTCCTTATGTGCAAATCCGCACAAAAGCGTGGTAACACGTTTCGAAGTACGAAGATGGCTTCGTGAAAAAAGGCATTGTAGGATGTTGACGGAGTCAAGAGAGCATTCACGGAGTATTGTTTGTGTTTTATCACAAATTCCTCCGCAATGGTGGTGGCGTCTCCCACGTTCCCACAGGTACTGAGTCCCACTTCATCGTCAACCACAGAACCAATGCGACGAAGATCGTCTCGACAGCTTTTTCAAAAATTGACGGCTGCCAAAACTTTTTTTGCAACAAACCCAGCCACATAAGTCAATATTCCTCTTCGCAACGATACCCTCTGCGAAGAGTACGTGGGAATCGTTACTAGAGGAAATGAGACGAACGAGGAAGCTGCAGTGACTTTCGTACACAAAAAGCCTGTTAAAATAAAAACAATTATTAGCGGTGTACTGCATGTCAAAAAAAGAAATTTACATTGTATATATAAAATAATCTTAGGAATATGCTTCAAAATACCTTTTAAATTGTCGAGTGCCCTTAAATTATCATTTTCGCAATTGGAGGACTTCGATCTGTGTGCGAAATAATTGTTAACAATTAGGGCCTTGAAGGAGTTCACAAATGCTGCTGCATTTGGGCTGACATTCCTGGCACCGTGACTGCGGATAGACCCAAAGAAATTTTCTAGGCAGTCTTGATTCAAATTCCTGGGACATAGGAAAGCAACTCCTTCCTTTTGCAGCGTGGTCCATAAGTAACGAAACCCCTCCAAGGTTCGAACCCAATTGTTAACAGTAGGTGGGATAACTTTGTCCTGTGGCTTCTTGAAAAAGGACACAGATCTCAGGACCTTCACTGCTTCCATCCAAAAGCTACAGTGCTCCGAGGTGGATGTTACGGCGCATCGCAGAGGCTTCCCACGTTTTCCCCTTATGGAGGCTCCATTGACGCTGTCGAACAATTTGTCCATAAATAACAGAAATTCCGCGGTGCTAACAGCCTCCTTTGGTAGGCCGTTTGGAATTTCTGTTAACGCAGTCATCGCAGCTGCCACGTTCCTGCTGAGGACCTGCGCGGCTATGGACACCTTCATCTTGCGGGTGTTGTAGATGTGCTCCTCCGTCAATTTGCAGCATAATTTAAAGTCCTCGCCTTTTCGTCCATCGATATCATACAGGGCCTTTATATGGCCCCATGTTGCGACTTCGGTGTTACCATGGTGCCATTGGAAACGCACATCCTTCAGATAAAAGTTGTTGCGCATTCCTTTAAGGAGGTGAGGTGGATCATAAAGAGGGACTATTTCCTGTCCTCCTATTACAACGCCGAACAGAGTATTTTCCTCACCTTTTCTGGCGAAGTATTCGTTGGTCTCTGAGTAGAGACGGTTAATTGCGGCAACGTTAGACGTGCCTTGATCGCAAATAATACATTTCACGATCAAACCGGCACGCTGGCAAGCAACTACCACCTCGCGTATACTACGGACTAAAACATCCGTTTTCATACCACCTTCATTAAAGTAGTATGCCAACGGTTGTTTCCAGTTGGCGCAAACTCCCCGCGCCATAAATACCATAGCTTTGTCGGCTATCAACTTCCTTCTGTCCCCCTGACCGTTGTCCTGGAAGCCTTCAATGAGGTCCGAAGATTGATGATATTGCAGCATAGGATCAAGAGCCATTTCATCGAAGACTATGCTACAGTACCTGTGCAATTTACCCATGGACGTAACTTTCTCTCTCATGGAATCCATGATGCTGGCATTAATTCCGGTGCAGAATGGAATTCGTCGCAATAAATTATTGAGCGTCCCACGAGATGGAGCCGCAAAAATGCGTCTCATTAATTTGTACCCTTTCGGGCTCTGTTTTAAAAGTGACAAAAAGAGCACCTTCTCGTCCATGGTGTAACGCCTGCCCTGGGGATGAACACGTTGCCCCTTCAGTTGAGAGACGATAAAATCGAAAGTAGGCTTGTTTACCAAACCTTTTAAAAAGTCAGTAGACCTGAGAATTGTTTCGATTTTATTAACTCGGCCTGGCAAGTCTTTTATACGTCTCTCAACATTCGCACCAAGTCTTCGGAGTTGTCTACCATAGGTTCTAAAATCTACAAAAAAAAAATGTCAGTGATGTTGTTTGTTATTTCGAATGTAATACACACCTGATCGTTTAGCGATAAATCGAACATGCGATCGACCTGCAAAAATTCCACGTCTCTCAGGAGGACGAGTATCTGTAAAGTTAAATAACGGTTACAAACACAGGTGGAATCATACCATATAACCAGTGGCGATATAAAGAACAATAACGTACCGGAAGTTATACCAGAGGAAGTACACGGAACTACGTCGGAGTGAGGATGTGGGACTTCTACGCGTGTTGAATCTGTGCATAAAGGGAAACCGCGGTTAATACAATAAGGTATTAGTAAATTAGTTGGAAGCAGTTCTTACCGGAACAAACTCCGTCTGCAGACGTAGAAGGTGCGATTTGAGGAAAACGCGGAGAGTTTTCCATGTCTGTGACACCTGTAAATAGAAGAAACTTACGAATAAATTAGAAAAAAGAGTTTCATAAACAAAAACGTACCTGAGGTTGTAGATGCAATGTCCACAAGGGCAGTAACTTCCATGTCTATGGATTGAGAAACACCGGAAATGTTTCCTTCGCCCTGATGTGGAACATCTGTACCATAAATTTCAATGCAATACAGTCTACGTATGTTACGCTAATAAACAATGTTTATGCATTATAATGAACACAAGTACAAGTTAAACTATCTATTAATATGTACCTTGCCGTTGAATGGTGTCCGGCAAAAATAGAGTCGGTACCGCATCCCGTCTGATGACAGATTTGTTCCAAAGCCCTATATACCGACTCTCAGGACCAAAATGCATTTCACACACTCGGTATGATTTCCTCACAGCATCCATAGGTTTATCAATCAAGTCAGGACGACCAACAACTTCAATCCATCGTTGATAAAGCTAAACCAATTGTCATAATAAAGTACCGTACAATGTACAAAATTGTGTTGAAACGATTAATTAACATGTCCTAAGAGCAAAATATGTGTTTAAACAACTACACAGACATTATGGGCTGTACCAGCACTATAAAGAGCATGTGAGTGAACAATTATTGTAAATTTGCAACATTACATTACAGTTTCTTACCACTGTGTCTTTGGGAAATGTATGATGTGGAACTGACATCTGATTATTGGAGCAACCCTTCACACAACAGTAGAATACCATTTTGATTAAGGGAAACAATAAAGACTCTGCAACAAAACATATAACAATTTAACAATTATCCACCGTCAATAGCAAATTAAGGTACCACAGTAATATGCAGTAGATGTGTTTATGTATCAATAAGAATGAATTATTGCAATGTACTACTAGTTAGAGGCGCACCTACAAATAATGAGATTTGATTAGAACATTGCTTTTATTCCCCGAAATATTCCGCAACATCATTGTTAGGTGGTTTGAAAAATTTCACATTAATACAAAACGAACATGATTCATTCACGTAGGATGTAGAAAATATTAAAACCACAGATTTAGCAAAAAACATCATTTCTGAATATAGCTCATTTACAGTTATTCCAAAAACAATTATTTCCATAACAGAAATAGATAATATGACAAAAGTATCCACACACTCTTAGCCATTTCCAGATAGATACATCATCAAATTAAAAACATCTAAGTTTTGCAAACATGCGATGCAATAGAGAACTAGTTAATTAGAAATTAATATTGTACCTAATGTAGTAATGCAGCAATAAACTTACCACAAACCAAAGAAAACGGTAGAAAACTTAACAATTAGACGTTGATACAAAATTACAGAAATAAATGCACGTTATATCTCACTTATGTTCACACCTTGGACAAACATATAATGACAATATGCTGAAACAAGCTTTTATATCGAAATTGCAACTTTCGGTAAAATAGAAAGCCAATAAGAAACCTTAACTGAAGCATCCTTCAACCAAAAAGGGCGGTGCAGCAATAATTAGGGGATGGAGGACCAATCAACGTCTTCCACAAGTGAAAGTAATCTTACCCTCGTACCCTTTTTATGTCCTTATTCTATTTAAGAAATTATGTAGGGACCGACAATGTTTCTTTTTTGGATAATAAACCAAATATGCAAGAATATTTTTGAATTTAATAAGAAATAGGCATGTGGGTGTTTTTTCACGCACTACAAATTTCGTGTTATTCCTAGTTTTTTTATTCAGTAAAATTAGTAATTCTTTTGTCTGATTAATATACGATGTCAAGGTTGGTAGGTCACTGTAAAACAACCGTAACCATATTGACTTTTCCCTATAAAAATATAACAGTTACTGATAGGTATTGCACAGAATTAGTAATGCATTTTTGGTAATTTTAAGAAGGTAGGCATTTTTTACTCACTACATTGATATAGACGTACCTCATTCGTTTTTCATTCATTTCTCAGAATATCATGGTTAGACAAAGAAATAAGATTGGTCGGCAGGCTTCCGAGAAATAAGAGTTCGTTGTATTCCTTATTAAAAACATCCCTTGTGGAAATGCTTTCAGCGATTCAGGTAATTGGTATAGTCCGGTTTCCGGATATTTTCCTTTTGTCCTTTTAAGTGACATTGCACAGTTGTATTAGTAATCAAAAAATAGTACGAACTTCGACCTTCGACCATAATAGAAATTTTGACATGGTACTTACAAGTAATAAATCCGCATTTCTTATATTTTTCTTTATTTGTAATCACAGTTACGTACCTACTTTTCGCCCAAAACAAAGGGTTTTTCAATATACAGTCTAAATTTAAAATTAATTGTAGTGTTTCAACAACCACACCAAATAGATATTTGCAGTTAAATATCTGTACGTATTGTTTATTCGAGTTTTAGTAGGCATATCAGCATAATTATTTCGGACTATCGGGGTTAATAATCCTACATGACTTCGTAATGCAACAACGTTATTTACATGACGACAACTTTCTTTTCGAATAAAAAACATGCTGCTGAAAGTAAGACAAACCCTAACTGCATCAATTGGGCTGTTTCCCAATTTCAAAAGTAACAAAATATGTACACCTTTCAGACAATCTACTAAAAATGGGAAGTGATGGTAGTGAGAATGAAAATAATGTGACGAATTTCGCAATTAATTCCAGTAATTATGAATTAGAAAATTAGATAATTTTTGTTTTCTTTAGTGAGATAATAGCATTCAGTATTTGCCATTATTTTATTACAAAAGTTTTTGATTTCAAATAGGGAACCTGTATTGCAATTTTTTACAACATAATAGTTTAATGAATCATATCTCCACGGTGCGTGTCGTATTATATGTATGTAGTTATATTTAAATGGTCATGTGTATGTTAGTTTATTTTAATCGAATAGGTACAGATTCGCAAACGTTGTGCAAGTACAATAACTATCAGTAAACACTACTTCCTATTCTATAAACAAACGATAAGTGTAATAAGATTTCAAAGGAAACACTCCTTCACCTCATTGTTTATTGCATTTTTTTTTCGAATCTCTAATAGGTACTGAATTTAAAAGAGGCAGTAATTGTTATATTACGGTTAACATGCTCATGATGGTGTTAGACACCCTGCCTTTTATTTCATTACCAGGTATTATTTAACTAAACAACATTTTTTATGTAACGCATTATGATTATAGCTGGTACATATCCATGATTATAATCATAACATGTTCGATTTAAATCATCTATATTTCAAATAGATTGATGACTATCTGTTAATTTCCAATTATTATCAGCCGTATGTGCTTTGCCTTTATAGATATGTCTTCATCTTAATTGAAATACATATACTGTTCCGGTTCATTATAGTTTCCGGTGCACAAAATAGACAATAGACAAAATCGTCTTTGGCAGTTTAAAGTGTCTTGCCATTAAGGATTGATGGACGGCTTTCTTTTTAAGCATTTTGTATGTTATGTTTAGTCTTAATGGTTATGGTTATTGCTTCACAGCACTTGTCCACTTGTCCCTCGGGGTCCAAGGATCATTTTTGTAATACCATAAATCTGCTATTGTACATATTTTCTTGTATTTCTTACTGTATGTATTGCTATGTATGACTTGTCACCACAAATATTTACTTCCTATAATTAAGTAAGCAACTACCATTAATAAATAAGTAAACCATGTAACCCTTCTGGTAATTAAGGAAGCTACTGTCACCAGTGTCTGGGACATTGCCATGTATGACTCGTTACCACGAATTTTTACTTCCTATAATTAAGTAAGCAACTACCATTAATAAATAAGTAAACCATGTAACCCTTCTAGTAATTAAGGAAGCCACTGTCACCAGTGTCTGGGATATTGCTATGTATGACTCGTCACCACGAATATTTACTTCCTACAATTAAATAGGCAATTGCCATTGATAAATAACTAAACCATGTGGCCCTTCCAGTAATTAAGGAAGCTACTGTCACCATTGACTATTTTTGGAATGCCATTAGAAAGCCCTTTTTCCCAAAAATTATAAAGCCACCTCAAAATAAGAAATTTAGTTATTTCTAGCTTAGAGTTCGACTTGTAAGTTAAGTGTAACTTTCAGTGCAATAAAGTTCTCTAATAAAGTTAGACTCTTTTCCTCGCAAATCTAATTAAGTGATAATAAAGTGTAATTATTATTAGATTCGCTTAAAGAAACTATTATAAAGTATTCACTAAGTAAATATCCAATATTCGTGAGTTCTTTGTGAGCTTCTTGTCAAAAATACTCTGTTTCCCGGGAGTCACCCCAAAGAGGAAGGAAGATCTACGACGGACACAAGTTTATTTTGCGAACCATAAACGAAGTTCCGACGTAACAAATTGGCGCAGTCAGTAGGATCCCCCCCGTGAAATCCTGATAATCAACCCTTTTGGAAGACCCTGGTCACCAAACCTAAGAAGGATCTTTCATCTTGCTGCTGGGAAGCATAGCCCAACGTCCGAGGACAACATTAAAGAAAATTAATTTTCTCAACGAGCCAGAGCAAAAGGTAGGAATTATCAAAGTCTTTTTATCTTAATCAGTGCCATTGTAAACTCTCATGCCACTGGGATTAAATCTTGACGATTCGCTTAGTCTTGGCAGAAAGACAGAATCAACTATAGAAAGGGCCCCCTGAAACAGCTCATAATGGTCAAAGTTCAAGTAGGCAAACGCTTGATAAAGATATATTTTTATTATTAGCAAATACGACCCCTAAATTTGACGGTGGATCAAATGGAGTATCATATGAAAGATTTCGAAACGAAATTACTTATATTTCAGACAAATGTAGTCCAGACCAAACTATTTTACTAAAAAAAATTGTTTTTTCTAAACTTGAAGGCGCAGCCTTAAAATCAATTTCAAATCGCGCCATATATTCGTTAGAAGATTTACTTTTACATTTTTCTACTCTTTATGACGAGCAAAAAGATTATACTCGCCTTTTATGGGAAATTCACCATATTAATTATAAGTTTAGAAATGTAAAAGAATTATATTCACAAATAGCTCCTTTACGAGACGCAATTTGTAGTACCTTAGTTACAAAAGCCACCACAAAAGATGGTAGGAAAGTAATTAATGAAATTTTTGAAAATGTAGCAATCTCTTGTTTTGTTGGGCAATTACCTTCAGAAATATTTTCTATGGTAGCAAATAGGAAAGCCAACATTTTAGAACAAACGTATGAAATTGCATTAGATAGCGAAAAATTACTTCAATTAAAAAATATTGAAAGACAGGTTCATGAACAGCGAATGTTCAATAAGCACCAAAAATCCAAAATTAAAGATTTCAAACCTAAATCTAAATTTGAAGATTCGAAAAACGCACGAATCAAATTCAAAACATACAACTAATTCTAATACAACCTTGTCATGTTCATATTGTAAGAAAAGCGGGCACGAAAAATCGGCGTGCTTAAATATAAGAATAAACAATCACAATATTCTTCTAAACCCGTTAAATGTATTGAACCAAAAAAAATTTCTAACTCCTCTGACGACGAATTAAATTCGCAAATGAATAATTTAAACTTATCAATGGAATCGCTGACGGAGAGCACCGATTCCGATTAAAATCACAAGCCTCTCTAAATTCAAAATCAATTATTAATTCTATTAATTATTTAAACTCATTACCATATGTTAAGTTCAAAATACAAAATAAACCTTATAAGTTTCTAGTAGATACCGGAGCGGCTGTTAACCTTATAAAATTCAACAGTCACCTCCCTAACCCAAACAAAAATGATAAAACTCTACTTAATGGCTTCAATTCAACCCCTTTTTATTCACTCGGAACAATAGATATAAATTTTAAATCAAAACCAGTTAAATTTCATGTAATCAACAAAAGAAATTTTAGAAACAGATGGAATAATAGGTAACAATTTCTTTTCGACAACAAAAGCATTAATTAATTATAATGAGAATAACATTTACATAAAAAATAAAATAATAAAAATACATTTCAATAAAAGTAAGTGTTTGAACACGTTTCTATTCAACCACGATGCGAACAAGTTATTACCCTCAAATGCGACAAAAACCAATATAAAGCTAACCATAACTACCATTTTCCAAAAAAAAATTTTAAAACAATGAAATCATATTCCCTGATAGTTATGTATATGTAAATCGTCACCATGAATTTATTACTAGCTGCATAAACTTGTCAAACGAGACAAAAATAGTAGAAACAGAAAAAGTAGCGTTATTCCCAATAAAAGAAAGTCAACCAATCCATGCTGTGCAAAGATCTTTTGAAAATTCCCAAAAACGAATATCATCACTAATGAAACAATTAAGGACAAAACATCTTAATACTGAAGAAAAGGAATCGCTAGAAAAAATAATTGCCCGTTTCCCCTGAAATTTTCCACCTAGAAGACGACCGGCTGACAACCACCTCTATATTGGAACATCACATCGCCACCACAGATGAAAAACCAGTACAAGCGAAGACATACAGATACCCGAAAGTTCATCAGGAGGAAGTTGATCGCCAAATCAAAAAAATGCTTGACGACAAAATCATCCGACCAAGTTATTCACCCTGGAGTTCACCCCTTTGGGTAGTCCCGAAAAAAATCGACGCCAGCGGGAAACGTAAATGGAGAATAGTTATCGACTATCGTCAGTTGAATGCCAAGACAATCGATGACAAATATCCCCTGCCCAACATCGAAGAGATACTAGACAATTTGGGTAAAGCGCAATACTTCACCACACTAGACCTTACATCTGGATTTCACCAGATAAAAATGGCTAAGGACTCCATTTAAAAAAACCGCCTTCTGTGCGAACGGCAAAAGCTACGAATTTTTAAAGAATGCCGTTTGGGTCTAAAGAATTCACCATCATCATTCCAACGATGCATGAATCTAGCACTACAAGGCCTAACCCCTCACCAATGTTTGGTATATATTGACGATATCGTCATTTTTGGAAAATCCCTTAATGATCACAATGAAAAACTAATAAGAGTTTTCGAGAGATTGAAACAACACAGTCTGAAGATACAGCTGGACAAAAGTGAATTCCTTCGAAAAGAAACCACCTTTTTAGGGCATTTAATCACCAACAAAGGGATAAAACCGAACCCGGAAAAAATCAAATGCGTCAAGGAATTTCCCGTTCCAAGGAAAACAAAAGATATAAAAGCCTTCTTAGGACTGACAGGCTATTACAGGAAGTTCATACCCAATTACGCAAAAATATCAAAACCCCTCACACAACTTTTAAAAAAGGAAGAAAAATGGATTTGGACCCAAGAATGCCAAGGAAGCTTCGAAACGCTAAAAGAAAAACTTATATCCTCCCCAATACTGCAATACCCGAAGTTCGATGAACCCTTCATCTTGACCACCGACGCCTCGAAATTCGCAATCGGTGCAGTGCTATCACAAGGACCGATCAAAAATTCTCTTCCAGTCGCATATGCAAGCCGCACACTGAATCCTGCAGAAACGAGATACAGCACCATCGAACGAGAACTACTCGCAATCGTATGGGCAACGAAGCATTTTCGACCATACCTCTACGGGCAGAAATTCACCATAATCACGGACCATCAACCCTTAAAATGGCTATTTTCCATAAAAGATCCATCATAAAGATTGATGCGTTGGAGACTAAAACTAGAGGAGTACACATACGAAATTATCCACAAACCGGGAAAACAAAACGCAAATGCTGACGCACTTTCGCGAATCTACCCTGTAGAAGAATTATCACCAGGATCAAGAGAATTGTATAAGGAAATCGACGGATTAATGGAACAAACCGGATCAGTTACTGATGAAGCTGAAAATCCCACACGGTAAAACGACACCATCATCGCTGAAAACGATGACGACGATAGACAACAGTCGAACAGAAAGAAACAACACGTGACTCCCAAAACAGCTTCCCGAAAACACAGAATTAATTATTATACCGGTCAATATGAATGACAAAGAAATAAGAGGGATATTAGAAGATACCGAACTAAAAGAAATTACAGACAACATCACATTCGTCACACCCAAATCTAATGGAAAAATAACTTACTTTTTTCATAAAAGCGATACTAACGATAATTACAAACAAAACGTGAAAGACATTATAGATATTGAACAAAATGCGAACAATATATTAATAGTCGAATTAAATAACTCTTTGCACAATTTAATAGAAACATGTACGAGAAATCTAAACAAAAATATAACAATAGCGAACAAATTTCCGGACCTAATTCCAGAAGAAATAAAACTATCTATTATCAAAAGGTATCACGAGAACGCTACGCACGGTCACAAAGGAATCCACGAAACGTTGAACAAGTTACGCAGAAATTATGAATTCCCAAAAATGCAAGCACTAACGGAAGACCTAATAAAAAGATGCACCTATTGCCAACAACATAAAATCTACCGACAAACCACGACGATCCCTTTAAAAATAACAAAAACACCGGACCAAATATTTGATCGCGTTGACGTAGACTCAGGACAATTAAAGTTAGGGAAAAACCCAAAAATAATCTGTTGGTATTCCAAGACCAACTATCAAAATTTGCCCAAGTATACACCACACTCGAGGAAATAAATGGAAATTTCGTAAAACAAAGTCTTTTGCAGTGGATATCCGCATTCGGATTTCCGAGAAGGATACACAGCGATAAAGGAAAGGAATTTGTTAACGAAACCATCCAAAACTTAATATCGACGCTTAATATCAAATGGACGAACAGTGCCGTATACCACCCCCAAAGTAATGGCGCAATCGAGAGATTCATAGCAACATTAAAGGAAACCGGTAAAACGTTATATGAACAATACAAACGAAAATACAACAACTTCGAATTAATGTATCTCGCAGTACACGCACACAACACTGCAATAAACACCTCGACAAAATTCTCCCCATATGAAATGATTTATGGAATGAAACCACCAAACCTAATGGAAGAACCAATTGAGCAAGTACCGGAAGGAAATAAAACACAGGAAGTACAAAACTTACGTCAACAAGCTAAACAAAACCAAGACAAGGCAAAAGGAAAAGCTAAAATACGACATGATAAAAATGCTTCGCATAAGATACCAGCTTTCGAAGTAGGAGAAAAAGTATTCCTAAAGAAACCAGTAGGAACAAAAAAAGTGTGGACAGGTCCTTTCGAAATAATAAAAATTATAAGCAAAGAAATTATCAAATAAAAACTCCAAAAAGTCAACCCACAGTCAATATAGAAAATCTAAGAAAGGCTAATTAAACCCTTTCTTTTTAGATGCTGCTATTATTCATACCCCTGATAGTAACGATCTCCAAGGCCCAAACCGATGACGTAAAAAACACACCGCTAAAAACAAACTCGGGGGTATATTTGAGGATGATGGGAAACCTGAAACTAATTCAAGACGACTATTCAATTATAATTGTAACCGACCTTCGACCACTATACGAAGCAAATTTTAGAACATCTCGACTAATAACCAAATTAGAAAAGTTGGAAGAAAAACTAGCTGGATCTCATCACTCATATGTCCACAGCTTAACTTTAAAAAGGTCTGCCAAGCGCGTAAATGCTGAATTGCACATGATCACAAACACTCTTCCACGATCCCAACACAAACGAGGATGGTTCGATCTGCTAGGTACTGCATTGCACACCGTCTTTGGTGTGATGGACAGTGAAGACGAAACACATATTAATCTAGCCCTACAACAATTACAAGATGGCGCGATGAAAAATACTCAATTAATGGATGATACCCTCTGTATCGTAAAAGACACTATTAAATCGTATAATGAAAGCTTAGAATCTTTAAAGTTAAATGAGCAATTAATATCGGAAAATATGTATAAAATTCGAGATCAGTTAAATTCGCAATCAAAAACTATTTAAATCCATTGAAATTTCTACCGATCTTCTAAATTTAGCCGTTACAATTCAAGAACTACTGTCTCTAATAGAACAAGAGATTGAAAAGATCAAAATACAATTATTTTTTTCCAAATTGAAAAAATTACCTCCCAGCTTACTTGAAAACACAAACGTATTGCAATCATTAACCACCTATCAACAAAATAATAGAAATAATCTAAATTTTCCTTTCATAGTATCAGTTACAAATTTCTATAAGTTTGTTGACCTATCCACAGTCAAAATGTTTGCTAATACTGACACAATTATATATAAAATAAAAATTCCACTAATCAACAATGAAATATATAATTTATTCAAAATTCACCCCGTACCGATAAAATCAAAAAAAGATAATCAATACAACATTTTAATACCCGATATACAATACATGGCACTTGATTACGATAAGGGACTTTATATTCCAATTCTCTTTATAAATCAACTCGAACAAGTCGAAAACACATATTATGGACGCCAATTGAACCCTCTTCGAAACAATGAACATCCCACATGCGAAAGTTCCATGTTATTGAAGAAACAATGGACTTCTAACTGCAGTACCATATCTATTCCCCTGCGAAACAGCGAAGCAATACCTCTAGAGAAAAATCGGTGGCTCATCCTAACCGGAGGACAATCAAAATTCGCCTACACATGTGGAAGTAAGAATATAATTATAAAAGAAATCCATTTCAACAGCATATTGGAGATGAGCAAATCCTGCACAGGATTTCTCGACAATCGAAAAAAACTGACCGCCACGACCCTTAACAACGTAACCATAAACACCACCATAGAGGAAATCCCAATACCAATGGATTGTTGTTTAGAACAGGAGGAAACCATGAACAAACTACAACTAGAACCCCTTCAGATGCATCACCTGAATTTAGATGAACTAAATTTAAACAAACACAGACTCGATACAATATTACATGACTTACACCAAGAAAAGAAACGCAATTGGATCCCCATCTACAACCGGAGTTACTGGATCCTACTCGGAAGCAGTTTCTCTGCGATATTAGTGGTCATTTGTTTGTGTTACTGTTGTTGTCCACAGTGCCTAAAATGCTTCGAGTGTTTAAAGTTCTTTAAACCGCGCAATAATTGTGGAATGCCTTGCATAAAAATATGCAACATAGTGAAAACAAAAAAGGAACGACAACCGTCTACCAACCAAACCCTACGTTATTCCAGTGCATCGAAGGCTACTTCGACAACTGCTCTCGACACTACGACAACTTTAGACCTAGATGAAGATAAAGAAAAAGTTAAATTTTCAAACTGGACAATGTCTAAAAGACTCTAATAGTGAAATCCTTTTATTTCTTTCACATACAGAAATTAACAATAACCTTTTTTTCCTTTAAGATAATTTGTTTATAAATAATATTAAATAAGTAAATTTTTATAATTAGGATTAAGAAAACGTATTATAAAAATTCTTATTGAGGGAGGAATTGCTATGTATGACTTGTCACCACAAATATTTACTTCCTATAATTAAGTAAGCAACTACCATTAATAAATAAGTAAACCATGTAACCCTTCTGGTAATTAAGGAAGCTACTGTCACCAGTGTCTGGGACATTGCCATGTATGACTCGTTACCACGAATATTTACTTCCTATAATTAAGTAAGCAACTACCATTAATAAATAAGTAAACCATGTAACCCTTCTAGTAATTAAGGAAGCCACTGTCACCAGTGTCTGGGATATTGCTATGTATGACTCGTCACCACGAATATTTACTTCCTACAATTAAATAGGCAATTGCCATTGATAAATAACTAAACCATGTGGCCCTTCCAGTAATTAAGGAAGCTACTGTCACCATTGACTATTTTTGGAATGCCATTAGAAAGCCCTTTTTACCAAAATTATAAAGCCACCTCAAAATAAGAAATTTAGTTAGTTCTAGCTTAGAGTTCGACTTGTAAGTTAAGTGTAACTTTCAGTGCAATAAAGTTCTCTAATAAAGTTAGACTCTTTTCCTCGCAAATCTAATTAAGTGATAATAAAGTGTAATTATTATTAGATTCGCTTAAAGAAACTATTATAAAGTATTCACTAAGTGAATATCCAATATTCGGAGTTCTTTGTGAGCTTCTTGTCAAAAAAACTCTGCTTCCGGAGTCATCCCAAAGAGGAAGGAAGATCTACGACGGACACAAGTTTATTTTGCGAACCATAAACGAAGTTCCGACGTAACAGTATATAGTTAAATAACCGACCCTCTCCAAATACCTATGTAGATATCCTTAACGCCCACCAATTTCCTCCTTCCTTCAGTAATAGTCAATCATCGCAAAACCACCCCCCTTATCTTGTAAATAATTAAACATAAGTTTCATATATATCAGAAACCCAGTTACAAAAAGATTGTACTTATTATTATTAACAAACGCACTTACTGCAAGTAAACCCAAAAAATTGCACATTGCAAGTTACCAACCGATTGTACATTTTGTATGTTAAACCCGACATACCTATCTTCTTAAATCCAAAAACCAAGGAAAAGTTGTTATTATTTAGTAACACTTATTCTAATCATCCCACTACGCAATTTTTAAATTAGGCGCGTAGTCCGTCGAAACAAGACGGGACATTACATATACATACGTTAATTTTCGTTGGTCAAACAGCAAAAAATTACTACTGTCGGACAAATATCACACTGCAGTTATAAAATGAGACTATTTGTTATAGGACAAAGCAATAAAATTTTCATTCAGTTTTCAAAAATGTTAAATGTATCCTACACTGTTTGCAATGAAATTATGTTATTATTGTCAATCCTTCCATTCATAAAAATAACATAGCAATAAAAAAACATTCCACTTTTTTATCACTTGGCCTTATTTTTCTATTTACACAAAATAACCTTTTATAATACACGTAAGTATAACATAATGAACAGTTAATTACCTGTGGTTATTACTTATATTATTAATACAAAGTAGTTTCATTTTCCTACGTTTACAAGATATCATATAAAATTTAATTTCAAAACGTGTTCGAGTCTCTCATCAATTCGTCACACAAAATTTAGTTTATTTAAATAGTTATTCATACGTGTATAAAGACACTATTAAAAACAGTGCCTGCTCAGCAATACGCTTTCCATGCAATACGTTTTATGCTTACTAAAGACAAAGATAAGATTTTTCTTTCTTAATTAAAATAGTTAGGTATACATGTTAGAGTTAAACTACGCTCCCAAGCAATCGGTAATAACTCTCCCTCGGTTGGGAATCTTTTAATTAAGAATTGCATTTAATTTTTTTTTAATAAATAATTAACTAATAAACAAGTGTTCTTTTTTAATAAAATACCAAATATAAATAAATAAATTTTAAAACCTTTTGAAAAAGCAATTCACCGAGGTTAAACAAATAAGTCAATGTCAACTTTAAGTACATAATAGTTTTGTCACAGTGCCAAATTCATTGTTTTGTTTTTGGAGAAGGGTCTCTTTGTGCCCAAATCTTACAATTACACTTATGGATGACACGATGATAAATTTGTCAAGTCAATATGAGGACTTGGTCAAAAGAAAACAACATAAATTTATCTTTATTGCTTGCAGCCCCATTTTGTGAAAGCGCATCTAATTGCACTAGTAAAGACACATGCCATCCAAAATTTTGTAAAGAGAATTAGAGTTCGATTTTAGCAAACAAACCAGACGTTGCTAATAATTAACAATTATTATACATGTAAATATTTTAAGTTTGTACCAGGTTGTTCAGAATCTTTCATTAAATTTATTTAAAAACCACAATAAACGTCTAGGCGTATTTTTCAAAGAATAGTGCAACCAATTAATTTTGAATGCACTGCTTTACCCTGTCCTCATAATAATCACTACCTAAGCAGGATATTGCCCCAATAACAAAACGTATTACCTACTAGAACAATACCCCCTCGGACACTGACACCACCCTTACCAATCCTTTTCACCTGCTCACTGTATGTATTTTGTATTTTTTAAACGACCATTTTATTTCTAAGGGGAGTATTAATAGATTTGTAACAGGAGAACAGTCCCCGTTATATGATTCTTTGAAAATTGCAGTCTTTATCATAAATGCATATCTAGTAATCGGGCATTTTTTTGCACAATGATACCTACATTGTAATTGATACTGATATTAAACATAAATACTTTCACAAGTTTAGGTATAAGGAAATCCATAGCTCAGGAAAAGTTACTGAAGATGTCAAAATTTTCACATTTATTACAGCTTGTAGGTATATTCTATAAAAAATATACGTTTCCTTTTTACTATCTATCCAGTCGTTATTGCAAGGATTGGGTTATCCATGTCTCTTTTCGAAATCATATTAGGTATTATACCTATTATGTTCTGTACTTTACAATTGTTAATTTTTGGATTCTTTTTCTGGGTACTTACATTAGTTTTTTCCTAATGAAATGCGTATTCCACAAAATTATCATACGAACGTTTGGCGACCGTTATGCCTAAAACTTGCGTCTATATCTAACTATATGTTCAAATTGTTTACGTGCTAAAGTAAAAGTTTCCCTACTGTTATTATTTATTATATTATAATTTATAATTTATAAATAGGTACGTAAGATACAGTTGCAAACACCATAGAACAATATTTTCCTCATTCGATCACAATTTAATCATTTCATTAGTCAAGTAATCATTTTTGAAATAAATTTACTTATTATTTTTCTTATTATTATTCTTTATCAATTATTGAAAAAAGCAGAAAATGTCCTTTTGCATAATTTCCTTTTTCTGTGTACAACAGGTGTCAATGTGGTCAATGAAAATTAGAAAATTAAAAATCAATAGCAAACTAAATAAATGGACACAAATTAAGCAATATATTTAATATAGGTATTACTGATTCGTTAAACAATTAATTTTTTACTAGAAATCACATGTTTTTTCTTTTGAAAAAATGTCTGAACTGTCTTAATTTGAAAATGTACACATTGGGGAAACAACCACATGGTACATTTATCATTAATTTTAATACTAAAATAACTGCAAAACTCATGCGTTTTAGATTCTACAACATTATTGGAATCCCTTATGTTTATACATAAACAATAAACATGGCCACTTAATTACTGTTTTTTGCAATATTTTACTTAATTCACATATTGTGTTAATTAGTATATCTTTCATAAGTCGTTGTTCATAAAACAGCTAGTGCTTGTTTCAAATAAATAATGTACCTCCGTATATTTTTCACTATTAAAATATTTCAACATGACACAAGCGACAATGTCTACTACATAAATTTTTTTAACTAATTTACGTACCTCCTTAAAAATGTCTTCTTTCATTTCATTAAATGAATAGGAATTGATGAGATCACATAAAACTATATTTTTTCAAAACTATTTTTAATCATAAGTGTACTTTTTTATTTTTTGTTTAGTGATCGGCGATCGTTACGAAATCGCGAACCGGCATCGACCTTGAAACGTTGATCCTTAGACAAGGAAAGAGAGGGGACTGGTAATGTTCGATATTACGATAACGAACGATGTGTGACCGAAATCGAAGCGAGCGCCATTAAAAAGGTGACAAACAAAGAATTGTCACCCATTTGGTTTGGTGACAGAAAGTACGTGTTAAGAGTTTTTTTTATGAATTATGTGGTTAGTATAAAATGGTTGGATGTTCGACATACGGCTGCCAAAGTCGCAGTGAAAGAAAACAGCCTGGAGTTACGTTTCACAGTTAAGAAAAAAATTGCTTCTGTGCAATGCAGAATCATTTTAGTCCCAAATTTACTAACTTACGAAACGATGCTCCTGTCTATGAAACGACGACTACAATACATTAATATTAACACAGAGACATTACGTATAACAAATATTATAGCGATTTTCATTCATGTTTCATACTTGATAAATTATGCATACAGTATAATCGTTAATTTATCCATAGGCGTAGTTACTGATTATGTATAAAATATTGGCGTTATATTCGTCATTAGATAGCAGGTCCGACGGAAGCCTTTTTGGGTGTATTTATAGTAAACCCTACATACGAAAAACTTCCCTTTGTGGAATTCCACGTTCGAATTATATATTATATTATATAATGTTTATATGGCGCATGCTGCATGCTCGACTTTATTCCTTCGATTGTTTTGCACTGAAAGGGGTTTTTTTCTCCAAAATTCTTCCGAAGAACTGTTTTTCATAAAGATGGGAAATAAAATTGTTTTAATCGTTTAAATTAAAAACAAAAAATGCACTGCTTATTTGAGCAGTAATAATATGTTTATTACGTACGTCATCAAACAAAAAATAAATTCTTATTCCTTTAAATTATAACATTTAATTCAGTTAAATGCAAAATTGAAGTAAATTCCTGTAAGAACTAATGTTCCACAATTTTAAATGTTAGTTGTATTGTAATTATATTATATTAATAATATCTATGCATGTATGATATAAGTAAAGTCTCCTACTTGTTTTGTTTGATAAATGTTTTTGGTATTACTTATTTATTCTATTTTTTTTTTAATAAATTTCAGTCACAGGCGAGATTATTGTAGGATTCCTTTTTTTCTTTATATCTGCTTTATTTTTTTTAAGTAGCACGAAAGAGAGTAAATGTTCATATGTTACACCTCTGGCGCAACTGTCCGCCATTAGATTGGTGACGATCGGTCACACTGCCGGACGCCGCGTTATCAGTCCTCTCTCTTTCCTTGTCTAAGCGTTGATCAGTTTTTTCCTCTATCTGCGGTACTTTCCCACTAGTTGCTTTTTGATTTGCATTATTTTAAATTTTTTTATTAAAGTTTTTAAGTAGGCAACCCATTTTACTAAACGTTTTATTTATGGAAAAAACTTAACACTTGCGACATCTACCACATAGAGTGTCAACTAACCGTGACGGCTGTCACAGCATAAGTTAACAATCTACTATAGTATATATATCTCTTATCTATGCACTTTCCTAACGAAATTAATATATCACTTTCGGTAAGCAACTATTCAGCCTCCCAATGTTAGATGGCGCTAAATGCACCATTTAGGTATTTCTTTTTCATATTTTTAAAGTATTAAAAGCTCTGTGTTCGCAGTTTTAATTTTTGTTATTTTATTCGAGACAATAAGTGTGTACTGAAACGTTTCAAAAAATTAAGTGCTCGATTTATTTTATTTCACACAAAATATTCTCCATAAATTCAGAATCGATTAATTTAATGTGAATTAAAGTATTCATCAATAGACACGTTTTTGTTAATTTTTTATATTTGAATTATCAAAGTTTACTTTTAGAGTTTTTTGTTTGATTATACACAATCACGATAGTTGTCAACCAACTGAGCATGGCTCAGAATTAGTGAAATTTGCTATTTTCTTAAAAATCCAAAACTGGTTAAAATTATTTAAATAAAATATTTATCTGGACGGAGAGAATAAATAAATAAATCGAATAAATAAATCAAATAATGTAAGTGCCATTTTAAAAAACTAAGTTACTGATTTTTAAAATTTTTAAACTTTATCTTCTGAGTGCGTTGTACCAGTTATGAAGAAGCTTAGCTTTGGTGGTACTGATAACAACTCTAAGTATTATAAATTATTATTTGCGGAAATTATTACTTTTTACGATTGCATTTTTTTTTATAAGTTAAATTATCTCAGAAACTACTCGTAGGCATACAAGTCGGCCATCAAACACCTTAAAATTTAAGGTTTTATACGAATTCGTCGTAAAAAATACCATTCCATTTTAAATAATAAAGTTGGCACCAACTTCCGGTATAACCGGAAGTGACCGAAAGTTGAAATTATTTTAGTTAAAAATACTTTTGTTGATAACCCTTAACTACAAATTTTCAATCTTCTAACCTGTAGTTTTCCTATTTAACAAAACTATTACTTGGGTTTGAAATTATTAATAGTTTGTTTTAAATTAATTTAATTAACATGAAATATAAATAAGAAAACGTGCTCGGGCGCCACTTTGTCAAACAAAGAAAAGAGTAAATGAAACGACAAATTTCTTGGGCACCGGGTAGTGCATCGGTGGTTGCTGCAGAATCCTGAAGCTTTAGAGAGCTCGAAGCTCTCTTAAAAAAAACAAATAAACTTGAAGAGTATATTAACAAAAAATTACACACAACAAAAAAACAACAAAACTTACAACAACATATGTAGCCCACCAAAAAGAAAGGTTCCCTGCTCCAATGTAGGGACTGGAAGCTGGTTTCAGGGTATAATCGGGGACTTCTCGTGCAGTGTTGTGAGGCAAGAGGATATCAGCGAAGTAGCTTCATGGACCAACCTTTTAATCTTCAGGGGGCCGCCTGCAGGAATTTATCGGCCTCTAACAGGTTATTGAGATTAGTTGGAAACCAGAGCTTTGTCCATTTGCCTTTGTAAAATAGTTTCCAGGATGTCTTCACCCCTACCCTTTAATCCCAGCCCCCTAATCCAACCGGAACCTATTCTAAGAAAATCTCAATGGGCTGACAAATAAGGGCACAAATAAGTGCTTAAAAAAATTTCCTAAAACTAAAAAATATTAATCAAATGTTGAAAAGTTGTTCGCATTGAAGATGCTTAAAAAAAACGGATAAAAAGGGAGGAGTAGGGGTGTCCGTCGTTAAACCAACATGCACTCAAGATACACCCCAGATACCATAAAAAATTTTGACTAATAAAAATATATAAATTAAAAAGTGAGAAAAATTAATTAAATGAAAAGATTTAAAATTGGCCACAAAGGCCCAAAAGATTACAAATATACTGTTAGATATTTAAAAAAGAGACCACGTGGTAATAAGGAAAATTTTGTAAAAAAAAATTAATCAAAGTTACATCAAAAAAAATGAATATTGAGTGAATAAAAAAATTTTTAAAAGAAATAATTAATTTAAATGAATTTTACATGAACTATTAAATTATACCCTGAAACCAGCTTCCAGTCCCTACATTGGAGCAGGGAACCTTTCTTTTTGGTGGGCTACATATGTTGTTGTAAGTTATGTTGTTATTTTGTTGTGTGTAATTCTTTGTTAATATACTCTTCAAGTTTTTTTTGTTTTTTTTAAGAGAGCTTCGAGCTCTCTTGACTCTCAGGATTCTACAGGAACCACCGATGCACTACCCGGTGCCCAAGAAATTTGTCGTTTCATTTATTCTTTTCTTTGTTTGACAAAGTGGCGCCCGAGCACGTTTTCTTTTACCAATTTAACAAAACTATTACTTGGGTTATGAAATTATTAATAGTTTGTTTTAAAAAAAATTAAATAACATGAAATATTAAAAAGAAAACGTGCTCGGGCGCCACTTTGTCAAACAAAGAAAAGAATAAATGAAACGACAAATTTCTTGGGCACCGGGTAGTGCATCGGTGGTTCCTGTAGAATCCTGAGAGTCAAGAGAGCTCGAAGCTCTCTTAAAAAAAACAAAAAAAAACTTGATGAGTATATTAACAAAAAATTACACACAACAAAAAAACAACAAAACTTACAACAACATATGTAGCCCACCAGAAATTAATTTTACATGAACTGTTAAATTGGCGCCCGAGCAGGGACCTGAAGAATCCTGATTGCAATTTTTTTTCTTGTATTTATTGTAACTGGTAAACAAAAATTTCTTTTGTGATTAAATTTATATTTTGTACATTATTTTTGCATTTACTGCATTTAACCCTCTGTAATTTATCTCTGAGATCTGTTTTGTAAAAGTTTGAAAAACATTGTCTGTTTACTTGTTTAATATCTTTTAAATTTGTTTGTACAGTTTCAAACTTGTGTAAAATTTGTAGGTATTTGTTTTACAACATGGATGTTTTCTCTATTAATCCTGTGGTGATTGACTTATCCTTCCTTATGATGACGTATTAGACGAAACTACAGTGAGTCAAAACCTGTAGTCGACTTGGAAAGCTTGGATGTGTATCGTGAGTTTGGCTGATTCCTGCAGTATGTAAGTGATTAGAGATACCATGCAAAATCATACTTTGATTGAGTTGACTTCTGTTAAGTTTGTTTGTTTTTGAAATTGAGTACAATTGCTTGGAAAAGAGAGCCAAGTGGTTTTTTTATGTAAATTGAAGCCAACTAGTATTGGCAAGTTGTTTCTTAATTTGAGTATTTCTCGTGCAGTTGCATTGCAAAAAGATTATGTTAACTATTGATTGTAATTCAAATGCTCACTACCTTTTTTGTATATTAGTATCTTAAATAGTCGACTAATTGATACGTCATCACTTATACTTCCTGTTAATTCTTCTTTATTGGTTAAGGTCGTGTCTACTCCACGTATAATTTCTGCTTCAGGTTCCAGGAATGATGTTCCTGTATTAGGGAATAATGTTCGTTTAGGAAACTTAGGATTTTCAAATTTTCTGGACAATTTTTTGGTACATTCATTTTCGTTCAGATAACGAGACTTGTTCGGTTAAATCTGCTGATCCAGACGTCGCTGTAGTTCACGATCCAATAAATCTCTTTTCTTTTGGAGCAGCTCCTCTTCGTGTTTGTTTTCATACATTAGTTATGTCAGTGCCAAGGACTGTTGTTCTATCTCTTTCTTCTTCGATTCTCACACCTTGAGTGAGGGGTGCTATCAGCTCTCACTACATGTATGATGTTGGTCAGGAGTCCCTCTGTTCTCTTTTTAGACTCTTGTTTGCTTCATGCATGTGAGTAAATTCCAACCCTTTGTCTCCAACATGATTCCACTCATTTTTACCTTTTCTCGTGCTTACCTTTGGTAGTGCATCTGTGAGTGCATGGGACAACCCCATCGCGAGTTTTTTTAGGGGCATGAATTGGCCAAAGGTTTTGGGTTCGTAGCGTATGCGTGCCTTAGGGGTAATCGGGCTCACAACCAGAATGAATGAGGTTCTGTCTCCCCTTCGAAGAGAGTTTCCCTTGAGTATGCGTATCTTACTTCCTTTCGTATTCATTATCATATTTTTCGATTCATAATTTGCCTATAACAATTCCTGGCTTCATTTCCCAATTTCACCTCTGGAATTTACTACGTTTCACTTTCGTTTTTCGCCTCCTCAATCCTAATACTTTCAGGTCATTTTACTTCGGGCTGGAACCCCAACTGTACACTTTTTTTTACTGTTATTTGGCATTTCGTAGGAAATGGATATCAGTTTTTCAGGTCTTTCTTTCTTTCTTGCTTAGGTTCCCGTGGGGTCTTACCGTCCCTTTTCAGTCATGTAGTACCTGACTGCATACTGGAATAAAAGAAAAAATTTTCTGAATTTATTTTGGCCGTCCCCTTTTGTTGTTGTTTTCTCTTTACTGTCCCCTATGTAGCTCTACAGATGTCCTCTTTTGGCTCATGAAAGCCACTCCTATTTTACGTATGGCTTTTAGCCAATTAATTTTTTATTTTTTCGTTTTTAAAGAATTCTATGAATTCCATTTTGGATTAAGTTTCGTTTTATTCCCGAGTAGGTAAGTTTTTAGTTTACGTTTTCGACTTAAGTCGGGATAGTTCCACCGTTAAGTTTCATTCTAGCTTAGAATGCATTTTTTACAGCTAGGAATGTTGATTTAAGTTTTTGAATTTTATTTTCACTTTCAAGTAATTTTTTTTGTTTTTTTTTTGTTGGTGCTCGATGCACATGCCTTTTGAGTTTAGTCTACTGATTTCGATTTTTTCTAGTTGATACCTTTTATGAGTATTGGATGCTCTATGAGTGCGATGTTAATGCGATGTGATTTGGAATTGCCTTTTAGTTTGCAGATAGCTGCAGTTTTCGATTATTGAGTAATCGGTTGTGCTTTTGATTAGGTGCAGTTTATATTCATGCACGTATTTTGGTGCAGTTTAGGTTTTTTGCACTTGTTTTAGTGCAGTTTAGATTTTTGCATTAGTTTTGATGCAGTTGATTTGTTGTTGCACACTATTGGTGCAGTTTAGATGCATTTTCCCTATGCAGGGTGATTTCTTATGCAGTTTTGATGCAGTTGTGCATTGCGCATGTTTGAGTACAGTTTTGATGCAGTTGTGCATTTTTGATGCATTTTTCTGTGCGTGTTGGTTTTGCATATGATGCGGTGCAGCGTTTAGTTGCAGTTAGGTTTTTTGCTCAATAGTGAGTGCTATGGTTTCCGGATGCGGAATGTATCTGCGTTTTCAGGTTTGAGTCCTGATATAGTGTTTTGGGCTTTAGGCCTATTCTTGGCGTCTTTGAGTGTTGCATGTTAGATGCAGTTTTAGGCTTTAGGCCTTTTGTTGTTGCGTTTGCGTTTTGCATTTTAGGTGCAGTTTTGGGCTTTAGGCCTTTTGTTGATGGCTTTGCGTTTTGCATTTTAGATGCAGTTTTGGGCTTTGGGCCTTTCTTTGGCGTTTATGAGTTTTGCATTTTAGATGCAGTTTAGGGCATTAGGCCTATTCTTAGTGTGAGTTTTGCATTTTAGATGCAGTGTTGGGCTGTGGGCCTATTTCTGATGTTTCAGAATTTTGCGTTTTAGATGCAGCGTTGGGCTGTAGGCCTATTTCTGGTATTTTAGAGTTTTGCATTTTAGATGCAGTGTAGATTGCGAATTCTTCTATGGTGAGAGAGTACGTAGTTTTGAGAGTGCTATTAGCACATGAGATTTGCCTATGTGATTTTCGTAGTGTGATTAAGAGGTGATTAATCTCTTAAGTTTGTTTGCCAGGGTATGGTACCCAATTTGCCGAGTGCAAAAATTATTTAGTGCGTTGGCTATAAATATCCTTTACGTCTGCTATAGGCGCTTACATAGTAAGTGCAGGATATACAAATGCCGTTATTTAATCCTTTACGTCTGCTATAGGCGCTTACATAGTAAGTGCAGAATATCGAATGCCGTTCTTTTTAATTTATTTTCGTTTGCCTTGGGCGCTTGATTATAAGTGCTATGCATATTAAATGAAGTTTTAGTTTTCGTTTTCCAATGCAGTAGCATTGTCTGGTCGAATTGACCAATAATTTTCGTTTAGTTAGGCAATTAGCCTCCATTTTTTTATATCTAGTAATTGTCTGTTTGAGTTTCAGTTCCTCGATTTTTTTTGGATTAGATTCGTATTAGATTTTTGGTTCCCTTTCTTAGCTCTCGTACCGTTATTATGTTTTTCGTTTTCGATTTCTGGTAGGCTGGCTGTCAGTTCTCTTTTTCCTGGTAATAGGGGTTTGTAACGTTTTTTTTTCTATGAAAAATCCCGTTACTGAAGTTTTATTTATTTCGATTCAGTTTGTGTTTGTCTTGGTTCAGTTTTGTTGATTATTTCTTAATGTTGATCGACCTTCCGTCTTATCATCAAGGCTAACAACCTTCGCGCAGGATTTATAAACATAAAACGCCAAGACTTTTCATTTTAAAGTTAATTAAATTACACTATTTTTTTCGTAACGTTTCGATTTATTTAGCTATATTCAGACTTAAATTAAACAAAACTATACTTCAACTTAAATTTATACGTTTAGTGAAATACAAAATTAGGTTGAATATTAACAGTTGGGATATCGAAAATAAACTTTAATTTTAACCCTTTTATGTAAATAATGCTTGAAATATATATTATAAATTATAATTATATTTAAATTGATATTTCGAATAATTTTCATGTATAAAAACGAAATTAAAACACTTGGTACACTTTTGTTTCACAATTTTATTGAGGAAAACTCTAACAATTGTTTAGGCTGTTAAGTCATTATCAAAGAGAATAATAAATTACATAAAGGTGTGAGGGATCCTATATACCTAGGGGTTACAGTAACAATCTTAAAAGTGGGGAAGTCCAAAATTCGGTTTTGTCATTTAATAAATTTTGTTTACAAGCTTTCTTAATTTCTAAGATTTCATATAAATCTAAGCGTTTGTCTGTTTAAATTGTGTAACAATTTAAAATTTTTGTATCAATAAAATGTTCATTAGTAATACAACGTTCGGATTGTCCAGTACATTTCTTATTTTGGATGATTGATTTTTTATGTTTCTCTATTCGGGTTTTTAGAAAACGACCTGTTTGTCCAATATAAAAGGCGGAGCAATGTAAACAATTCACCTTATAGACGCCATTTTTTCCAGAATATTTTGTTTATTTAATTTATTGTTGACTATAAAAGAAACTAGATTATTTTTGTTTATGCAAATAGGAGTGATGTTATTTACATCTATGATTTGTTGCTTGTGAGCTTCATATGTTTATCTATAAAAACGTATGAGTATAGATACAAATATTTAAAATTTTAAATTTCTGTTTTTGGAAACATTTAAATGCTATTGATCATCGATTCGATTTGAAATTTTATAGAATTTTTTGTGTGTTATTAAGTTATTATTATTGCATATATTCAACTTCTGTCGATCTTCCATCCCAATAACAACGTCATAGTGGTCATGTGTCAATAGTAAACCACCACGGTGCATTGATGTAAAATGTCAATGGTAAAGGCTAACAACGTTGCTCTCACTGTTGGTATAAGGGGGTTTGCGAACCGTACTTCCCGTTATACGCGAAACAAAGGGCCTTCTTGGAAATCGCCGATTTCGTGCCGAAGAGGGTTAGTCATTAACAGGGATCGAAGCATGCCTCACACCGCTCTATAATAAAACTTTCACAAGATAGAATACACATGTATAGTATCCAACCCACCCAAGCGTCCTTGGGCCTAAATCGACAGGCTGCAGTTTCAAAATTTGGCTCCCCATTTAATAGCTGCCTACCCCTATTCTATTTAGATATATTATTATTAGACCGTTTCTGATATATTATAGAAGGGAATCTTGTGGACATCTAATTTCAAATTTGTAATAATTAATAATGAATTTTTACAAAAATACAAAAATTTACTTTATCGTTGCCATCTAGGTATCCATATGTACAAAAACTAAAAAAATAGTAAGTACACCTAAATAATTTACTAATCGTCATAATTGAACCGCACTTGATGAAAAAATTGTGTAATATACCTACACAAGAAAAGTACAATATAATAGTCGCAAAAAAGGAATTTTACGGGATGGAGTCACTGCGCATGATAACCTAATATACAGAAAAAATATAGTAAAGATATTTAATTATACTTTCTGTGGAGTCGTAACTATCGTCTGTAATTGGTTTAAGAAAAGTTTTAATTATACATTTTAAACCAGGGTCGATAATTTTTGAAACCAAAAAAAATTATAGTTGGATGAAACCCATTGGAAAAGGAAGAGAATATAACAGAAATGAAAGGAAAAATAATTTACGAGCGATCTGAGGTCGGGAAGGGGAAGGGGGTGAGTTTTTAAGGGTAAAAAACGGTTTTCCTTGATTTCCGGAAAAACTAAAAGTCTTATGGAAAAAAGTTAAATCACAAAGTTGTAGGTAATAAAAAGATCTACAACTTTTGTATTTATACTTTTGTCACAACCTCAAAATTTGTGTGAAAAATTCAAACAACCAACTTTTTGGTTTTTTATTTCTTTTACAAAAAATTTTTTTTTTCACAAAATTTGGTGAATACTTACCTATTTATGTCCCAAACACGCTGTAATTGTTTTGATTTTTTCACCATATTTTACTTAATATCGGAAAAGCACCCTAATTTTCAATCGAAAATTCTTACGTCAAAATACCTGCTTTTTTTAAAACGTTGGTGGGCTTTTTCTTCGTTGAAATCTCTACTTTCTGATGGTGTGAAATAAAAAAATATACATTACTATGGTAAGTTTTATCAGGAAATGCAAAAAAATGAAAAAAACTAGATTAATGTTTTTAAAAATAATATAATGAATAACGTAATCAGTATAAAGTTAATAAAGTATGTGAATTCAATAGTACGATTTACATGTATATTTCTATATTATGAGATTTTCTATGACATAAAAGTAATAAGAATTTAATAAATCACCTTTTTTACTGAAAAAATTAGCAGAGGTAACATTTTTGCTTGCACATGCTTTTTCGATATTAAGTAAAAATAAGGTGAAAAAATAAATATTTCAAATCAAAACAATTACAGCGTGTTTGGGACATTAATAACAAAAATTTTGTGAAAAGAAAAATTTTTTGTAAAAGAAAATTAAAAACCAAAAAGTTGGTAATTTGAATTTTTCACACAAATTTTGAGGTTGTGTGACAAAAGTATAAATACAAAAGTTGTAGATCTTTTTATTACCTACAACTTTGCCTTTAACTTTTTTCCATAAGACTCTTAGTTTTTCCGGAAATCAAGGAAAACCGTTTTTTTTTTAACCTTAAAAACTCACCCCCTTCCCCTTCCCGACCTCAGATCGCCCGTAAATTATTTTTCCTTTCATTTCTCTTATATTCTCTTCCTTTTCCAATGGGTTTCATCCTACTATAATTTTTTTTCACTTTTTACTATTTTTGAAGGCTTCAGCACTGGTCTATCTAAATTGTAAATCCATTTTTGCTTATATTCAAGAGAAAATAATGTTTTAAGAAGAATCTATGGTTTAAGTTATAGAGTGTATACATTCCCTATTTCCCCCTCCTTGAACGTACGTTATTCATGAAATGAAAATTATATCAAATTTCAATTGTAATATTTACAATTGTACACGTATGTAAAAGTAAGTAAATTAACTATGTAATGGGGTGAGATCACTTGGGCAGAGCCAGACTGGGAGTAAATGACCCGACCGAATGCGATTGTGATTTTAAAGCCCCTCTAGAAGCCTAATTGACTCTAAAGATGAAAAACACGATTTTTTCAAATTAGCGGGATGTTTCCAGGATGACCATTTTTCGAATTTTTCTGTTTCGTTTCTCTCTAAGTATCAATGAACTATTTCGCATGTAGGTCGTAAGCCTGAGGGTAGGTAGGATAGGGTGCCCGCGCAGACTAGGAGCCCGGCTGGCAAACGCCACCCTGTCTACCATATATGGCCAGTCCGACCCTGCACTTGGGTGTCGCGGTGGGTTTATTCCCTGCTGTGATACAAATAACCCTAAAACTGAAGGGAAAGTTGCTGGGTCTAGCGAGTTGCATTATCTTGAAACTGATCCATTGATTTATTAATACTAGTTCAATCTTATTAGAACCAACAAATATTTGAAATAAATATATTTGGTTCGGGTGCTCGGAACGTACCAACAGTTGGTTTTGTAAACGCAGTTTTTGAAAATATTTTCTTTAATGGGTCCTGAAGTTTTTTAAATTCATTAAAATCCGTTTTGTATTAGATATTTAGAGCCTATTTTAAAGCAGATTGTCACGACATCTTTTAAGTAAACCCGTTCGTCAATATTTTTAAATTTGTATTTTGAGGTATAGTCTACAAAAGTGTAAAAATGGATTAACGTCATTTCAATTACATTAACATTTGACTAATTTGCTTGTTTAACAACGTTCACAATATCATACACTTTTTTGTTTTGTCTCAAAGATTGTTCGACTTAATTAAAAAACTCCAAATAGCGCATAAAACAATTATTTAGCATTTTCTGAAAAAACGTGAAGACTTAGCTTATGAACATCCTAATACCAATCGATAGATAATTAAAAACTATATCTCCTGGTATGTTAAAAAATATGGCGTTCCATTTAAATTAATCAAGTTACAACCCCTTAAAGTTCTCACTTAAGTAGTATAAATTTTTGGACACCCTGTATAAGATGACGAGTTTATTATAATTGAGATATAAAATATTATCTATTGTTACACTTCATTGTAAATTTCGCATACATAACTTAAATACTTCTTTTGTATTTATTTAAAAGACCCTATGGTTTAGTTATTATAAACCTTATCAAAACAAACACTTATTTTGATCGAAGCATCCAAAAATGCAATAATATACAGGGGGTTCCATTTAAAAAACTTAACTTTGATAGTTTTAGAGCATTTGGAATATGAAAATACATAATTTTAAAAGGTAACCATAATAGACCCCTATAACCCAAAAGTTAAAGGTTTTGAAATTTTCATATTTTGGCCATAATATTCCGTGCTGTATAGCGTAAATAACCCTGTATATTCCCATATAGTACCCAATTTTATTAAAATCGTACGAAGCATTTTTGATTAATTGAAAAAAGGTTGACCAACTTATATTGATCCCAGGAACGGTGTTTATAACACCTTGTATAATCGTATACTTTTTGCAATAGGTAATTTGTAACAGAATTTTAATGTAGTGGAATTATACGTATCTGTAAATTCTCTCTTCTCTTCTCAATTCTTCAATTAATCGTAGTACCTAATGGCTAAAATCAGAGTAACGTATTTTATAGATTTAAAGGAATAACCGTTGTGGGGATGAAAGTCTAATGGATAGGAATAAAACGAAGCCCCGATAGCCGTATATAAAACATATTTACGTATCAAGTTATTCAACAGGTGGCCTTTCAAATAAACACTGAAACGAGCTTTTGGAGCGTTGTTATATATGCTTGTACTAATCTTTCAATTTGTCCGCGTTTACAACACAATGTTAATTGCTTTATTATCATATCATACACGTACATGATTGTTTTCGAAGAACGCTATTATCGACGACGCAGTTACCGTTTTCGGTCAATTCAAATCATATCGCAAATCGCATGTATGCATTTTCCGTGAAAGCTGATGATTCTCTTTATCAAACATTTACAGGCAAAGTATATTGACAGCCCTTGCTAATTAGATGTTTGTTTTCCGAAGATATATAATCAAATATTTAAGTTGTCCTTAACTATCAATATTAATGATGAATCTGTGCCATACAATTTTAAAAATTGCAATTATGAACTTTACACAGACATTTTTGTTGATTTTAATAACTTGGATACTTAATAGCTTTAAATTGTTGAGAACTTCAGTGGAGAAATACAATAATAGAAATAGATTCGATCGTGATATTATTTTTAAACATTTCCAAATAATGACGATAGAAAGGAAAGTTACTTTTAAATGTTTCAGTAGTGTATTGTAAAAATCTTCTACAATTGTTTGGGTTTATAAGACCTTTTTCAAGAATTACTAAAATTCAAACTTAAATTAGTGCTTATATACAGGGTTTTTCAAGTTGGTGGGTTATTAGAAGTATATGAATTAGTAGCTCACTTGGTTATTGTTTCTGCCGCTTCATTTGAAAATATTTTCAAAGTTCGATTTACATCCGTTTATACCGGATCTACATGTTCACTTTCTTGTTTTAAATGGAATGACATACTTTTCTTACATTTTCTAATAGAAAATCTGAATTCGTGCATATTTTATAGGAGGCACTACCCTTAAATTGTTGATGGATTTTGGGTTTTTATTTTTTTTCAAAATTTTTGACATCTGCACGTTAGTATTTAAAAAACCGTAATTCACATAATTTTTGAGATTTTGCTTTATAACTCGTAATAATTATTTATAACTATTCACATTATCAAAAAAAAAATGTGGTTTTCAATTAAAATACACAGGGTGTTAAAATTATGTGGTCAAAGTTGGTCAACTTCAAAGAGGCATAAGTCAATTTTTTTAAATGGAATGACCCATTTTTGACTGCATATTCGAATTCCTCATTGAATTTGGCGTCAATTTGTTTTCCTATACCATTTTGTAGAAAATTTTATTCAATTCTTTTAAATTTTTTTTCCAGTCATTCTCGGTTTGTTTGGATAACGTTCATTAAAAAGTCTGCCACTTCTTTCACCATGTAAATAAAATAAATTTAAAATATCTTAATTGTTACGAGTTATAAAGCAAATCAAAAATTAATTGAATTGCAGTTTTTTGAATGTTAAATGCAGATGCCAAAAATTTTGAAAAAAAATTAAATAACTCAAAATCCATCAATATTTTCGGGGTAGTGCCTCGTATATAATATACAAGAATTCAGATTTTCTATCGAATAATGTAAAAAAAAGTATGTCATTCCATTTAAGGAGGTCAGTTGACTACTACTCTAGTTTTAGATCATAAATCCTAAAAAAAAATTCAGGTCGAATATTATAATACTTTATAATAGTAAAAAATGTTTATTTTTAGTTTTATAAAAGATTATACAATTTTGATATTTTAAATCATGCTCAAGAAATATAAAGTAATTCAATTGACTTTAGATGTAAATAGCTGTGAAAACGTTTCACAACGTCGCGTATTGTCGGTAAACAAGATTCATTTAAGTGTTATACCCTAACCTGTAGTCTTCTGTCATAATCGATATAATTTTATATAATGCATGCAGTACATCGAGTTGCGACGTTGTCAAATCGACATGGCGGCAAAGCTAGGATACGAGTTCCCTATTTTTAGACTCTTTATTCACAAATTATATTAAAAAGACATCGTCAAAGTACATTTTTTTTCGATAAATTAAAAATATAAATATTAATTTATAAATATCATTATTTTCCCATCTGATATCTAATTTGTGAGTATATTAAATAAAGGAATTTAGTTTAGATTGTGACCATATACCATACAGCACCGTGTATTTCTGACGATATTCAAAGTTTTTCTAGAATCATTCTACATGACTAAAAGAATGACATATTTTAAATTCATAGCTTTATCTAATGTTGCAATGTTCAACTGACCTCCTTAAAATAAGAAAGTTAACATCTACTTCCGGTATAACGGGGTGTAAATCCAACTTGAAAATATTTTCAAAAGAAGCGGCATAAACAATAAATGTGTATGTGTGTGTGTGTGTGTGTGTGCGCGCGCGCGCGCGCGTGTGTGTGTGTGGGTGTGCGTGCGTGCGTGTGTGTGTGTGTGTGTGTGTGTGTGTGTGTGTGTGTGTGTGTGTGTGTGTGTGTGTGTGTGTTTTATGTTTTTTACATGTTCTTTTAATATAATTTCTAACTTTTTTACAATAAACTATTAAAACATTAAAAAACAGCTTTATTCTATCGTCATTACTTGAGAAATATAAGTTTCTGGTAGGTGACCATCACACTAGTATAGCAATAAAAAAAATCGAAACCTGGATATTTCCACCATAGAAACCTGAAAATACAGAAAACAACAGAATAATTTTACTAATAGGCATTAATGGATACAAACATTTCATTTTAATAATTATTTAGAAGAATGCATTTTTCAAAAGACTTTTAGACTATATTTTATGTTAGAAATAGTGAATAGTTCCATAGTTTACATTTTAACTAATTTTCCGCAATTTTATATTGTATCACTTTTAAAAAAAATAATGGTGGTTGCAATGGGATGATAGTGTAAAAAACTGTTAAAAAATTCAACTAAAGAAAAGTTCGTTTTTACAAATTATATTAGAAAAACTGACAATTGTTTCGATTTTGTACTTAAAGCAAATGCTAGTTTTTCTAATGCAGTGTTTTTTGATTTAAATTATCATTAGTACACTATATTGTTATTGTGAAATGCACTACAAATAAACTACAAAAAAAAAACATTAAAATTCTTGTAATGTAAAAAATTTAATGAGCTGACGACACAGGAAAATACATATAAAAACATTTTAATAAAAATAAAAATGAATTTGCAGAAAACAAATATGTATAACTTGAAATAACTTTTGGTTTATAGGAATTTGAGGCTTTCGTCAATTATCCTGTTTTTTTTAGGTTGCTTTCGGGAATCATATTGCGTTTGTCCTTTCTTATTCAAAAGTTTTGAAACTGAAGAAGAGAGCTATCGCTAACACATCCGTTTAAATAGTGAGAATCAGCCCAAATAAACTTGAGACAACATTTATATCCCAAGAATAAAATAAAAAATATTTCGTTATCTAATTTTATGGTTTAAAATTTCTACTCGTTTATATCTCATAAAAAATCAAATTCTCGAGCAATAAATCTGATCAATTAGGATAAATGGTTGAAAATTACTGGATCTGTTAGAATATACCTCACAAGCAAATGTAATTAATGACTTAAGGATTCGATGTCGATGTGATAGATATTCTAGAAAATGAAAAAGAGAGTTAAAAAACAAAAATCAGTTTTTTATTACGCCTAAGGGTCCAGTTGTAAGAGTTTTTGATTAACTGTAAATTTTTAACGTATTGTATATCGTAAAATAGCGCAAAAAGTCAGTAAATATTGTCACATTAATTGTTAATCGCGAATTAAGAAAATTGTTCTTTTATATTTAACGCGTTCCTGATTAGAAAATATGCATTACACACGAAAACTTTTCGAGCTAAAATTGTAACCTGATGGATAATGAACAAAATAATCGAAGCTAGAAATACAAAAAGTAATTTCTATTCGAGAAAATCAATTGTTAATTAAAGTAATTTAATCTTTTTATTAATACCTACGTTGTATAACGTACTTACTAAATAGCTTAAACTCCAACACCAAAACATTGCCAAAGTTTGCAGTTATCATTATAAGTAATAATTAAAAACAATTTAAGGAGCCGTTTTCTCGGTTCTAATCAGTAGTTTAGTTTAATAGCTTATTTCCATCCCCTAAATATTTTGTTTCTCGGATTAAAATTTTGAGTCTTTTAGTGAAGCTGTATACTTAGGTACTTCTCTCTCTTCGATATTTTTAAAAAATATGTTTGCCTGTGCATCAAAATAATTTTTGGGGTGGAGTCATAACATCTGTACAGTTAACTCAGTATTTACCAATTATTGTAAATGCTTACAATTAGTTGAGTGCTCCTGGTGAACAGGCAATTTTCTACAAATCCCATTCTTCATCCACCACCCTAATCACAGTATAAAATCAATTTGTTTACTATTAATATGCATAAGTAAATAAAGATCACACAATACTAGGTAACAAGTTATAAGAAGCTCATTAGTCAGACGATTAATAACCGGTAAATATGCGATCCTTGTTTGTAGCATTGAACACTATCCAAAAATACACACGAAATTATGTACTTACAGAAAATTGTTTTGTCTACGGTTTTGGGCTCTCTTGGAATCTAGGATAATTTAAAAATATTTTCATTCTCTAGTTGACCTTTAAATGATATTAAAGATTCAGATAAAGGGCGAAGGACATTTACTTGATACATTAGAACGTTCAGCCAACAACATTAAATAAAGTTATTTTCTTCCTTATTCTTTATTATTTCTTTTTAATTAATAGAAATTCATACTACAGTACAACCTCGATAATCCGAACTAATTTTTGCAAGGGCTTGATCGGAGTATCAATTTATTCGGATTATCAAAAATATTTGTTTTATTTTATTAAATTTAGAAATAGTCGCATCTGGTCTTGACTTGCGGAATCAAGTCCAAAAAAATCAGAAACTACAAAAACTGTATCTACCTGTTACGTGAAAAAGATGATAATTTTTTTTTTGTTTCAAATTCGCTGCTTCAACACTATTAGTCCTTTTTTTTCATTTCGTTCAGAAGAAAAACATGGCGGACAAATCTAGAATTCTGTTCTGCCCATTTTAAACAAGTTTCAAAACCTTTATTATTATTGTCAAGGTTTATTCGGATTATGACTTCGAGCTCTCACTGTTCGGATTAACGGATTTTCGGATTATTGAGGTTGTATTGTATGTCCTTGAAATAATCTCTTTCGGAATTCCAGATTATAAGTACTTCTGATGATGCCTAGAAGGGCGAAATGAACATAGTTAGATAACATTAAAAATAGACGACGCTAATTACTACGGAAACCTCGGAAGCATTCGGCATTTTCCAGAGAACTTCGGCGAGAGGTCCCTGGCGGGAAATTTGATCGGCGTAAGCTTGACGTCAAAAATGCAAAACGGTCTAACCCATTCTAACCTCAAACTCTTGTTATTGTTTTGATGATTAAATTGTTCTATCTTTGGATTATTTGGCCGTAGAGCAGTGGTTTGTAATCATTATCATTATGTTTGCTGTAAGACTATTTTTTATTTTTGTGTATGTGTTAGTTAAGGATAATAATATGCTATACAGGAATCGTTTTAATGTGAAGAGAGACTATAGTATAATAATTATTGTAAAACAATAACATTTGTTTGTTTGTGTGCAGTTATATTTTGAACCGCAAGTCAGATTTTCAATTTTCTTTTACCATTAGAAAGTTTATAACATGGAGAAGGTTTTAGACTACATTACCACTTTATTGAGAGGGTGTATTAGTGATTTTAAAACTGAAATAAATTCATCATCGTACATTAGCTGCAAAGTTGATCTTAAAACATAAATTTTCTAAAAAAAAAAATCAGTTATTACGTATCTGGAAACAAACTTTTTTAATTACCAATTACCCTTAAAAAAAAGCACCCCACGTTCCTGCTATTTATCCTGTAGCTGTAAAATGTATGGTTAGATTGGGTTAGATCAAGCGTTTGTTTATAAGTTCTCAAATTTTAATTCGCGCCACTCCTCGTTTCCCGACGGTCGTCCGAAAAGGATCAAATGCTTGCGATGTTTCTGTGGTATTTAGCATCGTCTATTAAAAATTTGTAAGATTTTCCAAGTGTTTTATTTTAATTGTTTAAAAATGAAGGTCGCTATTTAAAAAAATCATTTGATCTTCAAATAAGTAATCTTCCTAATGCGGACGTTCCTTTTACGTACAAGGTGATTAACTGTTCCACTTGCGGACAGGATGGGAGCAGGTAAAATAAAGTCATGTTATACAGGGCCATTTGCTTACAAACTATTAAGTACATAAAATATTTAATGTACATAAGCTGCACTAATATATAGTCCACAAAAACTTCCCTTCGCACTTTACCACGCTTAGGACTAGCAGTGCTTCTATTATAGTATAATCATTGCCTAACTAATAATAATTATGTATATTAATTATGTACATTCAAAAACTTTTATTTGTTTATTTCGGAATATACTAGGACCCCGCTTAACACCATTCCGTTTCCGGTTAAGGCGCTTTTATTTAAATAGCATTGTTCCTTCTATGTAGTATTGCATAAACGAGTTTTATTATTTCAAACATTTGTTGCCGTTATTATAAGTATAAATAAAGTAATAAATATTATAATTTTCGGTTTTTAATACTGGTGATAATAAAAAACACAAATTGGTAATTTATTTAATATGTTAAATTAAACTATAATAAGTATAATTTACATTCATAAAAGAAAACAACTACAAAAACCTCAGTAATTATAATTGTTGCGTTAAACGGAGTCTTACTGTAGTTAATTTTGCTTTATATAGGAAGTAATACATAAGGTATCCGCAAATAGGAACTCTCATTATTACAAAAATCTGTCTGTCTGCAAATGACACGTTTAATTGCATGTACGTAAATGGGGCGTCCATATCTGGGACGACACCGTAATCATGAAGTCAAACATTAATTATATGTCTTCATTCGATGTTCTCTCCAAATAACTCCAAATTTTTGTGGAGGTCATTTTTCGATTTAGAAGATATTTGCGATGACACCCTGTAAGTTAAAAACAAAGGGGACCAAAGCGAGTGTCATATTGAACTCTTCAAGGTAAATACCCTAATAAGCAAAGCCTTAAATTTTCGCTATTTGAAATCTGTTTTACACGAATGACTCAAACTGATTATTAAACGACGCTTCTTGAATATCCCATGACAATTCAATTTTCTCGATAGAAGTTCGATATTGACTAGGTCAAAAGCTTTGGTTAGGTCCGAGTAGGCAGCATCGATTACCCGACCGCTATAATTAATATTCTTTGTAGTATAGTCTAAATCTAAATAAATAGCAAGGTTCGAGAAAGAAAGCTATTCTGTTTTTTTTTTAAGTTAAGGTTAAAGGTGAAATTGATTCTGTATATTTTTTAAGCAATAAAGTTAGTTTATGGGGTACAATTTTTTATCACTGTTTCATTATTGTACCTAATACTCATGCAGATTTGAGAATTAAAATTTTATTAAAATGCATATAATATACCGTAATTTCTTAATATACTATTAAGGTATATGTCGATATTGAGTTCATTGCATTCAAAATTCAGGTAACGTACTTACCCTAGATTTTCACTAAGAAATAGATAAGAGTTGTGACGTTGTGTATTATCATATTCTATGGATACAGTATCAATATTTTTAGCACAGACATCAAGTCAATAAATGTCCACTAAAATGAGCTTAATTGCGATAAGATTAACATTACACCATTCTTATAAACAAGCTTATCATGGTGATTGTATGAGTTCAGGAAAAATTTGGATTACCTACTAGCAAAGGCTGAATATTGATAGTAATTGACTTGGATAATATTAAAGGTCATTCCCAGAGGAAGAAAGACAGCGACAAGAATAATAAATTAATGATTCATATACTGATAAGAAACACAAACTAGCGGCCTTCAATAGCCTAATTATTAGATTAATCAACGTACCTTTAAATAGAGAAAACTTTAACAGATAATTGAAACATACGTATTAAACATATCTTTAGAACACGGTTTCAAAAAAGAAAAAATATAGAAGATCATTTATAATCACAAAAAGAAAAGATTAATCAAAGATAGTACTACTTTAACAAATATCAAAAACAATAATTACATAAGTAGGAGGTTCCCATACAACACCACATAATGGTTGAAATGTACCTACCTATACATTTGTATCTAAATAAATGTTTTTGTGGATTAGTGGCTGAATTTTTTCTTTTTTTACATATAAATAATAATAAAGATCACAGTACATTGAATTGCAACAGGAACACCACATCCACCTAATTTAATGTTCCGAATGGATACTCAAACAATAATACATATCCGGTATTTAAAATTACATTGTGGTAGGTAGGTAATTGAATACAACATAAGGGAGTCACCCCTAATTACTACAAACACTTTTTTGGCGACCGGACACGTGTTTCACTCACTTTTAATGTAGCTATTATCTCGCATTGATAATAATGTGCCTGTTCTTCAAAAAGGTGCTTATGGTAATTAGGAATCAATTTCTCGAATCGTATTATTTACATACCGCAGTCACCGTTATTCATAATTCTATATATTGGTAGACTTAATCGTATATAATTTTATGTAATTGAAAGTAATTTTTAGAGGTCTGCATTTCAAAAAGAAAACAGGGTGTAATCTCACTTTGTATTGTTTCATTTCGTACCATGCAAAATTCTACCTGTTTTATTTTTATTTCATACAGTAGCCTAAACAAAATTATCAATATTCCCATTTCATACAGCTAAAAATATACTGCATTCATTTTGAGATTTCTTATTAAAAATACCGAACAATCAAAACTGGAAAAATTGAACCGAACAATTAACTGGAACTTGTTAAATTGACTGAAAAAATCATTAAATGCAGTGTTTGTTAAACAACGTGCTGATTATCATTTGCTGCTGTCAAAAACAAGAAAGCTGTCAAAAATACTAATATTACAATAAAACAAACTGTAACAAATTTTGTAGAAGGAAGAAAACAATAGGGATATGTTTAAAGAATTTGCAATACATTGTAAACGCTGACTAATTTATAAAAATTGTTTTAATTTTGTAAGAAACATATTTTTTAAAAATTTATATGGTAGTGAACTCTTTTTAAGGTTCCGCACCTCAAAAGGAAAAAGCGGAACCCTTATAGGATCACTTCGTTGTCCGTCCGTCCGTCCGTCTGTCAAGACCCTTTTTCTCAGGAACGCGTGGAGGTATCAAGCTAAAATTTATACCAAATACTCAGGTCTGTTGTCCCTTGTAGCTGTGAAAAAAATTAAACTTCTAAGCTAATGCAATCAAAAGATACAGCCGTTTATGCCGCAAATTTCCGCAAATTTTCGAATCAAAACCTACAGGGTACTTCCAGTCGATTTAGAATCTTGAAATTAGGCATGAAGCAATGTTTTATAGCACATATAAAGGAAAAATTCCGAAAACCTTAAATTTTTAGTTACATCACATATACATATACAGGTTTGTACGGAACCCTCGGTGCGCGAGTTCGACTCGCACTTGGCCGGTATTTTTTTTAATTTAATTCTGTTTTTCAATATAACCTGCACGATTACATGAGAGACACGATACGAAATGGGGTTGATCACAACGTATCCTATACATTTGAGACGTGGTACGAAGTAAGAAATTTGAAAAAAAAACAGAATATTTAAAAGATTTTTTGGCATTTCTACTTGAGTAAATTCTACTACAATTAATTTTGCCTATTGATACTGCTAACACTATACTTAATACACAATGATAAAAAGGTCACTCTTGGATTTCACAATTTATTAATAAAAACCCGACAAATCTTCACCACACTGTGACTTCTTTGGAAGTTATAACTACTTCTACTAAACTATACTGTCTGTCAAATTTTTGTAAATAAAAATTATACTATACTACAGTTGTACTCTTGAAAATGGCTGCTTAGCCCAAACAATTGTTGAGTGTAGTTAAATGTATTTCAATAATTATTTGTTGTAGGCGTTACTTGTTGAAACTTCATATTTAAAATAGAAAGCGAATAAAACGATGGAAAGTTTCAATTATAATTTTATTAATCACAACAATTGTTTCGCCAAACATTGGCTTCTTCAGGTAAAGATGAGTCTGATGAACAAGTTACAAATATCGGTTTAAATATAAACGGTAAAGACTAAGTACTGTGAGAAATAAGTGGGGGAATTAAATTTTTGAAAACAAATTTAACAAAGGAGACCTATTAACTTCGATTTGATCATTAAGTAAAATCTTTGATTTATTATATTTATTAATATACAAACTTTCTGTTAAATTGAGTTTAATACTTTTGGATAATTCTTTTAAAATCTTGAAATTACCATTAAAAGAGTGTTTTTCAAGCAACAAATGTTCTGCGTAGGTAGAATCCATTTTTTTTATTGATGTAGCTACGTTTATGTTCACGACTCCTATGAATGAAAGATCTCCCAGTTTGACCAACATAGACTTGATTGCAGTCACCACATTCAAGTAAATAAACTCCAGATTTTGATGATTTATCAGTTTTATCTTTGTTATGTTTTATAAATTTAGATAAAGTATTGCTGGTTTTAAAAGAAGTAATTAGATTATGTGATTTTGACAGTACCTATACATCCTAATTTTAAAGAAATGTCTCCTAAGTATGTGATAGAACAATACTTATTTGAATTGGAGTTACTTATATACTTCGTTTATAGTCATGAACCCTCAATCTCCTAAATTGTACGGCTTATTAAAATTACACAAACAGGGTTTACGCATCAGACCAGTTGCTTTATATACACAACCTCCTTGCAAAGGCTATAAGAGGATAAGAATGGGTAGGATGCCCCAAACGGATTGTGCTGATTTTTTTTCTGGTGATTACTTCCAACATAAGATTAAGATTTGTCAAGTTTTAGTTCTTAATATTGTACCGTTGGAAAGTGAGGATTAATTGAAAAAAATCGAAACAAATTCATATCTTTTCAATGGTTCGATCGATTTGGCTGAAATTTTAGTATGTTTTGCATATTTTTATAACAAAAAGAAGAAAAAGTTATTAATTTGAAAAGAAAATTTTAACCCCCCTAAAAAAATTATTCCATAAAAAAATTTTTTTCATAAACTTTTTTTAATTTTTCTAACCCTATTTTTCACAACATATGATTTTTTCAAAATTTTTTTCCGGGTGCGTCATAGTTGAAAAAAATAAAATGTCAAAAAATGATTTTTTTTTGGTTAGACTTTATGTACAGTCACGTAAATTTTTTTGTAGATTTCCAAATGTATTTTACGTTGTATAAATTTTTTTATAAATTTTTTTTCCAGATGCGTCACAGTAAAAGCAATAGAACAAATTCTTATAAGAGAGTTAAAAAAGAAGGAATATCTAAAGATAATCTACTTGATTTATGCGTGAGTGTATCGCAAGGTTCTCTTACACTTGAAAAAAAAGTCCGAAACAATTATAAATGACATCAAATAGATTAAAAAATCTCCAAAAAAATTTACATGACAGTATATAAAGCATAACCTCAAAAAAAATAATTTCTAGACATTTTGTTGTTTTTAACTATCACGCACGCAGAGGAAAATTTTGAAAAAATTATATGTTGCGTTGGATAGGGTCAAAAACGTACAAAAAGATTTTGATAATTGTACAACTATCATAACCTCAAAAAAAAAATTATTTCTAGACATTCTATTGCTTTTACTGCGACGCATCTAAAACAAAATTTAGAAAAAAATTTATACAACGTCAAATACATTTGGAAATTACAAAAAAATTTACGTGGCTCTACATAAAGCCTAAACTAAAAAAAATTCATTTTTTGACATTTTATTTTTTTCAACTATGACGCACCCGGAAAAAAATTTTGAAAAAATCATATGTTGTGAAAAATAGGGTTAGAAAAATTAAAAAAAATTTTGGTAATTGTACCAAGACCGTAAGTTAATTTTTTTTATGGAATAATTTTTTTAGGGGAGTTAAAATTTTCTTTTCATATTAATAATTTTTTCATCATTTTGTTATAAAACTATGCAAAACATACTAAAATTTCAGCCAAATCGATCGAACCGTTGAAAAGATATGAATTTTTTTCGATTTTTTTTCAATTAATCCTCACTTTCCAACGGTACAATATTAAGAGCTAAAACTTGGAAAATCTTAATCTTATGTTGGTAGTAATCACCAGAAAAAGAAAACGGCACAATCCGTTTGAGGGCATCCTACCCATTCTTTGCCTCCTATAGCCTTTATTTCAAAATTCTTAGTAAAAGAAATCATAAAATTGACCGATTTCAAAGCTACGTATTCTGTGAAAAACTCGTTTGAATTGCTAAACAAACGTTCCAAATTAACTGTACCTTCCAATAGTAAATTCATATCTTTCGATGTTTGTAATTTATTTGCTAGTATACCCCCTGGTGAGGTAATAGAAATAGTAAACAAACATTTACACAAAAATAAAGTAAACATTATTCTCTTAAATGGTATTATTCAACTTTTAACTTTAACTTTTAAACAAAATTATTTACAATTTAATAAAGAAGAGTTTGTTTTAATGGTTCTGATCGTCAACTTAATAATCTTTTCAATTTCCTAAATAAATTACATCCTTCTATTAAATTTACAAAAGAAATGGAAATAAATAACTCTATTAATTTTCTTGACTTAACTATAAGTAATATTAACAACAAACATGAATTTTCTATATTTCATAGGGATATTGTTATACATGCTAAATCGTTCGCCCCTTTAATCATAAAATAGCAGCTTTCAATTCCATGTTACATAGATTAGTTTATTTTCCCTTAAACAAAAATAACTTTGAAATTGAATTAAATAGAATATTTCACATCGCTATAAACAATGGCTATCCAGTTAGTTTAATACAAACTTTATTAAACAAAAAACTATAAAAAAACATTAAATCTTATCTACCCCGTAAGTAACTCCAATTCAAATAAGTATTGTTCTATCACATACTTAGGAGATATTTGTTTAAAATTAAGACATATACTGTCAAAATCACATAATCTAATTACTTCTTTTAAAACCAGTAATACTTTATCTAAATTTATAAAACAGAACAAAGATAAAACTGATAAATCATCAAAATCTGGAGTTTATTTACTTGAATATGGTGACTGAAATCAAGTCTATGTTGGTCAAACTGGGAGATCTTTCATTCATAGGATTCGTGAACATAAACGTAGCTACATCAATAAAAAAATGGATTCTACCTACGCAGAACATTTGTTGCTTGAAAAATACTCTTTTAATGATAATTTCAAAATTTTAAAAGAATTACCCAATAGTATTAAACTCAATTTAACAGAAAGTTTGTATATTAATAAATATAATAAATTAAATGTTTTACTTAATGATTAAATCGAAGTTAATAGGTCTCCTTTGTTAAATTTGTTTTCAAAAATTTAATTCCCCCACTTATTTCTCACTTTACTTAGTCTTTACCGTTTATATATAAACCGATATTTGTAACTTCACCTGAAGAAGCCAGTGTTTAGCGAAACAATTGTTGTGATTAATAAAATTATAATTGAAACTTTTCATTGTTTTATTCGTTTTCTATTTTAAATGTATTTGTTGAAGTTATTTGTGTTTTTTGTTTTCTACTACTAATTATTATTTATTTACCGTATATTATATATGTATTTTAAAAACTGATACATATAAAAAAGATATATAAATATGTGTTTGTGGATACATGTTCAAACCCTTTTACTTAAGGTATAGAATAGGCACGCGTTCGTTATTACTAATTTACGTACGTTTCAACGAAGTCTTTAATCATGGAATACATTTATTGTATAATGGATGGGTAGCGAGGAAATGCGGGTCTGTATGCAACGGTTTTCGCAACTTTGGCGAATAGATAATAAGGGATCAAGTGAGCAATGGACGTACGAAGTACAGTAGGTACCCGTACCACTGACCGAACCAACCTTTATATGTATGTGTGTAGGTAGGTACCTAGTTGGTGAGGTTAGGTGTTTGTAAATGTATATGTATATGTACGTAGACGTAGAGAGATAGGTATGGTGGTGAAGCATGTATAGTTCGCGAACTGCGTGCTTCCACCCCCTTCTCTCCGCTCCGCATCCTCATGTCCTTGTTTGTCCCTGGGCTACGAACCGCGACCTACTGCACCCCTCTGAACGACCGTCGGCGTCGTTGTCGTCGTCACTACCGCCACCTCCTGCTGTCCACCCCATACCCAGAGACGTCGTTTAGCGTGATAGAGAGAGAGAGACAGATATAGATAAGGACACATACAAAGAGAATGAGAAAGAGAAGAGCTGAGTTCACACTGTCGAACTAAAATTTATACATACATAATATAGATATACAATATACACACTGCCTTAACACATGATAACAATTATTTTGATGTTTATTATTTCGTACTAGCTATGCCCGCGACTTCGTCCGCGTGGAATAGTGACTTTCGGCAGCATTTAAAATTTTTTTCTTCTATATTTTTATTTTCTGGGCTGTAAGCCTTTTTGCCGACGTCATTACACAAAAACTTTCATTCCTTATTTTTACCCCCTTTAGGGTAAAATTTTTACAAACTTTAAATGTATTTATATATAATCAAAAGCCTAAAAAATAAGTTTCAATCTTCTATCTTTAAAAATTACGGAATTTCCACACAAACTTTCCTATTTCAACTCCTTACAACCCTTTTTTCGCATTAAAAAGTAGCCTATGTCCTTTCTCAGGCTTTAGACTATCTCTGTACCAAATTTCATTTAAATCGGTTCAGTATTTTAGGCGAGATTGTGTAGCATACAGGCAGAGTTACTTTCGCATTTATAATATTCCGCGAATTAATGTTAATCGGTTTTCCCATGGGAATAAGATATTTTCCCGCAGTAAAACGTAGCCTATGTGTTAATCCAGGGTGTCAGCTAACACCATACCAAATTTTAATAAAATCGCTCCAGCCGTTTAAACGTGAAGAAGTAACAAACATACACACTCACACACTCACAAACTTTCGCCTTTATAATATTACTGTGATTATTATTCTTGAAAAAATCTTTTGCAATAAAGTTTACTTTCCTCTTTATTACAAAATTAATTTTTTATCTACCTACAAATAATGTTTTAATTTATTTTTCCTTTACACATCAATAAATAAAATTACTCAAAAAGGAAACATATTTAAAAACTTTTTTAAGCAAATTAAAGGACTAAGGAGGATTAATTAAACTCAAAAACTAGTACATGATGTTAGTTTTCCAAAACTTGTAAGCTTAAAGAAAGAAAAAATGGCTATAAATTATTTTATGCAAATATAATGTTTTGAGTTTATAGTTCTGTCCGATAAAACAAAGTATTACAAATCCGTAAATAAAAATTTTAAACAATCTAGAAATTACATTTTTTGAAATGATTTAAAAATTATGCGGAAATATCCCTAAAACATATTTGCTAGCAACTTGTTTTTAATGAGGTTTTAGGCATCTCATTTTAAATCAACAAGTTGAAATATTGTATCCTCGTGTCGAGCGTATTTTAAAGTTTCAGAAGCTCCTTTCAGTAATGAAAACTCTGCACTTGTTAGTTGAAGGGACTTTTAATAAGCTATACCAAATAAAATTGCTAATTAGTCGTTAAACATTGGAATTCTTCGAATTTTGTGTATACCCTATAACTGTCATAATCGCGTGAAACATTACCCCATTATGTGTACCGTATAATATAAACACTCTACGTTTAATAAAACCAGTTTATTAAACTAAAACTGGCAATTTACAACTAATTAACGTGTGTGAATTAAGATACATAGTCGATTTCTGTGAAATATGAAAATGAAGTGAAATAATAATAATGAATTATAAAGATGTATCCACTAGTGTACTCGTATTTAAGATAACTTCGAAAGTAAATTTAGTGATCTATTAAAAATCTAACTCGTAAAGATTTGATACTAAAGCACCTATACAAGTTCCTGAGCTATTAAATAATAAAATAAAATAATTATTAAGTGAATGTTACATTTATGACTGCATTTAGTTTTTATTTTCGTTTTTTTGAAATAATGTTAAACATGTGGGGAAGTGAATGTAAAGTAATTCAACTTTTTAATATTCTCATTACATTTATTTAATATAAATCTTATTTATTACATAGACTGAGAAAAAACTTTTATATTATGAAAAAATGTAATTGCACTGAAGATTCGATAAACCGGGTTAATTGTTGTCGTAAGTCATTCGGATAAATATCAGTGTACATTAAGAGATCATTAAGTATATCCGGATACCTAATGACTATCCGTAATCTCTATTCTATGTTCAGAAAAAATCTTATCGAAAAAAAACTCTGTTATAGACCAGTGCTGAAGCCTTCAAAAATAGTAAAAAGTGAAAAACCATTATAGTAGGATGAAACCCATTGGAAAAGGAAGATAATATAACAGAAATGAAAGGAAAAATAATTTACGGGCGATCTGAGGTCGGGAAGGGGAAGGGGGTGAGTTTTTAATGGTAAAAAACGGTTTTCCTTGGTTTTTGGAAAAACTACAAGTTTTATGGAAAAAAGCTAAATCGCAGAGTTGTAGTTAATAAGAAGATCTACAACTTTTGTATTTACACTTTTGTCACATAACCTCAAAATTTATGTGAAAAATACAAATAACCAACTTTTTGTTTTGTATTTTTTATTTTTATCTTTTACAAAAGTTTTCTTTTTTACGAAATTTGGTGAAAACTTACCTATTTATGTCCCAAACACGCTGTAATTTTCTTTTATTTGAAATATTTATTTTTTCACCTTATTATTTTCTTAATATCGAAAAAGCATCCTAATTTTCAATCGAAAATTCTCACGTCAAAATATCTGCTTGTTTAAAAAGTTGTAGATCTTTTTAATTGCCTACAACTTTGCCATTTAACTTTTTTCCATAAGACTTGTAGTTTTTCCGAAAACCAAGGAAAACCGTTTTTTACCCTTAAAAACTCACCCCCTTCCCCTTCCCGACCTCAGATCGCCCGTAAATTATTTTTATTTTCATTTCTGTTATATTTTCTTCCTTTTCCAATGGGTTTCATCCTACTATAATTTTTTTGCTTTCAAAAATTATCGACCCTGGTCTATTAGGTCCATATTCGTGTAAACAAATAGAATTACATGACCACGACAACACTTTTAACAGCGGTTTGTAAGTATATTCAAACTGCTGTCGGTTGTTAAACATATTTATAAAGTATGTATGTAATGTGAAAATGAAAATAAAACGTTTATTATATCTTATTACTCTTAATAATGATCGAATCAATATTATCGAGAACAATAGGAGCAATATTAGTGAAACTTTTCCAAGCGTTTTATCTTCACATTCATTTTACTTTGACACTAAGGTACATTGTTTGTGTTATCTGAACCTACCATAACCTTATGATCATAATCAGTAAAATAAATACATAAGTATTAAGGTAAGGTTAGGTTAAATTATGTTTCTTAAATAATTTTAATTGGAGAATTTTGATTCTTTGATTGTCATTGTCTTGTATTTCATTTGTATTTAGTATTTAGTAATTAATGAAGATTGATTTCTCAGTTGGTATAATCATACTTTTGCTCAAAAAAGCCTCTATAATAAGGAAATGAAAATAGTGGTTTAATCCCAGGACGCCGTACTTAAAACTTGTTCTTCTTGTACGTATACATACATTGTTCCATATCTCTCAGTGAGATTTTCGTCACACTAATGACCTACATCAATATGTCCGGTTAATGGAGTCTATTTTACATAAATAAAATAAAAAATAATATATTTGCAGTAAGAGCAGTTTTCTTTCGCGTGTTATTTGGTATTAACCCAGTTCCGGTCAGTTTTTGGTCGACAGACAGGTCGAACGTTTGCATTCTTTCTCATCATGCATTTCCGTTGGTCCGTTATTACGTTCTGGTTAAATCGCCAACGAAAGCACAATACGTTGGCGACTGCTGATTGCTTGCGACCGGCGGCGGTACGACAGCAACGATTTAGCGACGGCGTCGTCGACGACGACGACAAGGGACGGTCATCCTCCGTTAATTTCGCGACCGATGGCTTCGCGCTCAGGAAATTTCGGCTGCGTGAACGCGTCTTCGCGCAAGTGTGTGCCACCCAGCCCTGTGGCCAGGGGGTGGGAGGGTGTCACGTCAAGCCCGTCACGCGGGACCGCGAAACTCCCTGCTTGCCCTGCTCGGCAGTTCGCGCCCGTCCACGGTCGTGCTATGTATTGATCGGCTGGACAAAGAAAGTGACCATTATATCCACATTGACACAAATACAATTACCGAAGGCAATACGAAGTTATCATTGTGGACGTGAAGGTGAAAATAATATCAAAGAACGTGAGAGCGCCCTTGTTAGCGCCGACAGCCAACAATCACAACTGTTTCAAAACGCCGATTCATAACTCGCAAAAAGAGCGCGCGCCTGCGTAAAAAAGTTGTTACTACCGACGTGCAGCGTCTCGACGTTACGTGTTGCATTCGTCAACGGTATCGTTTCATGTCGCATGTTTCTATTGTAAATTACATCGTTTTTTCCTCTCGGAGTTCGCGCAAATCGAGTTGAACCACGTGCATTTCATCAACAACTCTTCTGCCTTCTTCGTCCAAATTGACAAACATACAATTGTACCTATCTGTTTGTGAAGAGAAAATAGTGTGACTTTTAACGTGTTTTGAATATGTAATTGATTGACCTTGGTTTCTTGAAACATTAAATTATGTATTAGCAAAATAGGAACAAATGAAAAAGTGATCCTTTATGTGCAAAGACGAAATCCAATTTTGTTGAAAAGGTTTCTTCTCGTCGTTTCAATATTATTCCGTTTTTCCTTTTTTGTGTTTTGGGAAATTAAGTTCGAGCGAAAATGTCTACGAAGACGACGGGTAAGCGTCCTCTCCGTACCCTCAGCGCCCACGAGAAATTAGACGCGATCCGCCGCGTTCACGACGGAGAAAGCAAGGCTTCGGTGGCTCGAGACATCGGCGTGCCCGAATCAACCCTCAGAGGATGGTGCAAAAACGAAGATAAAATATCTTACCTGTCTCGGCAGTCAACTCCCGAAAACGACGAAACAAGTCCCATTAGTGAGCCCAAAGAAAAAAAGTCGAAAGTAGACGATCAGCCGTATAATCTAAGCGTGAAAGTTTCCACAAAGCTTAATTCCTCATTTTCACCGAACGGTTCTGTTAAAAATACCACAACCATCTCAGATAGTACTGTCAACACTAATTGTAAACCGTTTAATTTGAGTCAAAAAGACAGTGTTAAAACCACAACTCAAATGAGCGAAAGAGAACGAAACAGAGCTGAATTAGCGCGTCTTAGTGTAGAATTAGGATTGAACAGACCCGAAATGTTTTTAAATATGAACGGTACCAGCAGCTTAACCGAACTAACAGCCGGCATGAGTTTACTAGCCCAGTGGAATAACCTGCTGCAAAAAAATCAAACAGGAAAGATAACCGCACCAGCTGATAGTAGTAACAGTGTGGTTTCTTCGACTGATATCTTGTCAGCTTCGACTCCAGTAAAACCGCAACAAAAGTCGAGCAAATTACAAAAAATTGACAAAACATCTACTTCAGTTGACGAGTCCGTATGGTACTGGCTGAAAAATAGTCCTAGTTTATTGGGTATCGCAGCAACTTCTGACGTAAATTCTACCACTAATACTGGATCGGGTCCTATCAATACTTCCACTACTTATTCCACCTCAACCCCAATGAGTTTTTCAACAATTCCAACACCTTTGCCAGCATCTATGCCTCCAAGTTTTGATACCACCGATCATCATAGTTCTTGGTTTTGGAAATGGTATAAACAGTTTGCGAGTGTTTATTCACAGACAACAGCAAATCAAATTCCCGAAAAGCCGATTCTTTATCAGCAGCTGACAAAAGATAAAGATGCAAGCAATTCTGAGAATTTACATTCATCGGACGAGAAACCAATGAAAAACAATACAAAAGTGAGAGCGGTTTTGGATAGTCTTTTATTGAATAATAACAATGTCTCACTTCGTAAACAAGAATTACTCTCGGACGACCCTCAGACACCAACAGAAGCTTTGGAACACGGAGAAAAGTTTTTAAAATGGCTAGAAAATTGTGGAGACCCATCGGTTACAGCAATGCAAATTATGCAGTTTCGTTACTTAATTAATAACATCAAAAATAATGTCGAAAAAAGAAACGGTGACACGCTACACAAAAATAAAGTGCGCAGAAAGTAAATAGGGATAACTCAATAAATGTTAAATTTTTACTTGCACCAAATTACTGATTTTTGTACAAAGATATTAGATTATAGATTTGACATTAGACTCGTAAGATTAAAGTCATTCGTAAAGTACCTTTTAAGACGTGATATATATTTAGTTGTAAATGTTAATTTTTATTACAGTACAAATTTCGACGTTGACAATTTTTTGACTTCTTTTTTTATTATTATTATTATAGATAGTAGATAAGTACTGACTTAATGTGCCAATGTTATTGTTAGCTCAATTTCCATTTATTATATAATTTATGTAAACTCGTGTGTGTACATAACTACACTCTACCAAGAAGATTCCTATATATTGATCTCTTAATTTTTTGCCAAAGGTTTTAGCCTTTTGTGATCTTGAAACATATTTTGCATTTTCGTATATGTTGTTTAACTGCAATGGCGAGAATAAAAAATTAAAGAATTTTTTATTTTGTATTTGGTTGACAACTTTTGTCATGTAAATATTGTTTAAAATTAATGGATATTTTTGTACGAATATTCAAGCCTACTAAATAAATTGTTTGTGAACCTTTAATGCAGCATTTTATTTCAAAATATTATGATAACAAATGTGTGTATTATTCAGGAGGAATCCTTCGTCTTTGTTATTTTAATTATTTGAAGTAATTCAAAATGAAAAAAAAGGATACGTAGGTATTCTTTTGGATTTTTTTACAGTACGATAAAGAGGTGACTTAGATAAAGTTCAATATAAGGATAAATAAATTTACTATTTATTCAAACAGTATTGAAATTTATTTTGTACCTAATGGTAATGTATGTAATTAATTAAATTAAATAGTAATTAATGTGAAAAAATTAAATTAAAAAAGGATTTAGTGTGTTAAATTAAACAAAATGACATGCCTTTTAAAAATGACTGGGAATGAAGACATTATGATAATATTCATATAACTACATACAAATTAAACAAAAGAGTATAGTTAGTAAAAATATAAAACCCTTAATGTACCAGTTAGAATTAGTTTACACATCTGAAACGTTTTGATAATGAAAGAAGTCAATCGAATTACTAGTAAATTACTCTATATTAACACCTTATTTTGTCACCCCTTAAGATGCGCAATGGTAAAAATTTACGTCGAATCACTTTTACTTTCACTTGTCGAACACACTTTAAGCTGCCCGACGAATCACTTTTAAAAAGAAGGTGATATTTTATATAATTATATATTTTTCCAAACTTGCATCTATTACAACATAGGTACGTTTCCGTAAGACGTTGTACAATTAAGTTTTATCTAATTTGGAATCAGGAATCTCAGGTATAAATTAAACTGGCGAATACCAAAGAGCAGACATTGGGGGTGCCTGTTTTAAATATAGTGCATTTATTTTTCGTAATTTCCGAGCGTTGATTACGTTTTTCTTTTTCCGAATGTGTTCTCATTCATTCTTCTACGCAAGATGTAAAATTTTAAATTAATTATCTGAATATAAAAGAAGGGTAAATTTAAGGGACATTTATTTATTTGCGCATTTTTCGAATATTCATCATTAAAGAAAACCTACTTTTATTGATATGTATAGTTTTTTTTTTTAATAATAAAAGTAATAGTTTTTTCAAAAAATATTTTATACTTTTGGATAGAAACACTTGGCAAGTTTTCAAAAATATAATTATTTTTCCAATAGTTAATAAGGGCAAGATATTACATTCTATTTGTTCATTTACGATTGGTATAAACCACAAATTTTTATGTTTTCCTGTTTGTGCTCTTAGTCATTGTCTTATTTATTTATAAGTCAAACTTCCTTTTAAAAAATTTTGGAAAGTAACGAAAACCAATTCTTTTGTTGCCATTTTCTATTAAAAAAACAGTTAGATATATTAAAAAAAATCTAAAACAGAAATGAAAAATGGATGTTCTGCAATTGTTTTTATATAAAAAGCTATTCTGAAAGGGAATTTGATTCTTTTCAAAAAATCCTAATTGGCTATTTGTTCAGTTTGCTATTCGTATGCATATTATACTTACAAAACTACAAGAGGTATATTTTTACCCCGTTCTCAAAATGTAAGAGACCTCTGCGGTTTTAGCAGTGTTGATGTATTTAAGTTTTGATGCTATTAAATGTGAATTACTAAAAACAGATAAAATAAAATTAGACGGTCAGCTTACAAAAAATAAGTTCTATTTTTCTTTTTATTATACAATGACGCAAATATTTGTATGAAGTATTATTTGCATCATTCCTAAAAAGTACAAGTGATACATTTTAACCCTATTCTCAAAATCTTGTAATTAATAATTCTATCAATAAGCTATAATAATTGCTAATGAATTGATTGAACTGGTAACTGAAGATATCTCTCAAATTGTATTTTAATATTTTGTAAAAATTTAACGTCCATAAAAATAGGCTATGAAAATTAGATATAAACTATTAAAATAACAAAAAAAAAGTTATTAATTGAACATTTAAATTCCATTTCTTTGATTAGTATCCGATGGGGCAAATATTTTATAGAATTATCGCCATCTATTTCTATAAAATATCTGCATTATTGTTCCTACAAAAGAAGGGGTTATTCCTAGTAAATTTCCTATTTCGTACTGTCACATAGTGCTCATATTTTTCCAAAATTATATATCTTTTTAATTGTTTTTCATTTCATTAATTACATTTGTTTTAATTTAAATATGCAACATAATGGTTTTACGCAACAAGGAACCTCCACACGGAAATGCGACATGATTGCACGGCAAAAGTGTGCCGTGGCCAACTTGCAAATATCCGTTTGGGGGTAAAAGAGCACTATGTGGGTCAGTATAAAAGAATGAGTTTTTGTAGAACACGGGAAGTGAGAAAGCAGTAAGATCGAGCCAGCGAGTCCGAGGGGTTAGGGGGGTGTAGCGGTTTACCGCTATCACTCACCCTAATATCCTGATAAGAGTCCCTGCCATTACCAACGGCCCTAGTTGGTAGTTTAATTAGGCAAGTAGTTTTAAGATTTATTTATAATTAGTTGGTAAGTTTTATTTGTTATATAAGGCATTATTTAATTTATTAAATCATAAAAATCACCATATAAAATTCGCTCTTCTACGTTACAGTACCGCGACCTTAATCTATACTTGAGGGAGGCTATTCCCATTTAATAAGGCGTTCGTCGTATAAGATAATCAAACAGGTTAAGACCACGGCATCATTCATTTCGATCGTGGTGTCATTACATACCGTAACCTTGTGATTCTAAGAAATAAAGCAAAACCATTCTTTGATTAATAAGTCAATATTAATAAAAAAAATTAATGTCACCAGCCCTAAATATGAAAACAGACTAGAAACATTTGTAAAAATTTTATTTCAAAGCGATATTTCAATTCAGTTCGTCATTAATAACGATTTATCAAACAAAAGTTCCTAAATTCCATAGGTCCTTTCAGGATCATATTAACAATAGTCTTAGGTATTATAATTTATAAAAAATTGAAGATGTCTCCCCAACCTTGACATTTTTGTGAAAAAAACTACAGACAGTAAAAATGAAATTCGTGATTAAGAATTGGACATTGAGATTACTAAACCAATAACAAGTAAATGTTATTAATTGAACACTTACGTTCCATTTCTCTGATTATTATACGACGACGCGAATATTTTATAAAATAGGTAGGTGGCGGAGGTGGTAATCGCGGTAGTCGAATCGAGCAGAGCGAATGAATGGAGGGTTAGAAACAAAATAAAAGATGAGCGAAGCAGCGACCGAAGTTTGTAAAGCTATTAAAAATACGAGGCGGCGGCGTGATGGCGAAGGCACGGCCACGACTCGGCGGTGGCGATGGATATGAATGGGGATATGAATGAGTCGTAGTAAAGTCGTAGTAAAACTACAAAACAAATAAAAAGCTCTCTCGACTCTCGACAACATTCAACGTTTATTGAACCTGCACGCCGGTGACTCCTCTTGCATTATTTTACCGCTACTTACACGACTTGTTAAGATTAAGTAACTATGCCTTTGCCATTGCTACACATGTCTGCAATTAATTTCTGATTGATTAGAATTAAATAAACAGGGGTATTGTGGATTAACAATATACGTAGAAAAAGAAAAAATTCAGCCACTAATCCACAAAAACATTTTGAAATAGATATAGTGGGGCCAATAGAAGAGTGAGACGATATGATGTTGATTAGTGATGGGCACAATCGAATAAAAACTATCGAACTATTCGATAGTTGGAAAGTATTCGAATAAAAAAAGTAATGAATAGTTTTAGTAACTAACTACATCGAATGTAGTTACTGAAAAACTAGTAGATAGTTACTTTTTTTATTCGAATACATTCCAACTATCGAACTGAACGTTGGAATCGTGGTTGGAATGGGCAAATGATACGTTTGCGCATTGGCTACTACTTCGCTACTTCCTCGTAGCAGAGCCGAATAATATATACAATTTTATAATTAATTAATTATTAGACGTTATCAATACATACATACATACTTTAAAAATATATTTTCTATGGCGCCAATTTATACTAGTTAAATACGAGGAAAAATAAAATGCAAATAAATAACTAATAATTTTTAAATTAGTGTAGTGAGGATTTGAGTCATAAATACTTACTATATGTTTGTACTGCGTTACCCAAAAAAAAAATAAAATAAATAAGTGCAGAAACATAAAAAGAAGTAGTTTAATGTAAAAATAAAAAACTCTTTATTCGTCGCCCTCTAACAAATACCTGGATAAGAACAACAGATGTTTCTAAAACACTTATTTTAGTTCAATAACAATAAAGTAGGTATAGCAATAAATAATACAAAAAAAGATCGCTTACCTAAGTAAATAATAATTTTATCAAAGTCGAGGTTATTTATTATTTTTAACATAGCCTGTTTGTTTTTTTATCCATACTAGCATTTTAATCGTATATTTGTCTGTTAGTATACACGTTCGTATCAGTATATTTGTATGCTAAAATGGACCGAGCGATGGATAACCGTCTGCTGCCTGACTATCGTGTAATTGAAAAAATAGTAATTGAATGAATTAATTCGATAGTTAAAAGTAGTCATTTAGTAATTATTCCATAGTTCAATTTATTCGATAATGCCCATCACTAATGTTGATACTCTCTTTAAAATTCTGTAAACAAAAAACAAAAAATGTCAATTTTGCAGAAGATTCATTTCTTAATCATGATGAACTGAACTAAAACATTAACAGCCGCATGAATAGTCAGTTAGTAGTGTCTACTAGGAAACTACTAAGAGCCTGCTAAGAAAATCGTATTAATAATGACGTTTAGTGGACTACTAAGCTTAGTAGCCAACTAAAAAGTTGGTAGCGTCTAGCGTGGTCGTCCGCGTTTAAGCGGGACAAATATGATAAACATAACCTCGAGTGGCAGATCTTAAAATGATCTTAAACTAATATATCGTTTTTAAGAAAGGAGTTATTGGTACAAAACACAAAATTGAATCAATACTTAAAAACAAACATAATAAACTGGTACATGTGTTTTTATTTGTCAGTTATGCTTTAAAAATGATTACAATTGTTTTTATAAATATATTGGCTAGTAATCTGAAATAATTACAAATTTTATTGAACTAACATCTTGTCTGTAAAATTTAAAGTTAATTGTGCGAACAAGTAAAATTTTAGTCTTGTAATAATGGTTCGTAAATGAAAAATGAATGAATTTATTTATTTATTTAGACTAGTTCCAAAAACTATATTTATTTGCCAGTAAGTACATCACGCTGAGAGAAATGAATCCCTGTGTGTAGACTGAACAAAATAAGGGTGGGTAATATTAGAGTTTGATTTATTTCGGGAACTTCATTATATTTTTATACAATTCTGAGTTGTTTAGATTGCCCTTTATCGATAGGGAAAGATTGTTATGTATTCTTTTTTGGGTATTTAGTTCTGGGCCCCATTGTTTGGAATGAGTTGGTGTTGCATCTTGTACATTGTGGGGGTGGTTTTTCTTAATGAGGTGTACATGCGTTAAATTGGTATTGACAATTCTGAGTCTCCTTTGTATTGTAATTTCTTAAATTGATAATTTTTTCGATATTTATTGTTATCGGAATGTTAAACGTAAATAACTGCTACACCACTATACAAAAATAAGTAAAAGAGAAAATAAGAAAACACAAACAAACGTTTCTGCAAATAAACTTTTATTACTCGACAATTGTTTCGAACCTAGACGGTCATTTTCAAGAGTACCTACTACAAACGGTTACTAATCTTAAAATGTAAATGACAATGTTTATATAGGTATTACAATTAGGGGGTGGGGTGCAAAAGGTAACAATTAGAATTTTGAAATTACTAAGGGTGTATTGTAATTTAAAATTTCTTTTTGATTGTTTACTAAATTTTTTTCCTGATTGTAGAGCATTTTTTATTTCTAAATTTTCAAGAAGGGTCAGTTTTTTGCCCTTCGGTTGTGAATGTAAAACTAACATTTTATCTATGTCTATGCTATGATTATGGGTGATACAATGTTCGGCTAGGCCTGTTGAAACTTTATGTTTTTTAATGCTATCTAAATGTTCTTTTCCACGTATATCTAGTGAACGTCCACTTTGCCCAATGTAAATTGCATCACATTGCATACAATTTAGTTGATAGACACCGCTTCTTTTTGGTTTATCTATTTTTAGTTTGTTGTTGACTAGCAGTTTTTTCAAATTGTTGTTGTTTATTTCGATGGTTTGTAAATTGAAGGTTTTTAATTTATTTTTAATTTTATTGCTGGTGTTTTTAACGTATTTAATAGAACAAAAGTTATTAAGTTTAGATTGAGGGGCGTGGTAAAGAAATTCTGAAAGTAATTGTTTGAGGGTTTTATTGTGAAGGAGTTTATGAACCAGACTAACATCATAACCATTATTTACGGCAATTTGTTCAATTAAATTCAATTCTTCTGCGTAATCTGCTTTTGAAAGTGGTATATGAATGAGTCTATGGATTAAACTATGAAAAGCTGCTAACTTTATTTGAAATGATTGATAGGAGCATGCAGGAATAATAGTGCCTGTTGTTGGTTTTCTAAAAATTTTGAATTTGATGTTGTTATTGTCACGAAAAACGGTTAGATCTAAAAAGTTTAATTTTTTGTTTACTTCTACTTCTTTAGTAAATTTAATGTTAATATTAATGTTGTTAAGATATGATAAGAAGTTGTCTAATTGTCTTAATGTACCTAGCCAAATGCAAAAGATGTCGTCAACATACCTGCAATAGAAATGAATAAGTTTTAAGAATCTATTTTTGGAATTAAATAATTGCCGCTCAAAGTGTGACATAAATATCTCGGCTAGTAAAGGTGAAAGAGGAGACCCCGTAGGGAGGCCGTTCTTTTGTAAATAGAATTGGTTGTTAAATGAGAAACACGATTGGGAAATACAGATATTTAAAATTTCTTGTAATTCAGTTTGTATCGTTTTGGGTAAATTACTATCCGACATAATCGATGTTAAAATTGTTTTTAATTCGTCAATTGGAACTGACGTGAATAAACTCACGATATCAAAAGAAACTAAAGTGGCATTTGTAGATATGCTGATTTTTTCAGTGGCTTTGACAAATTCTATTGAATTTTTGATGCTGTAGGTGGAATTTAAATCTAAGTGGGTTTTAAGGAGATTGTTGGCTAATTTACAAAGTTTATATGCAGGTGCGGTAATGTAAGATACAACCGAACGTAACGGAATATCAGCTTTATGAATTTTCGGTAAACCGTAAATAATAGGAGATTGAGGGTTCATAATTTTAAATTTCCAAAATTCATTATTGGGAATTAAGTTTGGACATGATTTCATGGTGTTTATAAAGTCTTTTTGGAAATTAGAATTTAATTCCAAAAATAGATTCTTAAAACTTATTCATTTCTATTGCAGGTATGTTGACGACATCTTTTGCATTTGGCTAGGTACATTAAGACAATTAGACAACTTCTTATCATATCTTAACAACATTAATATTAACATTAAATTTACTAAAGAAGTAGAAGTAAACAAAAAATTAAACTTTTTAGATCTAACCGTTTTTCGTGACAATAACAACATCAAATTCAAAATTTTTAGAAAACCAACAACAGACACTATTATTCCTGCATGCTCCTATCAATCATTTCAAATAAAGTTAGCAGCTTTTCATAGTTTAATCCATAGACTCATTCATATACCACTTTCAAAAGCAGATTACGCAGAAGAATTGAATTTAATTGAACAAATTGCCGTAAATAATGGTTATGATGTTAGTCTGGTTCATAAACTCCTTCACAATAAAACCCTCAAACAATTACTTTCGAATTTCTTTACCACGCCCCTCAATCTAAACTTAATAACTTTTGTTCTATTAAATACGTTAAAAACACCAGCAATAAAATTAAAAATAAATTAAAAACCTTCAATTTACAAACCATCGAAATAAACAACAACAATTTGAAAAAACTGCTAGTCAACAACAAACTAAAAATAGATAAACCAAAAAGAAGCGGTGTCTATCAACTAAATTGTATGCAATGTGATGCAATTTACATTGGGCAAAGTGGACGTTCACTAGATATACGTGGAAAAGAACACTTAGATAGCATTAAAAAACATAAAGTTTCAACAGGCCTAGCCGAACATTGTATCACCCATAATCATAGCATAGACATAGATAAAATGTTAGTTTTACATTCACAACCGAAGGGCAAAAAACTGACCCTTCTTGAAAATTTAGAAATAAAAAATGCTCTACAATCAGGAAAAAAATTTAGTAAACAATCAAAAAGAAATTTTAAATTACAATACACCCTTAGTAATTTCAAAATTCTAATAATTACCTTTTGCACCCCACCCCCTAATTGTAATACCTATATAAACATTGTCATTTACATTTTAAGATTAGTAACCGTTTGTAGTAGGTACTCTTGAAAATGACCGTCTAGGTTCGAAACAATTGTCGAGTAATAAAAGTTTATTTGCAGAAACGTTTGTTTGTGTTTTCTTATTAAAATGTTTCTCCACGAATGCGCCCACGATAGTTTAAATATTAAAAGAGAAAACACACCAATGCCTCTGCCCTGTACTGTATTTAATATCTAACACTAATAATGGTTAATAATTTAACTTAAAAGTGGGGTTAAGCTGTTAAACGTCAAAAATACCGATGTTTACACATTTAGTAGGTCATTTACTAAAATTTTCCACACACATTCTATTAGCTAGTAGCATTTTAACTGACATCTATTAATACGGCACACATAGTAGCGTCTTAGTAGCTACTACTTAGTAAGTTACTAATACTACTACTAAACTGTTGACTATTAATAAGGCTCCAAAGGATTTGATTTTAAAGACACAATATTGTTTCGACAGATTTATTGGTTTCAACAGACAATCTTAATAATTTTGTCTATACAATAAACTTCTTTGAAACTAATAATGAAGTTAAGCGATTTGAAGATGTGAAAACCTTCTTTTACATAATCATGGAGACGTTTCGCTTCTACCTTAAGAACGCTAAAAACCAATAGAAGAACGTCGATATAATTATGTAAGAAAGAGGGTGGGTTACTTACCATTATAATTTTATAAATATAAATAATTGCATTTTCTCTATTTTTTGTAGCACAATTGAAATTCTAGATCACTTGAGTGTTATGAGGATAAAAACAGAATTACATAATATTTGAACGTCTCCTTTATTAAGAGCTTGAAATATTGCAAATTTTCTAGTCTTTTCTGAAACGAATAAAAATTCCACGGTACTGAACTAATAAAAGTTAGCTTAGACTTTGTACTATTAACTATTCTTTAAAACATAATCCAAAAAGAAAAACATAAAGCTATAAAAAATAAATCTGAATTGAAAAGAACAATAATAAGAGAATTAGTATAGGTAATACGAGCCAATAAAAAAATACCAGTTAAGTACGAGTCGGACTCACGCACTGAGGGTGTACAAATTTTGGATATGTAAATAGTTTGTCCATCAAGGGAATCGAGGCTTATTTTTTTTCCGGATAGGTATATTTTAAATCAGCTTCCTCAAAATTAGACCCCCAAACGTATAATTACATAGACTAATAACGCAGTCGTTAGGTTGGGTTAGGTTGCTAATATTAATGTATATAAAAAAGGCAAAGGAAAGATAAGACACGATAGGTCGCTTTCAGAGATATATAAGAAGAAGAAGTAAAAGGAGATAGAAAGAAATTCGTGACCTGACTTGCTCTTTTCCACTTTGTGACTCGCCCCTCGTATTTCTGATTCCCATGTCGGGGCACCTATTATATTTTATATCGTACTGCGTTTTGTTTTTGTTTAATTCTATTTCATGATTACGTATATCGGTTTGAGGATGGGAAAAGAGGAGATCACCATAACCTAACTGTTAATTCGACAACTATTTGTTGGTTAAGACAATTCTTGACAGATTTTTATGGTTAAAAAAGTAATTTAAATCATTTTGTTTAAATTTTTTTATTTATTTCCAAACCGACTTAATAACCGACTATATACTTTGTTATTTATATTTTATTGGTCGGTCCTGATCAGTGGCGGCTCGTGGTCGAATACGAAGGGGGTTCACAAAGTTAATAACATGTAGGTAATATCAGAACACAATAAATAAAAACCTTACGTTTACTTATACAGGAAATCCATTGGTCTATGTTTTGAATTAGCAAACACACTCAACAGGATTACCGACAAAAATCAGGCACGGAAAGCAAAATAATGCGTTTAATTTATTACACCCACACAACCACGAAGTTTTTTTATACTGTTCTACTTTAAACACACGTTTGAACTTTTTATTTTTTAAGGTACACTCTTGTGTCAGCTGTAGTTTTGGGCGAGGTGGACCCCTTTTCTTTATTTCGAAACGATTTTGAAAATTAATTGAATTTTCTTTAATATATTTCACCGAACACGACTCCATCATTTACGTAATATTTTAATTAACACCTATTGTGCAATAAATTGGTCGTCATTTACAATTAGTGGATTTTGAACTCTGAAATCTGAACATGCTTCTGAACATAATTTTTTTACTATCGGTTCCTACCAACACTAGCTTCCAGAGCCTTTAAAAATGACTCGTACTGGACATTTTCATCAGGTGGCAGGCTGGCAGGCTAACTGAAGTTGCAAAACCCTGGCAGAATGTCGGGTAGCCGTGCCAACGTAGCACGACATTATTCCGGCTTCTCGTGCAGTGCACCTAAACGCTGTATGTTGAGTGTATTTTATCTTCCATTTCACGCGTCCGACTACCTCTCTCTCTAACATATGGACATCAAACGGAGTATCGCTCACGTGATATGTTCAAAATCAAAACTTGAACCAAAAAAGTTAGGTGAAGTCGTCAGCGACACAACAAAAATTTAAATATTTTCTATGGGTTACGAGTTGGTGTTTTGTAACTATGAACTATGAAATGGTAAAAGAGATGTATATCATACGATAATCATCAATAATATAATAAATATTAAAAGGATAAAATTATATGGTGTAACTAGTTCAATTTTTAATGGGGTTCACTGAACCAATGCACCTACAGTAAAACCGCCACTGGTCCTGATATAGCAGATCACTACATTAGAATTAAAAATGAAAAATTTTATGAGGTCATAAAGTGGTATATTGCCCGTTAAATAACAAAGGGAGAAATTGACTTACGACAGGAAAAAGTGGAGATATATTTCCAACTCTTCGGACTAACGATCCTATAATGATAACGATGATAGACTGATGACAGTTGTTTTTTTTTTTAAACGCTGTTTTAAACTTACTCCCCTTTAAGTGATCTTAAACAGCACTAATAGTAACTTTGTTTAAACGAGTTTGTATATTATGTATACCTTGATGTATTCTAATAGGAAACAAAGGCAGGAATGATGTTTTTAAACTATTAAAATATTTGTATTCACTGTATTAGCGTTTACTTGTTGTAGTTTATTAATTCATTAACGTATGGATGAAGAGGATTGTAACTGCTACGTTCTTATTTGACTTTCTATGTTATTGAAGATACTTTATGGATAAAACGAATTCGAATTCCTCGATGACTCAAATTGAACAGTAAGTCAAATAATTGGGGGGAACTATTACTGGGACATTCATAATACATATTATGTAAATGACATTTTTCATATATCCTACTACATAAGGGAAGTAAAGGATTTGTAAATTCGTTGATTAATATTTAGGTATAGATATCTACATTTAAGGAAAATTAACTTATAGACCTTCTTTCGTTCAAGTACCTAAGTAGTGGTTAGATATGAACCCTTACCCCAGGGCCGGTTAGGGGGTCCATCACCGCTGAAGGCCGCTAGATTGTAGTGGTTGAAGGTCGAACTCTAACGTCCTAACGGTTCATTTTATAATAGATTGGTATTTTTGTGAAAGCTAGATGAGAGGAGGGGACATTTGGTTTTACGTTTAGATACAAAAGAAACTTGACAAAGAGCAGAACGTTAAAAATGAAGAAATGTACTGATGACTGATGTTAAAGAGTTTGCAAGAACAAAGCGCGGAGAGAATTTTAAATTTCAACTAAATGAACATTTTATATATAAATATTATTATTATAAACTTGAATAAACATTTATAACTTTTTTCTGGCGGTATTAATAAATTATCATTCATTGATAGATACTATTTTGAGTAAAAAATATTAAGAATACTTAAATAAAATTATTATGGTTATGAAGACGCAATATAATAATGTGAATCGTATCATATTTTGAAAACGTAAAGAAGGTTACCCTTAGAGGGGCGCCACTTTAAATTTGCCGAAGGGCGTCAAGAGTGCTAAGGTCAGTCCTGCCTTACCCCCTACTATTCTTAAGTAATTTGTAAATGTCATCTAATATGGTGAACCATTGATGTGAGCATAATATCTATATCTTAAAATCGATTCCTTTTTCTTTCATTCTCAGAAACGTCTAGAACACTTCCTTTTTGTTTTATAGTACGATGTATAGCAATTTCTCACTAAAATAATTTCTTTTAAGAAATATTCTCTGTATATTCTTTGTTTACAATGTTAGATACCTATAGCTCTTCCTTTAATTAACAGACCTACTAGCTATAAATGTCACTAAGTTACTTCGTATAAAGTTCGTTAAAACTACAATCTGGTTAAAAATTAACAGTACGTTTTAAAAAAGAATTCGTTGGTTGTGAATTTTAATTCGAAATGTTTTTGTTTAAGGACTTTTGTCAGTTCTTGCTTATTTTCGCCGTATAAAATTCCTTAGGTTTACAAACCTGCATGATACCTCTATTTTGCTAGAAACTAGAAATGGTTCTTGCGGGGTAAGACGGTAAAAAGTGCCCTTAGTCTTTTCGGAAATAGATTACAACTATATTGTAGGTAATACCTAATAAAAGATACGTTTTGCCAAATTTTTTGACCTCTGGATGGACACATAACCTCACACGGTTATATTTCAAGATTTTCAGTTTCGTAAGCATACAGTCATTTCTAAATATTTTCAAACAATTATTCACAAGAGTTCAAAACAAAAGGCCTACTCAATCACGAAAAAAGCGTATTATTGTATTTTAACTTTATAAATATAAATTTCAGTTTTTTTGTACGCCCTGTGTACTAACAGACATGAAAATTCTAGTAACATATTTAGAATCAGTGCAAAATGTAATACATACCTAAACTGTTATTTTAATTTGAATGCACTATGATTTTCAATTTTTAAAATATCTCTACTTAAGAAGTTACAAATAATTTATAATGTTTCAGGTAATTATTTATTTTAACTTTTTTAAAATGATTTCCCTAAAATTCCAAGTATGTTGTACTACTGTGTGCTGAACAAGAATACATTCAAAATATTTTAGATAGAAAAAATTATTGCAGGAAAAAAAACACTTTCTAAGAAAATTTTGGGGTTTCTTTTTTTTGTATATCTTATGTTCTAATTAGGTTACGGTGTGTAAAGATTTCATCTTTTCCCCAATGTAATCCCCAAAAAATTCATTACCTAGAAAAAAAAGTATGGGGAGGAGGGGCGGAGGGAGGGGAAAACCTTTACGCCCTGTAACATAATTCAGTTATCGCAAAAGTAGTGAAACTTTCATTCCAGAGGAAAACCGCTTTTTTTTATAAATTTAGTTTCAAGAGGCCAAACTTCGAGGGGTAAAATCTATGTGAAGGGATGATTTTCGGGATCAACATATGTATATGTTCTTACTCAGCAGCTCAGCACATCAAGCAGTACAACATACTCAGATTTTAAGGAAAGCAACTACCATTTTTCATTCCATTTTTCATTCATCTGGAATATCACCTAAAATCTAAATAACGTTTCCATTGTTAGTGTAATGTTTATATTGTATGGGCAAAATAAATAGAAAAAACGTTAAAAATCAATTTTTATTTTTTTGTGAAACACTCATTTTAAAAATCTGTAAAAATTTAAAATATAATTTATAATAAGCGAAAATACAAAATTTCTTCGTGATTGAGTAGGCTTACGTATTTTTTTATAATCACATAAAATTATTGAACGCTTGTGAAGTTTGAATTTGGCACTCAAAATTTTGAAGATGTGTGCTTTAATTGCTTTTAATATCCATTTTTATTTCTTTAATTCTGAAAAATGAATGATATATTTCATGAGTTTACATACATAGAATTTAGGAAAAATTATGGAAAATCTACTTTTACGAAAAAAGTGTAAGCATATAAGCTGTAGGGAACATCCCTAGAAACCGAAAGGTTAATGGTGACCTTGGTTCAATGACGAAGTTGATTTCTGCTTTAAAGCTTTCAAGCGGAAAACATTCTTTTGTACCCAAAAATCGATAAGGCGGAATGTCCTATGTTGGAACGGAGATAAGAATGTTTGGGGACAAAGTGTTATCTAAGAATCGTTCTGAGGACAAAATAATGACATTTTTGATAACACCTTATATATTATCCTGTATCTGAGACCAATTAAATTTATGCAGATGTTAATTGCAATATTTTTTTCATTGGCTTTGGTTTTGACTCACAAGCAAAAGAAATCTTCGAAATATAAATTCTTTATCGTACAAACAAATGGGTCAACAGATGACCAACAATCTTTAACCTCTTCGGGCAACAGAAAGGAGAGGTCCATGGTGGGATTCCCAATTCTTTCCACGTGATGTTTACCCATTAAGGATTTATTTAATTAAAAAAAGAAAGGAAATTATGAGAATTCATTGAATTAAAAAGTTGATGCGAGATTTTTAATGACTCCTGCTTCCTTTAAATGAAAGTTGATAAGATTTTGCTGTACTCCTCCCTCATTTTTGAGTTCACGAATTTAATTACATATATGTCTCCAAAAGCAGGTTATTCCATCGGAAATTCTGTTTCGACGGTTGGAATAGACGTAGACAAACATTCTTCCATTAAAATAAACGTACACAATTGAATGGATTTGAAATTGACCAAGTTCAGATTGTACTGCAATGTGCAGCTTCTATTTGGATAAATCTTCATCAAATAGTGAACCTTAAAGAGTTGTTTGGAATGTCATGATTTTGACCTTCATATGACAGCTAGGAATCATTCTAATTCTTTGGAAGGCTACATTTTCGAACCATTTTCACCACTGAGTATATCTATAATATGTAGTTTTTTGAAACATAGTATAAGAGGTAATAATAGAATTAACTTCATAACGCTTTATTTATAATGTCAAAATTAAAATATTAGACTCTTTAAAGCAGTTCTATAATTTAGAAAACTTCTATTTTGACAAATGTTCCATTAGTTCCAAAAGAGAAACGCATGAATTTGTCTTACTTTCTTCTTAAGTAATTATTTTCTATATAGAAAAGAAATTTCCGTAATCAATTATTTAAAATAGATAACAAAATATTGGATGAATTGTTCATGTAATCAGTGAAAGTTATAAAATCGTGGAGTGCTATTTAAATAAAAATATAATGTTTAAAACAATATAAAAATGAAGGTCTTGTAGTCTTTTAAGTGTAACTCAAAAACTAAGTAAAATACATAAAAAAGTAAAACGCGGAAATAACTGTCGTGTAAAAAACTTCTTCCTATATAAAAAATGTCTAAGATGCAACCTTCTACGATATTTATAATAATATGGTTTATTGTAGTTTTGCTCAGATCGAATATGTTTATTTAATAGTAGTAAATTACACGTACAAATTTTGAGTCAAAAAGTTATTTTTGAAGGTACCTATATCTAATAATTACTAATAAATTTTAAATAAAAAGCATTTAAGAACATACACAACAAGTTCACGTGTTGGAAAATTAATAAGCAACTAATAATGGAATTGAATTAATATGTATTTATATATACAAGACAAAAGATAAAACTCGGCAATTGGTTCTACTTTGGTGCTATACCCAACAGCAATAAATTGCAAAATCAACTTTAATCTAATTTAATTCGTTATCAGTTGTCATCAAAATTTATAATTTTGGCATTTTTTCTTTGACTTGTTATGAATGGTACAGTCCAATATCCAAGTACAAACAATAACCCTCGTTATTGAAAAGAATTGGTACCTACTCTGTTCTTCAATATAAAATCAAATGATTGTTTTCTTGTATTTACTGACAGAACAAACATAATGTTCATTTGCGTTTGTGTGTGAAAAGACTTTAGCTATCACTGATAATGAATAGTGCTCAATATTCGGGTCTCATAGTACTGTTTCTCATTCGGAGAGAACATCCATGGAATTGTTTATTCAACGTTTCGCCAACGACTGTGGTTGGCATCATCGGGGAACATAGCTAAGTTGTAAAGTCCTGTACTGAAGTTATGAAGTGTGACTCAGCTACCTTCGTTGAGGATACCGGCATGTACCAGTAAGGTAAAACATCAGATGAACCACTTAATCTATCTAATTTCAATATCGACCTCTATAGCCATTAAACCTGAATTTTGGTTAGGTATTATTCGAGTTGTGTATTTTTAGTATATAATCGAGAGACAATGTGTAGATACTTCCATGGTAATATGGTAGATGATCAACGATAGTATCTAGTGAGGCTTTTATTTATGGGAGATAGATAATCTACATCATGTAATGAGATTACTGTTCATACCTATTACATAATCCTAATGCTTGCTGGTTGAGTAAAAAAAAACGAAATATTGTTAGGCGGTAGGTATACTGCCATCGTAATAACGCCTTATTTGTGATAGACCGTTAGGTACCTTTAACACATAAAAGTAGAGAAGGTATTATTTATTTTGGAAAGTAGAGGTTATTGAAGGATGTCCTTTGGATGTACGTTACTATGCGAAATTGGATAGGTATGTTCGAGAGGATAATTTCACAAAGTAGGACTAATCGTCGATCCAGCATCAGCATCGGCAGCAGGCAGTAGAGCGACAGCATAGCGTTCTCCAAGCACGTTCACGCGTAAGCAGCAGCAGCGTCGTGTTGTCGGCAGCAACGATATCGACATCGGCCGCGTCCCTGGTTAAGACCACCACGGCTGAGGGTCTGTGAGTGGGTTGGGATCGGGGGAAGGGGGAGGGTGAGGAAGGACGGCCGTTCTATCCAACAACCGACTACTACCCATCCCATCCTATCCCATCGTCATCGTCCCTTCGCGTTCTCCTCATACCACCTACCTACCTACCACCAGCAAGCAAGCAGCTCATCGGTTCTCTATGTAGTTTCCCAACGGCCTCATCCTCCTCGTCCTCCTCCTCTTTGGTCCCGGCGGGCGGCGATGTAACGGACCGTGATGTGCGGGCGCGGATGTTGGAGGCGGCGGCGCTGGCGGCGGCAACGACGACGCGTCCGTGCCGCGACGGCCGTCGTCGTCGTCGTCGGTCGGTCGGATGCAGGGGGTGGGTTGGGCGAGCGGGTGATTCGCGCGGCGCGGCGCCCCGTGTGCGTGACAGATAAGGGGCCAAAGGATCGGTCGGTAGCAGTGACGATGCCGGCGTTACAACCGACCGTCAGTTCGTCAGAAGAATAGCTTTCACCTTTTCTGCAAAACACTTTCGTCCTAATAAGTCCCATGTTCCATATAAATAGAAAGACAATAAATAATTGATTGAACAAAGTCATACATATAAATGTGACTAATTTGTGTGTAATAAATATTCTTATAAATTAATACATACTTATGTAGTATATACGCTCATATTCTAATGCCAAAACATGCTTTACAATTAAATTTCAAAGACATGAAATGCTACCATTTTTGGATGCTTTTATTATAAAAAAATATTATTCTCTGGAATTTGAGTTTATTATAAAGAAATCCTAATATCTCCGAATGTATAAACAAACAAATTAGAAATATTGTCTGAGGCAATAGTTGCAACTAATATTATTGATCAAAAAGAGTTTCTTCTGAACAACCTCCACTTTTCAAAAAACACTAACAGACGTAAGACCGTACTTTGTATATAGTATATATATGTGGGGTAAACTAGATGCTATATTCGGGTTAGGTTCAATGAACAGTTGTTTTATACCAGGTTAAGTAGAACTGAAAGATCCGGCCTAACATTACGAAAAATTGAAATTAAATTAGTGAAACAAATCAGAAATATTTTTTTGCATGATGGTTTTGAACAGACATTTATCTATAGAAAGAGATCAAATTCTCTAATAAGGGCAGGGATGCTATGCCTAGCTTTTCACTATTTAGTTTACCTTAATTTGCATTGTTTTTCATCTTTGAAAAGTTCTACTGAACCGTAAGTTAGTAATTAAATCATTATAATACTTAATTTATCTTCAGTTTTTAATTTTTTTTAGTCTATGAAGAAGATAACTGTATTAATTTTTGTTAGAATATCAGTTTTGAGATATTTTTGTATTCTACAACATCGACAACGTTTCCAATTTTCTTGATTTACGTATTTGTGGGATTTTAATTGAAAAAATTTGATTATTCATCTCAATGATTAATACATTGTACTCAACACCTTACTTGATGATCATTGATTGATTAAATTAAACCTACTACAGGAACCTCAAGTTAATAAAAAAAAATCTGCTGCTGTTGTCTTCATTAACTTGAGGTTATATGTGGTACGTTTGATTTAATCAATTAATGTATTGAAAATTAGCTTTTATAAATAAAAAACTTTCTTCAATTGTATTATTAAAAGATAGAGTATACGTCTTGAATGTACCACCTTAATTTTTTGTTTTCATTTAAAATTAATTTTATGTGATTTACTGTTACTTATAATATCAATAAAACACAATTTTGAGATAATTGCTATAAATTTTGTATTGCTTCTAAATTAGTAAGTGAAAAAAAAGGCATATTCCCACTTCGCACCGTCCCATTTCGTACCGCGTTCCTCGTATAGGTAATGAAACAGGTAAAATCTAAAAACAAAAGTTAAAAATAATAAAACTTTATATATAAGGAAATTACATGACCAGGACAACAATCATTTCGTGCGTGTTGTTCTTACATACCGTAACCTTGCGATCCTAAGGAATGAAATCATTTATTTATTTACTTTTTGATTAGTAACTAAGTACATTTTTTTCAAATCTCTACTGCTTTCTGAGAAAATTGAACTATTTATAAATAAATAGATTTGCTTTTAGGTAATGTAACTCATCAGGTAAAATATTTACGCGGTACGAAATGGAATTATAGATAATTATGTTATAGGCCGCGGTGCGAAATGGGATAGTATGAAATGGGAAATAACTAACTAAAAAGAATCTGTACTAGAGAGTTTGTAGTACATAAATACATACGAATGAAGGGGATGGTTAAATTATTAGAACCCTTAAAATTGTTATCGGAACCGTTGGTAGAGGGGAGAAAGGGAACGCTAGTATGTTTGGATTTTTTGAAAGAGCCAGAAATTTACGAATTTGATTTATTATTTTTTTTTTAGTAAATATGAAATCAAGCAAAAATTTTACTTGAAAACAGACAATCGACTTTTAAGAAATATGTTTAAGAGCAATTTAAAATTCTGCACATTATTCACAAAAACTAATATTATTATTGAGTTTTCAGTGCAGAGTGATTTACCGCTGAACAAAGATTCATTAATTTCGAAACAACTCCGTGCTTACAGAATAAAGAGAATAAAGGGATATCAACAGGTGAACCTTTTCCTTAACTTTTAAAGCTGTATTTATGTGGCTAACATTATGGGTTATAAAATGACGAAAGTATTTGAAGATATAGATACATTACATTATAATAGCTTCCCTGTTTCCATGACCTAGTATGAATAGGTAGATAACTGCCTTTGAAAAATCAAACGTGTTATACTTCGGAAGTTTTAATTCAATATTAGCTTGAGTTTATGAGGGGTAACGATATTTCATTACGTGAGCGGAATAAAAAACCACCCCTATTTTAAACTGAATAATTAAAGTTATGTTACCTGTAGCTCATTAACAAGAAATAGCCCACTTTCGAAAACTGTTGTAATGAACTTTTGAAAATGATTTGCGATTATTAATTGTCATTCGCAAAAATCTAGGGAAGAATTGGAACCATTACTAGTTTATTTAAAATGGATCAATTATTGTGTGGTTACTTTTGTAATAGATATCTACTTTAAGAATATGTTCACTCACTTTATGGACATAATAACTCACTTCGCTTGTTGTGTTTCCCTTCCGTAATCTTATAATTATTAGAAACCAAATAATATTATTATTATTATTTATTTATTATTAAATTATTCTGTTACCTGCGGTTACAATGGGTCGGGCCATAATTATATAAATAACTTATTAACCAAATAATGCTTTCACTTGATTGCCTAGAATCATAAGGTTATGGCAAGAAAAAACAACACAAACGAGTTAGTGATAATGGGGTTCTTAACGTATTACAAAAATAATCGAATAGTAATTTTGTATTTAACTTGTTTCGCATTCTAACTGAACACGAATTTTACTCAGTTATTCAAAAGCAAATTTTTCTAAAGAACAGAACAGTGTCTTGCAATTCACAGTCAATTTTCATCTTTAACGGTATGTCGTTGATGTTGGCTCCTGATTTTTAATTCATTAATGGATTTATTTATTATTTAGTTGTAAGTGTCCAGCTTTTCAAGCTTATATTAATATATTACTGAATTTTTATTAATTGTGATTATAGGTAATGCATTGCAACCACAAACTCTGCTTATCCGAAAATCGTAATCTACCCTGTAGAAGTTGACAAAATTCAACAAAACGTAGTTGTGATTATGTACAATAATAAAAATATTTCTTCACCCTTCAGAACTATCTATCGTTACTTATTGTTTTTTTGAAAATTTTGAATTTTTCATTTCAACTTGCAATAATTCTGATATACAGGGTGGTCCAAAAGTTTGAAGACGGTTCAATAACCTGATAGGAAAAAGAAATTTGGGGAGTGTTCCTTGACTAAAAAGAGTGGAAATTTTGATCTCTCCTAATGTAAGGGCTCCAATCCTACCAAGTTGTGTTTTTTTAAATCATAACTCACCACTTGTGATATATCATATCATTGAAAAGAGTATAAAAGAAAATTTTTGAAAGAATTAATAAAATCATGATCGCAATAGTTACAAAATTTATTTAATATATCCATAATAATTATTTCGCCATACAAAGGCTTTTTCAACAAGGACTTTAAAATCTTACATATAGCTAATAAAAGTAAGAAGCTTAATTTACTAGAATGCCTAGAGATAAACAAATTACATAAAATAGGCCTAATCCTCAATGATCAACTAGAGGTAAATAATTCACCCCTTTTAAATATCTTTTGAAAAAAGTTTGTTAAGTTATTAAAAGTCCAATGTTAATGTATTATTAAAAATTTTATTTTAAGTTTCCCCCATCCACTCTTCTTAAGTTAATATATAAGACAATTGTATTTAGCTTAAGTTTACGCATTCTTCCACCTGAAGAAGACATTGTATGACAAAATAATTATTGAGGATATATTAAATAAATTTTGTAACTATTGTGATCGTGTTTTTATTATTATTATTAATTCTGAAATTGGAGTTACAACAAGTAAAGGCCTAATCGATTTTATTTTTGAAAGTTTTTTATTCAAACCGCAAGTCTGCTTATATAATTGTTTAAAGGTAGTGGCATAAAAATGATAGAAAATGGGTATACGATATTTGGTCACGATTTCTTCACTACAGTCCAACTTTGATAACTCGAACGTCGAATTTTTGAAGTACTTATAACAAATTTGTTGGCAATAGTATCGACCATAAGAAATACATGTAATTTTTGGTTTATAACTTCTGTTATTCGAATATAATATTTGGCGCCAACTTCGATAAGTAGGAACTTTCTGGGGGAATCCTTTAATAATGTATGATTTTAACGTCTCTTTTTAAAAACGGTAACGAAACAATTCAGTTTCTACGATTATTTTTCATCAGAACGTAGATATTATTTGTTATTACATATTGTTTTTTGACCAAAAATTAAATCTTACAAAATAGTAGAAATATGGAATAAATACTTACAAATGTTCATTAACAAAAAAAAAGGCTCGTACATATATTTACAAAAAATAGGCTCATACATACGTAAATGTATTATTATTATTCAATAAGTTAAAGTCTCAAAACCCCAAAGTTTTTCTGCTTTAGGTACATGCTGATTCGAATTATCGAAGTTTAACTGTATTTGTAAAAAAATAAAAAAACAGCTTTATTTATAAACAGTCTTGTATTGTACTTATAATAATGGTAATTTAAACGTTGCGTAATAGGTGTGCTTTATATTCACCTACATATCGTATAACAAACCGTATTTCGGTAGTGACAATAAGGGGGTAAAATACCATCGGCGTTGTCGCTACTATGGACGCGGTTGGGGGCGGTTGGAGGCCGTGGGTGGTTGTGAGAGAGGTTGAGGACGCTCCGCGCTCTAGTCGCGAGGGCAGCGGCGCTGCCGTCACCGCCATCGGCGTCGTCAGCGTCGTAGCCGTCGCTACTGCCGTTAATGCCGATCGCAGGCCCCGATGGAAATAGCAACGCGGCTGGTCGACGCCAACCCTCCTCGCAGCAGAGGCAGAATTAGGAACGTGTGCCGAACATATACATACGTACATACATACATATATGTGTGTATGTACATCTATACATAAACCGTACCTATATATAATGTATATAATACGTTTGTGGACTTCACACACATATATTCACCTATTTACCTTTAGGTAACAAGAGAGAGGTTAAAGTGAACAGAAATTGTCCTTTAGATGTGTTAATGAACAAAGTGGAATTTTACTTTATTTAATTAACTTAAGTTAGTATTAATTCTATTATGCGCCGACATGAGATCAGTATCACATTATTGGTAACCAAAAAATTTTTTAAATGGTTTATTTCTTGATTTTGATCAAAATCAAACTCTACAACAAACTTTTGTTATAACCACCCACGTCATTTTCGAATATTTAAGAAGATGATTATAAAATATTGCATTTTCAAGAAACTGTATTTTCGGATTTTAACCGCGTATTGTTGATCAAATCCTGATGGTTCGTCATAGGGGCGTCAAAAGTGCTGAACTGCTCAGAAACAGCGTTGGAGAGCCTACATCGACAACGTGAAATTCCTGAAGATGTCCCTTTCGACAAGAAACGAAACGTCGAACACTTTTGACGCCTCCATGATCTCCCATAGGAATTCCATCAACAATACGCGGTTAGAATCCGAAAATACAGTTTCTTCAGACGAAAGTCATAAAAGTCTCAATCAACTTCTACTGAAACTTTACTACTTTGCCCTATAAAGTGATTTAAATCAATGTTAAAAAAAATTTTGAGTTCCAAATTATGTCTGTCTCAACGCATACCGAAACCCCATCCCATCATAATACAAACTTATTCCTTTAAATATAGTAGGTACTAATCTCTGTTTAATTTATTCAATTTCTACGTGTCAGTCAGAAAAACCTTAACTCAACCTATTTACAACCCTAGGTGGGTGTATCACAAACACTGTTGGGTACACTGTAGTTTTAATTTTTGATGTATAGATGCATTTTTCAAAATGACCTCAAGAATGATGCATTTCAAGGTAAAGGTGAAGTTCTTTGGAAGGTTGTTACCTTTTAGAAATTATTTATTAAGTTACGTGTACGTTATCATCTGTTGAATTATGTTGTGTAGAGTAAATGTCATCCCATGTAAAGCAATAGCCAAAATAGTTTTCGCACTCGTTTGCTTCTCACTAATTCACATTTAAAAAGTTGTTTTAAACAAATTAAATACTAATTTAGCTCATTTACATATGTATGTACTCATATCTAAACTATTAAAAAGCAAATACAATTTATTATAACTTCACAATTTTTAATAAAAAAGTCATTCACATATGTGGTTGTTATAAATTTGAATAATGTGTAAAATACATTTTTTAATGCAGACAAATGAAAATTCTCGTCCGTTTTGCAAAATTAATTTCTGATTAAGATAAATAACCTCTTTCTTCAATGCAAGTTTGATGATCCTAAGCTGAACTAGAAGTGATCCATAAGTTTTGGTGATTCGTGATGTTTAATTTGCCCACTCCAATTTTGGTGATCTTAGCCGTTCAGTTCTAATTTGTTGGTCCTAAGCCGAACTAGAAGTACTTCCTAAGCTTTGGATGATACATGTTATTTTCGACTTACTTAGTTACACGTTTATTTGACATTAGTATTTTTCCAATTTTCTTTCTGCATTTAAGATATTATTACTCTACTCCAATCGTAAAAGTATAACCCAACTGAGAGTGTCCTTTAGGTTCTGATCAATTGTATTTATCACAAGGTCTTCTTTCAGTCAATATTTAGAGATTTTAGCTTAGGTTTTGAGGATATATGATACTTTTAATAGACACAAAAAGGCAAAAGGAGAACGAGGTGATCCTATAAAGGCTCCGTGTTTTGTTTTGAAGTAAGGATCATAAAAGGAGTCTAAATTTGATTGTCTTAAGTTGCACTATTTGAAGGTTCTAACCCAACTAAAAGTATCCTAGATCTTACAGTGATACGTCTGACTAATCATCTTCCTATTGAATTATACTTCCTTCAATTCTTATCGATCTACTATAAGTATTAATGCTTATCGATTATTAATACTATTGATAAAGGGAAAGCCAGACGGACAACGAAGTAGTCCAATAAAGGTTGCGTTTTTTTTTTTTTGAGGTTCAAAATCCCCAGAAATATTCATTAAAGGAGGTACCTAATCTTTCTGGTTAGGTTAAACGTTTTAATTAAAAATTTTCAAATTTTGATGTATGGTAATAATTTCGAAAAGAGATTCGAATTCATACAAACTTTTAATTGATATGCGTATGGAATACGAATATTTGGAGCATGTCACTGGCTTTGTACTTGAAACCGCCATGACATTTCTCCGTACTAGATATTTCATTTTCAATTGCTTTTTCTCTGAAATTTGTACACATTAGCTAAAATTGTAAAATTAAAGTAGATAACGTTTATTGCAAACGATATGTAGATACTGATTTAAATGATCGTTTTTAAAAATGAAAAGCGAAAAATGATGTCAGTAAATATTGCCATCATGAAGAGTGTGTTCTGTGGTTTCATCAATCCACCATCGTAGGTCAAATTGAACGCAGTGAAAGAAGAGTTTAACTGAAAATGTAATACGTATTTAATGTACCTATAATTTTTAATTGCAATTGCTTTAAGTAAACAGTATATAAGTAGTCTAACCCGTAGAGAATTTTTCAGACAAAAGTAATTTCCTGTTACAGCCAGTGAAAAATTAAGCATGCCTGTATAGTTATACGTATATCTAACTACGAAGAAGTGTGCGTTAAAAAATTGGAACGACCCAAAGTGGCAAAAACAAGATTTTTAAATGTACTTTGTATGCTGTTTAATAAGAAAACTTTCAAATAAAAATTGAAATACATTTAATTTGAACCACAGCTTGATAAATTTCGCTAATTAGATATTTCAGAAATATCAAAATAATTGTCAAAAATTGCTATTTTGTTATTGATTATTTAGTGCAATAATAGCCTTTTGAGAGGCTTGACGAGAATTGATCAATTAGTTGCTGGAATACTGTTAATTGTTTATCCTATCCCAACAGACAATATAAATTGGCATACCATTTTTTCTTGGCAAACATTTCGAGTTGCACAAAGTTCAAGTTTTCATATCCTGTTGGGGAAAAATAATTGCTTTAAAAAAGGGGGGGTCATGTTATTTTTATAAAGAAATGGAACTAAAGTGCCCCCTATAGGTACAAAATACGAAATTTTAACCTAGTAATGTAAAAGCTGACTTCAAAACAAAGATTCTAATACGGCTGATAGCAACCGAGTAGTAGAAGCAACTCATATAGTTTTTGTGAAAATTTTGAAAGTAAATTAAGTGTAATTTTCTTTTCTACTTGAAGAACTGTAATACTAGATTCTTTTTTCATAAAAGAATGAGCCCAAAAAATCCTAAGGTTATTAAAAAAGTTAAATTGGGTACCAACTTCCAATTTTAAAATTTAAAAAAAATTGTTAGGATCACATTTTTGAATCTGTTTAAAATAAAGGGGAGCTTACTGACACCCTCAACACCACAACGCTTTAAGTTGATTAACAGTAGGCACCTGAACATAAAAGATGTGAAAACATAGGCATCACGATTTATTTAGTGAGGTACGTTGTTAGTTTGTATATTTCTATTTACAAAAGTGTGTATTCTCCATAAATATGTTTTGTTTGTTTTGTTTCATTAAATTTCGTTATAGCATGTTAATTTATATCGTGATTAGGTTATTACATTGTGTATATACATGAGCAATCCATACGCAGTTTGCAAATAATAAACTTTACAACCACAATAATCTTATTATTGAATTTTAGAATGCACCCCATTTATCAAGTCATTTACTTGTTATAAGTGTGTTGATCTGTCTATTCAAATAGAGTTATAAGAAGGTATTTCCGTCAATTGCCTTTAAAATCATCTTTTCTATTCACAATATAATTATAGTAGTAGATACTGATAAAATAACTGTAGGCTACACATATTTATATTTATTTATGAAAAATTATTTATAAATACATCTCAAGTATTTAAAACTTTCTTTCGGTAAAAATGTTATTATTATATTTTATGCATTATTCAATTTGAGGCAGATGAAATAAGAAAAAGCTTTTAGTTGATAACCATGAATATGACCTTAACATTGACCTTCGAAGTCATGTAAACTTATCAATACTAATATTATAAATGGAAAAGTAACTCTGTCTGTTTGTGTGTTACGCAATAACGCCTAAACTACTGAACCGATTTAAATGAAATTTGGTACAGAGGTAGTCTAGAGCCTTAGAAAGGACAAAGGCTATTTTATTTGAAAATTTTGGAATAATTTTGAATTATTACTTAAAATAGGAAGTATCCATATAGATCGTAAGAGGGCAAAAAAAGGAATCGATTGAAAAAATAAAAAATAGTAGGTGCCATTTGAAAAAACAAGGTAATTCGTGTTTGAAGTTTTTCAATTTAGAATTTTATTTTGAACGCCCTGTATAAATTATTTAATTCAATTTTGTCAAGGCGTTAGCACTAATATTCAGCTATTACTAGTAAAAATTTCAACACTCTAAGTCATATTTTGTGGAAGTTACGATCTTTTATAATTTAGGTTGCGGTAGCGATTTTTTTTCTATAAATTAAATTAACGAATTAAAACAAACAAAGACTTTCACAGGAATTTATTAATTTCGACGATCGTTTCGCTAACTTATTAGCTTCATCAGGAAATGAATGGTACATTACAATTGTGATTTATATATATACTTACTACTAAGGACAAGCAGTGGGGGGAATAACAGAATGACAAAAGATTAAACATAGACATAAATATTAACAGCTAAAAATATTAATTACAGATTTAGATTAATTAAAGGTGAAAAATTAACATCAAGTTGGTCATTTAACAATAAAAAGGTTGATTTATTTTTATTTATTTCTACTGATTCTAAGAGGTTTAATTTACGGCTTTTTTCTACAACATGTAAAACATCAAATTAAAATTAGGAGAATGATTATTTTCTATCAAATGAGCAGCATAATTAGAAGTAAGATTTTTATCTTTGTAACATTTATTGTGTTCAGAAATCCTTGTTTTAAAATTCCTACCAGTTAATCCAATATAGAATTTGTTGCATGACCCACAGTTTAGTTTATAGACACCACTTTTGCTTTCTTTGGGGGTCTTATCTTTATTGTTTTTAATAAAAAGACCTAGATTGTTGTTCGTTTTGAAGGATATGTTGATATTGTGATTGCTTAAGAGTTTTTTGATAGTTAAAGCAGGTTTACCTATAAAAGTTAGACTGTTATATGAAGTATTTGGTTTTGAAGGTGAGGGGTAAATTAAGTTAATTGTTTTCTTAAAAAGTTTTTGGTTTAACAAGTTAATAACGGCTACACTGCCAACTTAATTGATAACTTGTTAAACCAAAAACTTTTTAAGAAAACAATTAACTTAATTTACCCCTCACCTTCAAAACCAAATACTTCATATAACAGTCTAACTTTTATAGGTAAACCTGCTTTAACTATCAAAAAACTCTTAAGCAATCACAATATCAACATATCCTTCAAAACGAACAACAATCTAGGTCTTTTTATTAAAAACAATAAAGATAAGACCCCCAAAGAAAGCAAAAGTGGTGTCTATAAACTAAACTGTGGGTCATGCAACAAATTCTATATTGGATTAACTGGTAGGAATTTTAAAACAAGGATTTCTGAACACAATAAATGTTACAAAGATAAAAATCTTACTTCTAATTATGCTGCTCATTTGATAGAAAATAATCATTCTCCTAATTTTAATTTGATGTTTTACATGTTGTAGAAAAAAGCCGTAAATTAAACCTCTTAGAATCAGTAGAAATAAATAAAAATAAATCAACCTTTTTATTGTTAAATGACCAACTTGATGTTAATTTTTCACCTTTAATTAATCTAAATCTGTAATTAATATTTTTAGCTGTTAATATTTATGTCTATGTTTAATCTTTTGTCATTCTGTTATTCCCCCCACTGCTTGTCCTTAGTAGTAAGTATATATATAGATCACAATTGTAATGTACCATTCATTTCCTGATGAAGCTAATATGTTAGCGAAACGATCGTCGAAATTAATAAATTCCTGTGAAAGTCTTTGTTTGTTTTAATTCGTGATGAATAACTTTCACCAAGTAAAGGCCAATACCATTTCATCTTTAATTAAATTAACTCAGAAACCGATCGTCATAGGTGTACAAGTTGGTTATCAAACTTACCTTAGAATTACACGTTTTATTCGAATTCAGCGTAAAAAATATACCATTCTATTTAAAATAACAAAGTTGGTATCGACTTCCGGTATAACCGGATGTAAATCGAACTTGAAAATATTTTTAAAAGAAGCGGCATAAACAATAACCAAATGAGCCCAAGTTTCAGAATTGAATTCCTTCTACTAATTCATATACTTCTAATAGCCCTTCAACTTGAAAAACCCTGTATATATTTAGCGACAAGGGTATGGTCTTTTTTTTTATAAAATGCTATTTTCTGATACTAATAGGCTCTACATTAATTTTAAAAATTAACGGAAGGATAACATAGGTTAATTTTGTTGAAAACTGAAATTGATTTAAAAAAATGATTGATGATGATGATACAACACGCTTCTCAAAATTACGCAAAATTAATTTTTATAGGTACCTATTATTAAATATGTAAAACGACGGCATCACACTTTGCATGCACTTCCGATATAACCGGAAGCAATTCAACAACAAAAATTTGATAGACGTTTAGCGTTCGGCATTAAAGTTGAATGTTCGGTTTTGTATTCTTGTTAATTTTTCGTTGAGATTTAAATGGTATTAATATTCACGGGCTTTAGCTTTATAAGAATGAATCATCGTGCATATCAGGGCAACGAAGCATCTTTCGTTTGAACTAAATTCTTTTACGGAGATCGTCAGCAAATTCCAGGCTGTGGTTTTATTCCACTTCCGCCTGAAAGTTTGACCGGTTGCGATCCGATCAGTCGATCGACCCTATGTTTTTGCCTACCGTATAGCTTTTCTACGAATATGGCGTTGATTTGAGGCATCTGTAGGTTGTTCGGCGTCAACCGCCTTCCTGTATACAACTTTGGAGTTTGGACTAGTCAAAATAACATACTAAACCATGTTTCGTTTACAGGGCGTTAAATCAATAGATCAGACAATTAATAACGAAGAAAAAAAAAATAAAATTGCTTTTAAATGTTTCAAATTTTATTGAGTATCACTTTACATATGTTTCGGGTGATTAGCCCTTTTTCAAGAGTAATGTATTACTAAATATTACAAACAAAAACAGGTCTTATATACAAACAGATCTATATGTAGTTGTTAACATGTGTGTAATTAAGTGTGTAACTATAAATGTGTGCGAACAATATTATTAATGCCTAAATATTGGTTGATAACAAAAGTTTCTTTGAATTCTAATTGGTCATTGGTAATATTACAGTTTTTTGACAAAGCTCTTTTTATTTCAAGTTAAAAAAAAAAAAAAAACTGTAATATTACCAATGACCAATTAGAATTCAAAGAAACTTTTGTTATCAACCAATATTTAGGCATTAATAATATTGTTCGCACACATTTATAGTTACACACATGTTAACAACTACATATAGATCTGTTTGTATATAAGACCTGTTTTTGTTTGTAATATTTAGTAATACATTACTCTTGAAAAAGGGCTAATCACCCGAAACATATGTAGAGTGATACTCAATAAAATTTGAAACATTTAAAAGCAATTTTATTTTTTCTTTCTTCGTTATTATTTCAAAAATGTTTCATAAATTTGCAACACAAGAATCGATATCTTTGATCAGACAATTATTGCCGTTTATACGAAAAAAAACTCTAAAAGTCCGCCATATTGGATTAAGAGTGATGTCAGAATATTTTTCTAATTATTCTCGGCAAGCCCTTTCATTTGATACCCATATTGCAGAAGTGCATAAAAAATTACTATTCCGCCATATTGGATGTTCCCCCATATTGGATTTAGAATGACGTCACACAGCTTATCGTGTATTGTCATCCTAACTAAACGTTTATACAAAATTTCAGCTTAATCGGTTGAAGATATCTGCTTCAAAATTGAGTAGCAAGATTCCACCCGAACAAACATACATAGCAAGTTAAATAAAAGCTTTTAAAAAAGGTGCACTTGTTCAAGTGTTAAAATTTGTTTATGGAACAATCATTAACATTTTGCCTAACATTGCCAGCTTCCTCTAGATATAACATAAAAAAATATAATATGCCAAACACATATGCTTACAAACAACAAAATAAAAATTAAATTACTTTCATACAATTAAAAAAATGATTATCAGTTTGCTATTACAGTACGGACGGGCATACTATACATATAATGATGTTATTTTATCTTGTTATATTAGTTGCCCTTATTGCAATAGGAAATAATGCCTTAAATAATTTTAATTATATATTCTTAGTGCAATTTTTCTTGTTAGATCCTGAAGAAGCACACAACGTTGGGCAAACCGTTGATTAATGTTCAATAAACAATTTTAGTACCTGAATTTGTTTAATTTGATTACGTTATCAGGGAGAAATCATGAAATTAAATGTTCAATTTTTTTAATGTTTCAGTTTATTGGAGTTTAACCCTGCAATATTGTTTTGGTTTTCAAACCCTTCGTCAAAAGTACTTGGTTGGTAGCTAAGTAGGGCCTTGAAAACTGAAACAATACTGTGAAGTAAAACTCGAATAAATTTAATAATTAAAAAAGTAAAGTTGTTTTATTTCTTAGAAATTATCAGATGGTATATTGGGTACCAATCAAGAAAACAGCGAAATTTATTAAATTTTGTAATTTAAAGTGCATTTTTATGAAGCTTTCGAATATTTATTTTACAATTTTGATACTTGGACTATAATAAAAATCAAATTTTTAGGGGTTTAAAAAATTTACTACTAGATAACCAACATCCGACGTTTCGCCTTTTGATGTAAAAAAATTTCAAAACTAAAAAAAAGTAATGTTAGTATCTGTATTGATTGCTATTTGTAAAAATTGTCATTATAATTTTATTACATGAGAAGGTGGAACGTTGAATGTCAGTAATTACAGTAACCAGAATATTTTTAACCCCTAAAATTTTTGATTCTGTATGAATATTTAAATTATTTAAATGTAGGTACCTCTCTTGGAGAGGGGTGAATGAGGGGGTGTCGTTGTAAAATAACAATTAAGCGTGGCTTTGAACATCTAAAATGGAGAAGCATGACCTTAAAAAACGCTAAATAGCAGTTTTTCGGTGGAGACTCAGCGATAAAAATAAATAATAAAAAATAAACCAATGCGAGGTATTTATCAAATTAACATTCGCTTATGTGCGTCCAGAGCTTAGTCCTCATCAGTAGAGCTTCATAGTCTAAGGTCTAAGTCTTTACTAAAAGTGCGTGTCTCCTTGATGTCCGAATTACATATTTAGATTTATACTTATACAGGGTTTTTCAATTTGATGGGCTATTAGAAGTATATGAATTAGTAGAAGGAATTCAATTCTGAAACTTGGGCTCATTTGGTTATTGTTTATGCCGCTTCTTTTAAAAATATTTTCAAGTTCGATTTACATCCGGTTATACCGGAAGTCGATACCAACTTTGTTATTTTAAATGGAATGGTATATTTTTTACACTGAATTCGAATAAAACGTGTAATTCTAAGGTAAGTTTGATAACCAACTTGTACACCTATGACGATCGGTTTCTGATTTATTTTAATTTATAGAAAAAAAATCGCTACCGCAACCCAAACTATAAAAAATCATAACTTCCACAAAATATGACTTCGAGTGTTGAAATTTTTACAAGTAATAGCTGAATATTACTGCTAACGCCTGGAAAAAATTGAATTAAATAATTTATACAGGGCGTTCAAAATCAAATTCTAAAATTGAAAAATTTCAAACACGAATAACCTCGTTTTTTCAAATGGCACCTACTATTTTTTATTTTTTCAATCGATTCCTTTTTTTATCCTCTTTCGATCTATATGGATACTTCCTATTTTAAGTAATAATTCAAAATTATTCCAAAATTTTCAAATAAACTGGGAAGTATCCATATGGATCGAAAGAGGATAAAAAAAGGAATCGATTGAAAAAATAAAAAATAGTAGGTGCCATTTGAAAAAACGAAGTAATTCGTGTTTGAAGTTTTTCAATTTAGAATTTTATTTTGAACGCCCTGTATAAATTATTTAATTCAATTTTGTCAAGGCGTTAGCACTAATATTCAGCTATTACTTGTAAAAATTTCAACACTCTAAGTCATATTTTGTGGAAGTTATGATTTTTTATAATTTGGGTTGCGGTAGTGATTTTTTTTTCTATAAATTAAATTAACTTAGAAACCGATCGTCATAGGTGTACAAGTTGGTTATCAAACTTACCTTAGAATTACACGTTTTATTCGAATTCAGCGTAAAAAATATACCATTCCATTTAAAATAACAAAGTTGGTGTCGACTTCCGGTATAACCGGATGTAAATCGAACTTGAAAATATTTTTAAAACAAGCGGCATAAACAATAACCAAATGAGCCCAAGTTTCAGAATTGAATTCCTTCTACTAATTCATATACTTCTAATAGCCCATCAACTTGAAAAACCCTGTAGACTTTGAATTACCAATTACATACATCGAAAACTAATTATGTTCAAAGTCCTAAACACTATAAGGACTTGAATTACGTCAGAAGATCTTCAAATAAATAAAGTCTTTTGATGATTTGCATTGCTCGTACTTTGAAAGGAAATCTCATTTAAAGGGCTTCAAGTACTTTGAAAAGGATTTAAGCGCATTGAAAGTGCTTGAAACCCTTTCTTGAAATACAAAGTTGCAAAGCACTTCTAACAGTAATTCGATTAACAAGCTCCAACTTCTTGTATGCGAAACTGTGCCTTAAAGGATTTGAAGCACATTTTCACGCATATCAATGCTTTGTCCAGCATCAAGTGATGGAGTATAAAATGTCTCCCCTGTCCCCCTTCTTGAAAACTCTTGAATGGAGTTCTGCACCACCATCCTCATTTCTTAATTCATTCATCCCCCCCTCCCCCTAAACCTTATTATTTGGACATTTACCTTTGTCTTTAGTCTTTTTTACAGTAGGTTTCATTCAGTTTATCTCCCTGATGATGTAAAGCGCAATATTTAGAAACGTCTGCAAACCAATTACAATAGACACGACTACCATTTGGAAGCCAACATTAGAAATTTTCAAAATGACTAAAACGTACACCTAGTGTTAAACTTGAAAATTTTGGCTTGGGTAATTAATTACTTACGTAACGTTATTAAATACACAAACCTAGCTCGGACATTACCCATATTTAAAAATTTTGGGCTTTATTAGGCAAACAAACAGTTGTTTGTACTTACAATTAGCATGAATGTTGCAGCCAATACATATACCTGCGTGCACATATTGAAAATATTAGTATACGATCTATGCTTTTGACGCGTTGACATTGAAAGCAAACAAACCGGTTTTTCATCCATTTCTGTACTTAACCATATACAATTTCGTCCCCAAATGACTCATCCGAAATTAATTTGCTCCTGTTGCTTATAACAATAATTTTGTATAATTGCAAGTAAACATTAGAGAAACTATGGCATCAGCAAAAATGGGTGTTACAGCCTAACCGGTCAAATTTAAAAACTGAATTCAGCATCCTAAAACAAGAAAAGGTTTCTCGACAGAAAACGGATTGTTAATCATACTCTTCCAAAAAAAGGGGCGGCGCAAAAATTTGGTTTTTATTGTTTTTCTTGAATTTAGAAACAGATAAAAAATTAGAGTTAAAATGCTTTTTTATTATATAAAAAACTTTAGTAAGAAATAAAATAGGAAATGATAATTACTCCTAAAAAGAATTACTAAAAATATAGTCCTTTAGAAACTGAAATTGGACTTTTATGTTTAGAGGGGTGTAACTAACTTAATGAAGCATTTCCGGGCATACCTTTTTAGATTTTTTTCGGAACTTTTGTAATCACACTGTATTTTTTACTCGTATTTGATAGAAAACAAAAACCGTTACGTATATTAATTATGACGTTATTACAGGGTAAATTTTATGCCTGAGCAGTAAATAGTGATTTTATAACCCTAAGTGAATAATGGCATTGAAACTAAAACTTAGCGGTTACTTTTTACAGTAATGGATTGGCAGCTTTGTAGGTTAAACTGCAAGACTGTCTGTCTCTAAGATTGTATTTTGATGTTGCATTTGTTTTTGTACAATTGATTGAGACTTGGTGGTCACTTCTTTGTTTCTAATTTTAATATAATTAATCTTTTAATTGGTACACTTACTTTTTAAGTAATCTAGATATATTTGCGACCAATACTTTGTACTGTTTTATTGTATAAAATTTGTTATGTTATTCTAATGTTCCACAAAATTTACAAAACTGTGCAATAACAATTTAAGCTGCACTGGTTCTATATAACAGTACCTAAAATGAATAACAAATAAAAGCTCATTAGCTGGCTTTACTGCCTATTCCTTCGAACTCAATATTATTATGATCGAGTTCGACGTCATTTGAGTCGAAATCAGTTTCGGTGGCATCCTTGAGCACAGCTGCTGCTGCTGATGGTTGCTTCGCGGACATGGCTGCAAAGAAATGACAGGGGTGGTCCGGGGTAGACGTCGTGAAATTAATGTGCGTGCTGTCCATGTTCAGTCGACTTGTATTAAGGAATAAATTCACAAACCACGGTGGTCATTATACACACTTTTCTGACTCACGAACGTTTTTAAAGAAAAGTGCACCATATGGTAGCGGTGGCAATAATGTTTTTTTTAATCTAGGTATATAGATGTGCCTGTAATACTTATATGTATTTAAAACAAGTCTTCATTGCTTAGTTGGTACTCCTCTACGAATTTTCGTAATCAATCTTATCTATCCATTAAACAGAGTATAGATATTATAAACAACCCTTTTGGTTCATTCTAAACTTTTTAATACTATAAAGTTAAGAAATGAATCATTCTGTGAATAATTCCATAAAATTTATTAAATTGCTCTATACGATTTCGGCAATTATGCTATCAACAGAAGTTTAACAATAACTGAAGATAATACACGGATTGTCCAGGTATACAGGGTTTTTCAAGTTGATGGGCTATTAGAAGAATATAAATTAGTAGAATGAATTCAATTCTGAAACTTGGGCTTATTTGGTTATTGTTTATGCCGATACTTTTAAAACAATTTTCAAGTTTGATTTACATCCGGTTATACCGAAAGTCGACATCAACTTCGTTAGTTTGCATGGAATGGTATATTTTTTACGCTGAATTCGAATAAATCATGTAATTCTAAGGTGTAAGTTTGATAACCATTTTGTACACCTATGACGATCGGTTTCTGAGTTAATTTACTTTATATAAAAAAAAATTACTCGAAAATTTTTAAATAAAACAATAAGAAGTATCCATTTAGATCGAAAGAGGACAAAAAAAGGAATCGATTGAAACAATAAAAAATGGTAGGTGCTATTTAAAAACACGAGATTATTCGTGTTTGAAATTTTTAAATTTTAGAATTTTATTTTAAACGCCCTGTATAAATTATTTAGTTAAATTTTGTCAAGGCGTTAGCACTAATAGTCAGCTACTACTAGTTAAAATTTCAACATTCTGAGTCGTATTTTGTGGAAGTTACGAATTTTTATAGTTTGGGTTGCGGTAACGTTTTTTTTTTTCTACTAAGTAAATTAACTCAGAAACCAATCGCCATAAGTGTACAAGATGGTTATAAAACTTACCTTAGAATTACACGTTTTATTCGAATTCAGCGTAAAAAATATACCATTCCATTTAAAATAACGAAGTTGGTGTCGACTTCCGGTATAACCAGATGTAGGTAAATCGAATTTGAAAAAATTTTTAAAAAAAGCAGCATAAACAATCACAAGATGAGCCCAAGTTTCAGAATTGAATTTGTTTTACTGATTCATATACTTCTAATAGCCCACCAACTTGAAAACCCCTGTATAATTATACATCATTCATTATTGGTTTTACCCTTCATAAATACGTTTGGATATATACGAAACTGAATCTTGACTAGACACTTCGTGAAACACATTGAATATAAAAACGAAATTAAAACACTTGGTACACTTTTGTTTCACAATTTTATTGAGACAAACTAACAATTGTTTCGGCTGTTAAGCCATTATCAAAGAGAATAATAAATTACATAAAGGTGTGAGGGATCCTATATACCTAGGGGTTACAGTAACAAACTTAAAAGTGGGGAGGTCCAAAATTCGGTTTGGTCATTTAATAAATTTTGTTTACAAGCTTTTTTAATTTCTAAGATTTCATATAAATCTAAGCGTTTGCGTTTAAATTGTGTAACAATTTACAATTTTTAGTATCAATAAAATGTTCATTATTAGTAATACAATGTTCGGATAATCCAGTACATTTCTTATTTTGGATTATTGATTTTTTACGTTCCTCTATTCGGTTTTTTAGGGAACGACCTGTTTGTCCAATATAAAAGGGGGAGCAATGTAAACAATTCACCTATAAGGACCCCGCTTTTTTCCAGAATATTTTGTTTATCCAATTTATTGTTGACTATAAAAGAATTGTAATAATTTCGACAAGTAACAACACTGGGAAGTTTCACTAAAACTTTATTGAAATCTCAACAATATTGTTTCAACCTTTGCAGGTCATTATCAAGACATAATCTGTTACTAAAGTTCTTACAATCTATACAGGAGTATTTATAGACATAAATAGTATATAATAACAATTCATCATTAGGTACAATTCCACTTAGACTAATGAGTTTGGGAAATCACATAATAATAAAGGTGAATCAACAGTTGTTGTCGTTTCTATTTGGTTGTTTACAATATTACTTTTAGTTTAGATTTAGATTCAGTCAAATTACTACACAATGTTGAATCAACAGTTGTCATTTCTATTTGGTTGTTTACAATATTACTTTTAGTTTCAATATGGTTTCAATGGCCTTCTTAATTTTTAGGGTTTCCAATAAATTTAATTTGAAGCTTTTTTGAACATTGTGTAGTAATTTGACTGAATCTAAATCTAAACTAAAAGTAATATTGTAAACAACCAAATAGAAAGACAACTGTTGATTCACCTTTATTATTATGTGATTTCCCAAACTCATTAGTCTAAGTGGAATTGTACCTAATGATGAATTGTTATTATATAGGTACTATTTATGTCTATAAATACTCCTGTATAGATTGTAAGAACTTTAGTAACAGATTATGTCTTGATAATGACCTGCAAAGGTTGAAACAATATTGTTGAGATTTCAATAAAGTTTTAGTGAAACTTCCCAGTGTTGTTACTTGTCGACATTATTACAATTATTTCATCATGTTTTACAAGGAATGCGATACATAATCAATCAATTCGACTATAAAAGAACCTAGATTATTTTTGTTTACGCAAATAGGAGTGATGTTAATTTTCTTAATACTATTACAAATTTTATTATTTATGATATTATTAATGAAGGTACATAATTGATAAAACTATATTGTTTAGCGTTATTTTCACCGTCAAAAGTAGCAAAAAGGTTCGACATTAACAGCTTTTTTCTTTTCTTGGTAATCAGTGAATCTATTAATTTAGTATTGTATCCGTTATTTACTGCTAATAATTTTATAGTATTGACTTCTTTTTCAAAATTTGTAACATTTAATGGATGGCTAAAAAGACGATGTATAAAAGAATGAATGACACTTAATTATATGGGATCAGATTGGTTAGAATTATGATATATTAAAGTATCAGTATATGTCGGTTTTCTCAAAATATCAATATCTAAGTAATTTCTATTTCTTGACAATTTTAAATCTAAGAAATTTAAAGAGTATAGTTTTCCTATTTCTACCGTAAATTTAATGCTAGGGAAGAAAGAATTAATACGTTTGGATTTAATAGATGTGACTAGCTTAGATCTAATTGTTTGTTGGGCAAGTTATTCTTGTAGTTGTAAAGAACTTTTTTAATTTCGAATGTTTCTAAACCATTTAATTTTTTGCCTTTGTTATTAATTTGCACATTATCTTGAATATCGTCGTATTAAAAAAGATGTATAAGATGTATATCTTTTAATAGATGATTAGCAAAATTAATATTGGTTTTTGATAATCTATACCTTGTAATGTGTTTTTTACGATGGTTAAGAATCGACTCCACCGACCTATATAATAACTATTACATTGTTTACATTTAATATTGTATACATTATTTGCTTAAGGGGGTGAAAATATGATTCGTCCAATTTCTCTTGAGCCGAAATTCTTAGAAGAGGGTCATGTTCTTCCAGTTAAAAATGATAATAAAATGATACAGTAAAATATAGGATTTTCTGTACGCGATATTATTGAAGGGACATCAAACCAATTATGAAATTTATGAGACATTTAAAAGAAAGTTCATAATAGGGGAAAAGTTCAGAAATATTTCGAATTTCATTAAAATGGGGAGGCGTTTTGCCATATAAATCATCAAATTTCATTTAAATGAAGAACAGTTGAAAAGAATTTTTGAAATATTAAGCCGAAGAAAAAGTAAAAATACTTGGTATTGTTTCACAAGTTTATTCAAAAGTCATCGACAGTGGTTTCGATTGTTACATCATTATCAAGACTGTGGGTGTTTACAGGGTTGTTGCAGGTATATAAATATAAACAGCTACAATAGAGATTTAATGAGTGGGAAATCCTTAAACTCTATTTGTTGGTTTGTAATACACTTATTTTGTACCCGGGCATTCTGTAGGTATAATATTCTAATATTTCCAGGTATGTCAAAAGTTTCCCCTTGGGTTCAAAATTTAATAGTTTGACATAATTTGTATCCATATCTTGGTTATTCTCAAGACAGTGTGTAGCGAAACCGGTGACATTTTTATTATTTGTGATAGATTTTTTATATTCTGTTAAGCGTATGCCAAGACTGTGTTCTGTCTGCCCAATATAAATTGCATTTAATTTCATATACTCCATTTTTTTCCAAAACATTTTGTTTATCCTTATTATTTACTATTAAAGTGCCTAAATATTTTTTGGGGTTACACCTTATAATCTTAATTTGCTTTGTATCTTGTTATTTATATATTTGTTATAATTTATAAAACAAAACTGTTTATCCAATTTTGATTCTGTTTTTACATTTAATTTATTTAACAAGGTTTTAGTGCGTTTTTTGCGATTACATTATCAATGAGTTTTGTGTCGTAGCCATTGTTGTATGCTAATAACTAATAATGATGTAACAGTCGAAACAGCCGTCGGCAACTTTTGAATAAAATTGTGAAACAACACCAAGTGTTTTCTTCTTCCGTTTAATATTTTAAAAGAAGGACATTGAAATTATTATATCAATTTTTTAATTTGTAATTTTTTTATAATTTCTTCTCCTTTTTAATGAAGGTCTCTCATGATTAGTAGTCCCACTAGATCATACAAAAAAAAAACCGTACGCGTACCTACCTTAAATTCATCTAAAAATCTACAGTAGTTGTATTCAATCACATTTTAAAAAGTTATGGCTAGTAACAAATTCAGATGAAACCAACAACAAATTCGCTTAAATCAGTATGAAATTATCGTGAAATACCTTGAAATCCTATGAAGTCTTATGATATTAACGAAATAATCGAAACACAATGAAATTCACTTGAAATGCGCCAAAATCAAAATACAATACTAGGAAATATATTTTTAAATAAAATCTCTACAACAAAATCTTTTCCACTGGTTACCCCTTCGGATATCATACATACTCTGTGATAAAATATTCTACTTTGATGCCCAAGTAGTGCGTACAAACTTATTCATGGTCCTGGTTTCATCTTGATTTTTAACTTTAATCGCCCCAAAAACTATTTTATAATTATTGGATTGAGTTGGCTGTTACTTTGTGATAATTTATCATAATGAAGTTACAATTAAAAGACTAACCTTATTTTTTGTCACTTTTATAAACATAATAAAAACCAAACTAGTGTTTTAATAATAGCATCATTTTGCAATGTCTGCCTATAAACTTTTTTATTTAAAATATTTTTTGAAAGACATGTTGATTTAGATAGGGTCATCTGTATGAACATTGTTAAATTGGAACCGTCGAACAGAAACAACAAATTTATTGTTAGTTAAAAGGGCCGCCGATTTGTAGAAGAAATATTGGCTGTCGGGTAGCAGAACAATCATCCCTTAACGTTTTCGTCCAGCGATCTGCCTGCGAGGTGTGCAGACCTTGGTTGGTCCAACATCCCTTCACGGTCCGCGGAACCGATCGACTTGTTTTCGCTGAACGTCGCAACCTCGTCCTTACATACATACACCCTTATCAGGTAGCTGCAGTGCTAGGTAGATTTAGTTTAGGTACCAGAAGTACAAGTATATGCCAAAATGAAGAGAGGACAAACAGCGACGTGGCACGAAACGACACAGCGCGGCGCGGCGGTTGGCAAGCGGCTTTGTGAGAGAGTGACTGATTCAAGGTCACCGCGGCGACGGACAGACGTGCGTTGTCGGGGGTTGACGAAACGGCGGCACAGCGGCCTCACCAGGGGGTTGGTGTTGTCGCCGTAATGCTGCCGCTGATGCTTGTTTGGCATCCGTCCGTTTCTGATGGAAACGCTGAAAGCTTAGCCAGTTCATGTGAATGGGCTTTTTCGACCGAATAACAACTTGGAAAGATTATATCGACGAGTGGGCATGACGCGCGATCGTTATCCGAAAATTCCGGACATTTGCATTCTTCCTTGTACGTCATTGCTATATAGTGGGCATTCGCCGAGAAAAATATTTCAAATATTTCACTCTTACTTACTTACCTATAGTTTTCCTCATATGAGCACCTACAGCAATCCATTGTTTACTAAATTAATGTGTTCCTCCTAATTCTATGATATAAACAAATATAAATTTCAGGACAATCAAAGGGCGTACTTGATTTAGAAGAATTTAGTTTACAATGAAATTATGAGACCGTTGAAGTTAAATCAATTGAGCTTATAGTCTATACATTATACCTACTGGTTAAAAGATTTCCAAATTGCATCAATCAATCACTAATTAAGTTTCATTTCAATTTTTACTTTAAATTCCATTAACAGAATTTAGCACAAAGCCATAGATAAATTTTTTATCAATGGAAGTTTATATTATCAATAAACTTGGAAAAATAACAAATTAAAACAGAACATATATGAAACATCACAGCGGGTAACATTATTTAGGTTGAAGGGAATTAAGTCAAGTTATTTCATTACATTTTGAACAAAAGTTAATACCTTCATTACTACTTACAGTTTCTCTCTCTCTGCTTTAAGTCTGCATTACCAAGGACGTACTTCGGCAATAGATTCAGTTACACAACACATACTTTTGTGCGTTGTATTCATTCTTATCCTACGTATTCTTTAAAAGGAGTAAAGAACGATATTACTTATTTCGTACACATGCAATCTTAAATTTTAAGCGATATAAACATATAATTTGCCGCTGTATGTTTTGAGATTTTTATTATACTAGCTGAGGGGAGCATTAATAACCACTTGAGTATTGTTTTTTTTAATTTGGACCCCTCCTTTTAGTCCCTTTAATGAGAATTGGTAAGATATGGTGGAACCTCCATAAGATTTACTCTATAATAAGTTTAATTTAAAAGAAATTAAAATAATACTCTGAATTCAAATTTTGACTTGAGATCTTCAATGACCCCAAATCAATTTAAACCAGATTTGATGAAATTATGCTGGAGTCCCCTTCATTTTAATCTCACATAATTAATGGATGTCTTCTTGGGAACATTGTGAATTAAACCGTTCCACTATCACAAAAAAGGAAGATATTGAATTTGTCTGCTTCAATTATTATTTAAAAACAAATTTAATTTTGTTTTATTGTCATTGTTGTAGAAAGATACGGAAAAAGTAACAAATTATGAGTGTCATAAAGAAAAAAAAAACATAATAAGAAAAATCGTTTTAAAATCAGATAAATACGATGCAGACAAATGTTCATTTTAATCTAATAACATTTGCCTGGCCTAAAATCTACCTTTCTACCAGACAAATATTTTTAACTATTATTTTAAATAGTTCGTCTAGACAAATAATGTTTTATTTATCTTTTTAAGAAATTTTATTTGTCTAACTGTGTTCTAGTCAAATTGCGGGTTTATCTGATGTGTGTTTTCAATATTATAGGTTTTTAAAAGAATTGTTATGATGAGTTTGAGTTGTTCTGGCTTGAAGTTTAGAATAAAGCAATTTTATGGATAAATTCATTTTCTCTTATACCAAATTACCTTTTTCAGATATTAAATACAATTACATTTGAAATCAGGACAACTTAACCTAACTATATCTAACCTATTTTTCACAAGGCCCATATTATGAAAAAAGCATAGAAATTTCTGAAATAATTGCTTATTATATACAATCGGCTACTCCGCTCTAATTTACCTTGCACATGTAATTTCCATATCATTCGCCTAAGATATTGTTAGATAATATAATTAGTCCACTGCATGAAATAAATATGATTGAAATAATAAAATTTTATTGAGTCAAGTTTACCATCAAATTTAATTTTCCTTATTCTTAGTTCAAAAATTGCATTTAGATTTTTGATGTACAGCATCGTAAAAAATCGTCTAAATTGATTCAATTATTGTCGATGCTGCTTAGATGAAAGATGAACTTTATGCAGACAGTTTTTAGCTATTGGGAATAAGAACGAATTAATAAAAGCGTTTACGGAGTTTATCATCAAACTTAACTTTCCTTATTCTTAGTTGAAAAATTGCATATACATTTGTGATGTATAACATGGTAAAAAATCGTCTGAACTAATTCAATTATTGTCGATGCTGCTTGCATGAAAGATGAACTTTATGTAAACAGTTTTCAGCTATTGAGAATAAGAACGAATTAATAAAAGCGTTTTCGGAAGAATTCTGATCAAACATCCAACTCACATACATTTTAATGTAAATTACACCCATTAAGCACAACGTAGGGTTGGTGTTTGGTGTTACTATTACTATTTTTCCAGTGAATCGTGTGTCTGTGGCGATCTGAAGTACACTTTTAGGAATATGTATAGATTTTTTTTTACTGTTTATAAATTGATTATGTAGCTAATATAAAAACGGGTGTATATAATATTTCATTTCATAAAGTAGCGACTGAAGCTAATAAGTTGGCTTTTATGAAAATCGTGATATTGCGTCTCAAGTTATAAGTTTGCAAATGCGGGTTTATGAATGATAAGATGACAATATCAGCGAAAAGCTTTAACGGGAGATTATTTGATGCTCCCTAACTAGTTTAGCTCTTCAATTTCAATTATTGTTTCCCATAGGTTTTGCTTAGCACTGTACAGAGGCACACATGCCCGTTTTGGCTCGGGGTAATTTTACACGCTTTTTTTGCAGCAAGTCTGGCATAGTCGAAGCATAGGCAACAGCATCGGCATCGGCAACAAAACCACCCTTAACTTCAGCCGTCGCGGTGGCAGTTAACCGCCTGTCTCCCAGCAGCAGCAGCACATATTGCTCGTTTCCTCGTCCCTGCACCCGCTCGACCTTCCCGACGCCCTCGTAGTCGCCGTAACGGTGCCAAATCGCGCTGCGGGCAAGCAAGGACGACACGACCCCGTGCAGGGGTGCGCGACAGAGATGTCCTTAGGGTCAGTCGCGGGCTATTGAACTCGCGATTATATGGGAACTACCATGCAGCAAGCAAGGAGCCTCTCTTCGCATCCTGCTGCTACCGCCTGTGCCGGTGCCACTCTAAATCATGCCATCATGCCGCTCTTACCCTTGTTCCCTGCACCCTTTACCCGCCCGCTGCTGCATCCCTTGTGCGATAGCCGCGAGCGTTCGGTGGATGGATCCGCGGGGTTGTTGCTGTTGTCGTTCTTCGAAATGGGGAGGAAGACCTTGGGAAGCAAATGCCAAAAACGACGGAACACTAGTAGTGGCTCGGCTTGAACAAAAATTCTGAGCTGCTAAATTGTCCTATAATAGTCGAAACCTATTGTCTACAAATGCCCACATAGAATATACATTTTTACAAATATTACTTACCTAAACTATATATGTACTTACAATAAATTATATTTCATAAAAAACGACTTTTTATAAATGTAATTAGTACATTGTCAGGAATCTACCTATTTTCACTCTTAAAACAAAATCGAATCATATAACCTCTCAAGAAAACTTTTCACTATGTTTCTAGTAACTTTTTATTCAAATTGTTTCGGCCTAAAGCGACTATCAAGTCAATAATATTGATCGTTATTTTTAATACAACATTGTATATTTATTGAAGAAAATGTTACTGAATACATAGCCAAACCTTTATTAAGAAAGGTATCTTAATAATCATATTTCACAATGATTTTGCTAATTAAACCTGAAAACATTCAAGATTCATATTATGTAATAGGTATACGTTTTTCGGCGAATAGCTCTGCTGATAATTTGTAAATTGTAAACCTGATTTTTTCTTTAAAGCTGGGTTACATGAAATCAACGATAATGAGCTAGAATGTAACATTGTAATATATATTTTTTTAATTTTACTAGATAATAAGTATACGTAAAATCCAATTATGTATTCGTTTTTTACTACTTTAATTTATTGTTACAAACACTACTTTAGTTACAGCTTCAATGCGAGCTCGATACAATGAGTACTATTATTTATCAAGCGATTCAAAGAATTGGATGGTCAAAAAAGTCCAAAAGCTTCCTGATATTTAGTCGCACGGTTTTGTAGGGGTAGTTGTCGGCATAAGCCACTAATAAATTTTTATTATTACAGTGAATGGATGTGAATGTTATAGGTCCAATTGGTCGTGCAATAAAGTATTATTTGGAGCTTTTTAGATTTATGAATTTCTAATGACTATAAGAAGGTGTCTATAATTTTTACCTGTGAGAAATTACGGTTTGCACGACTTAACCACTCTTTTTATTTTTAGAAAATGTTTTTTAAAGGAAAGGCCTAAGTATTTCCTTTAATATAAATATGTTCATTATGCTTGATTTCCAAAACAGACTTCTTTGATTTGCCACCCTTTCTATCCTGAAGCTAAAAAAAGGATGTTACAAAGATGAAAATATCACAACAATGAAAATTTAAAGCAAGAAATTTAAAATTTTTTTCTCTGAAAACTTTTGAGCTCTTAAAAAGTAAAATACATACAGAATTAGAAATAAAAATTAACCACACAAGGCATTCAGTTTTTCATAAACAAAAATTGTAATTTGAGCTTTATTTGAAAATGACCCTGTAGTCTCATGGTATCCAGAGAAATGTTCTAAAAATTAAGGAGGGAAAGAAAATACCTTACCCGTGCAGTATGAGTGCGTAAAAAATATTACTATTATAGCTATAATAATGCCGACGGTCTTATTAGTGAATAATTCCTTAAAATTTCAGTTTGTTAATAAATTTCTATTCGGGTTAAAACCTAATTGCACAGGACTATAATTAAACGTTTAGCGTTTGTTTTCCGATATCTAAACATATATTACTTACGAGCCACCACAGCTAAAACAGAAAATCATTTATTTGTTTTATTAATTATTTTTACTTTACTACATAAATATATTAAATACTGTACCTAATACGAAAAGCCTCCGGAAAAAATGCGGATTGGGATATAATCCCCGCAAAATCATTATAAATTTGTTGAAACATTTAAAGCTTAAATAATATTTAGTAAATAATTAGTGTTAGTGAGTTTAAATGATGATTACTATATTTGTATAATTTGTATGTTAGCCATCTAAACATAGTTTCGAGTTGGCACCCTTGTTGCTTTGTATAATTGAAATTTATCTAGAACTAGGAAATTTTTTATCTTAGGGGATTTTTGTTGGCAGCATTTTTTTCGGGGGATTGTTTTCCTAAACCCATCAAATACATTGCTTTGCATATCTGGTTGGACGTAGGAATTAGCTTTTTATAACTCATTCAGATTACTTAAATTAAGACGAAAGAAGTTAGAAATGGCAATTTATCAAGTATGAACTATTTATAAGAGATACGTTCACCCTTAGTTGCGTACATATCCAACTTGCGTTCAAGAAACGAAAAGGCAGGGTATCGGGGTAGGTTAGGTATACCTGCGATCATCTAGAGGCTATATACAATGCAGCTATTAAAATGATGCAACTAGAGAGTAAAAAGGAAGAAAAAAAGTATGTTGAGCTTAACGAAGTAATCGTTTTGAATATTGAAATAAAAATATTTCTAGTTTTTAGAAATATTCAAATTTGATTAACTGTAAAAAAAAAAACAAAAGAACCCCAAAAAGATACTATTTTTAATTCATATTTTTTTTTAATAAACTCAGAAAATATGTTTTTACAGACATAACATGCCCATATACTAAATATTTATAATGCATAATATGTATAATGTAAATCTTATTGATTAGAATTTTGTACGCAAATTGGTAGCCTGCAGATGGTCGCAGTTACAAACTACCCTGCTGCCCACCAGTTGTATTACTTGTACGCAAATAAGAAGACACACGAATAGGTATGTAAAAAAAAAAGAGTAAAGAAAATAAAAACGTAAACGGGGATGTAATTCCCTTACTATGTAGGTATTCATTATTTTGGTGTCGTCCCATTTCGTACCGTCGCATTTTGTACTGCAAAAATATTCTACCTGTTTTATTCCCATTTCGTACCGTCGCCCATAATATAATTATTTTTATTCCCATTTTGTACCGCGAAAATATTCTACCTGTTTTTTTTTTTCATTTTGGACCGTCGCGTCGCCCAGTTGAGTAGAGTTAGTGGTATTTGCGAACGTGTCATTTATATAATTCTATTGTCTACTCAAATTTTGCATTAGAAGATAATGTGTTTAAAGATTTTTTAATATCCTTTTTATCTATATTTGACGCCCTCAAAAAGAAGAAAGGTTTTTTTAATTAAAGATATGTCAATACAACAAATTGTTGAAGATTTTTTGAAAGAAAAAACAACAATCGGCATATGCCTAGAAAAACTACAATATATATGTTTTAACCGTTAATTTTCGTAAATGTTATTTTATTTTGTAATAAATATTAGGTATATTTTTTAAAATTTAGACAGTTGTGTTTTGTTTACATATTGCATACTGTTAGTTAATTAAACATCGAATTATTATTGTAATTTTAACCGCACAACTATTCCTAGAATGCGGTACGCAATGGGAATGACGACAGGTATATATTTGGGACGCGGTACGAAATGGGAACATTAGGGGTAATGGTACGAAATGCGACGGTACGAAATGGGTATAAGCCACTATTTTAGGTACCCTCATAAATCGACTCTTCTTGTTAGTGAAGATTTTTTTATTTCAAAATTGATTGTTTCAAACTTGCACTTATTTCATTAATGTTACTCTCAGATTGTTTAATCTTTGCATATTTATTTCTTTATTTTTTTAATCCAAATTTCAGTTGTTCTTCCGTCCCGTCGGGTACTTCGGTATATCACCATAAATTTGTCCTGTTTATAATAATTATTATAATCTTTATATTTTTAAAATACTTTTTTATTGGATTGTCTTTTCTTTCTGATCATTACGTCATAATCATCATATAAATCAGCAAAAATGTAAGTAGAGGTATTTAAAAATTTAACTAGCCGTGAAATAGTAAAAATCGAAAATACCTAAAAACGAAGTTCAAATGGATTGCCAATTACATTGTTGCATTCAGAATTTAAATAGCCCATGTTTCGTTAAGGCCACTTTTAGTCCAGTTTGTAATTAAGCCTATCGTGCCCTCTTCTGCAAAAGTCATACGTTTTTGATGTGTCAAAATACACATAATGTAATATCTAATCCCGTTTGATAGTAGCGGATATTGCATACATAAATTATACCCATTGCACGATAATAACAGCTCTTATTTCTTATTATATGCGGATTTTATTTTGCAAGAGAATCGGAGTATAAAACAATTATTTGAAGATGCCCTATAAATATACATAGATACGTTTACTATATATTACTTTAAAAAGACTTCCTTAAAATCAAATATTGGCCGTTTGAATCTGCTTGCTTTAAGGGTAATATGGCTGTTAAATAATATAAATCATTATTTATCGACGCAAGCCTTAATGTTAGGATAAAAACTTTTCCTTTAGAAACCGATAAATTTATAGTCTTTATACTATAACTTGGCGGTGTTTATCTGGAAGTATTAATGCTCGTTAACTAATATAAGGGCTGTGAAGGCTTCCGGACTAATAGGGTCGATGTTCTTAAAAGCAAATAAAAAGAAATTTCTTTATTTATGATTTGTATATCTTGCAAATTTTACATGAATACTTCTTGTTAATTGGTATGCAATCACAATTCAGCCATTCAGCAGCAGATTATAATGAAACAATATCTGCAAATGTATGCAAGGTTTATAAATATGAGTGACAGACTGATTTACTAGGAGCCCTATATTTAAATATATAAAAACTTCCAATTACCAATTACTTCTGAAAGTAATAGAGAATATTTCAAGCACTAAGAAACAGTTTCAAGAACATTCAAAGAAATGGAAGCCCATTCAATTAAAAATTATAAAGAAGAAAGCACTTCTAAAAAGTAATTCTTTTTATAGAGCTCCAACTGGAACGTTTTTTCATAAAGAAGACTTCCTGTTAATTCGTATGCAACCACAATTCAGCAAGTGGTTTATTACCTTTTTGTGATAAGACCATCGGCAAACACCGGCAAGTCATATTGCAAGGATTTTACCTACGATGTATACTCTACAAAACTAATAAATCAACAACTTTGGAGTCAAAATAAATTTTATTGCAATTTCTACAAAATTTAAGTTTGTTGATAAATAATCGCGCAAAGGCTTTGATAAATGCAACTCAGTTATGAATATAAACATTTTATTTTTCATTAAAAATATAGTCGATAAATATGCATATTATCTGTAAAGAACAATTTCTTATTAAAGGTAGACACATGTTATAGGTTGGAGTGGATTGAGTTAAATAATTTCCATGTTTATTTTAAACAAAAGCTAAGACTCGTTACTATTAGCAAGTTGCAAACAAATTCAGTTACACAACACAATGTCCCAACACAGAATTTGTGGGTTTTATCTTTTTCCTATTCATTAAAAAGAGTAAAGAATAGATTGTTCTTGCCAAGATTGATTACCATTTAATACATGTACAACCTTAAGTTTTATAGGCCATATAAAGTAAACGCAAAATACGTAGATCAAACAGTGGATGCTCCCTTACGAGAGAGAATGAAAAATTGCGTCTATGTGAACTATTAAACAAAATAAATCAATCCTCGCTGTATTAAAAGTTAATGTTAAAAGTAAAATTTTAATGTCATTGTCCATTCTTCGATTGCGGACTGTTCTGTCAGCCAACTCGACTCTTTGCTCGCCTCAACTCAGATGAGCAAGATTAACTCGTTGATCTGTTCTGCTGTTACCTGTTACTACTTAATTGAAGGTTGACATCTGTATTTCTAGCGTCTTGAATGCCACCTAATACGTAGCACTTGAGCAGGAATTTTATTTGCTCACATTTTACAGAGGCATAATAATAAATTGTGAACCATTACAAAATTAATTTCATAATAAAAAAAATGCAATAAAAAATCTTAGAGGGTCGAGGTTTCAATTACTATTAGAAATAAACATGGCAAATTTATGTATCTTTAATATAATTTTACCACATAAAAGTAGATTATATTGACTGTAAATTTCCAAGTAATAGAACGTGCTAATAAAAAAAGTCCGCTTTCGTATTATTTTATAGTGACTCTAATGCGGTTATCCCCTTGCTTCTTTTAGGTGTACTCAATAAATGCACAGTAAATTCAACAGTCAATAAAACACACGGTTTCGGATAACTTTGGGGTTCCCGTTTCTTTATAAGCTCTCCTTGATGTGATATTATAAACAACTTGTTGCGCTTCTTTCCGTTTCACATCATCGAAGTTGCTAGTTTTATTTTGAAGTTCTTTATATGCGGGGTTATTCAAATGTTAGGGCGGAAATTTATTGAAGGTTGTTTTGAAAGAATGAATAATCTACTCACCTATAAAGTCAATTAAAAGGAATTCGTAGCCATTATTTGCAGTCAGTCATGAAATTTCTAAATTAATGTAAATTTTGATTATGCATTTAATCATAAATGTTACTTCATTTCGTCTATATTTTACAATTATGTTAGCAGCAATACAAGGCGTTGCTCGGGTAAGAATATATCACACGTTTGATGGAACATTCTAGAATATTCGCGAATTTAGAACAATCCAGAACATCCCATAATGATTCAAAACATTCTCTAACTTTTTTTAACACTCTGGAACATTCTTGAATGATCTTCAAGATTCTGGAATATTCTTGAACATTGCCAAATTATTCTGAAATGTTATAAAACATTCTTTTAATTCTTAGAACATATTTGAACTCCCTGTAACATTCTAAAAAAATCTGTTTTATTCTCATCCCCACTCCGTGCTGTTTGCTGGATGAGTAGTGACATCAGTAGAGGCCTGGCGGGGATGACTAATCGATTGATAATAATTGATCAGTTATCGACCACTGAGAGTTGAAGATTATTACAGTACTAATATCGCTTTTAAAAATTGGGGTTGGTGGTAGAAGGGTGAAAATTTAGGGTTGTATGTATTTTTTAATGCAACATTATAAAAAAATTAAAAAAAAAATTTGTCCAAAAAATACAAAAGTTAGGGGTGGACAACCCATATCACTTAGGGATATGAAAAATAGATAGTAGCCGATTCTCAGACCTACTGAATATGCATATAAAATTTCATAAAAATCGGTCAAGCCGTTTCGGAAGAGTATGGTAACTAACATTGTGACACGAGAATTATATATATTAGATTACAGTTTGTTTAATAAGATTATCATTAGAAAACCAACCAGTTCCTCATCCCTTGCTTCGCCCATACAAAGCCAACACAAATTTTTATCAACTCTAAAAGAGGAACAATTTCTTTAATCGATTACCAAAAGTTAAAAAGTGTACATTCGACCATTTTGGACATCTAAGGCATTGTTCTGATATGGTTTTTTCGTTACAAATTATTATTTTTAATAAAGTAAAAATTAGAGAGATTATATATAATTATAGAACAAAAGCAAGATCATGTCCAAAACCATAATAGTCTTGGTACTTGTTTGATGTATCCCAATTTTCCTATCGCAGGTTTTCTATTTATAAATAAAATTGTTTATTTAAGTTTACCAAATAAGTAACTTATTCTTTATGAAGCTTTTTAAAAATGACTAAGGGTCATTTACCTGAACGGTTTTTATAATAACAGATTTCTTTATTTAATTGCAATCTTTGCGAACGTATGTTTACTTATGTATCTAACTTTGCCAAAATACATTTTTCTCGACGTACTTATGAGAGATCCTTATTTAAAGTGCTTTGGTAATTGAAGTCCTGATTACATTGTACAATCTAAAACTTCGAATTACCAATTAGATCGGAATGTAATTATGTTTAATGGCCTAAGCGCTATAAGGCTTTGAAGTATATAGAAAGGGTTTCAAGTACAATAGTTTTTCATGGTTTTTCTTTGAAAAGGCTTTTAACTTATTTAGTGGGCTTCAAGTATTTTAATAGGACTTCGAACACTTTAAAAGGGCATTAAGCAATTTGAAACTGCTTTACGTCGTTGTTTGAAATACAAATTAGGGAGAGTCTAATAACCATAAAATTGTGTGACGCGATTTATGGATGGCCTCTTACTAAGCATTTTTATAAACTCATTTTTTTCATTAACCTCCAACTACTTGTTTGGGAAAGGGCTTGAAATACACAGATTCTAAGCTCTAAAAAGGATTTTCGAGACGTCCTTTGGCTTTTTACTGCAGCACTATTTCAATAAAAATTGCCAGAATTGTCTTAATTACGAATTAATAATAATTATTAAATTACATAGAAAAGTAATTCAGTTCAAAACCCTAAACACCTATGTAAAGGGTGTATTACAAAAATTTTTGAGAACTTGTGAAGAGGATAATTATGTGAGACATTCAATTTCTTTTTGGTGTTGGAATACGAAAAGTAATTATGTTCAAAGCCCCAAGCACTTGTACAAAAATTAAGTATAGCAGCATTCCAAAACAAATTTCAAATGCATCAGAAGGTTTGAAAAACTTGTATTTCAAGCCCTTTCTCGAAAAAACTAACTTAAAGTTGGTAATCAAATTACGTTGTAAAAGCACTTACTTCGTTTGTAATTTGTAATAGCCCTTTTAATAAACTTAAAAACTTTGCCTAGCTCTTTTTGTCAATTCTTTCCCAAACTCCGATTGCGTTGGGAGAGGTAATTTTTTCAATTATTATTTGTCTTACTTATATCCACAAATGTATATTCAACTCCAAAGTTTAAAATTGACAGAAAATTTCTAGCCAGCTTTTATTTTAATGAATGAATGAGTCACTGAATACCAAAATATTCTACTTTATTAAGTGAATGTAGGTCATAGGTTCGTACAAATTCGTTGCTACTAACTGAATAGGTAAATAACAAAGTTATGAAGCTAGAAAGTATACCTTCAATTTATAAGATGGAGTCTACTGTTACTTGATTGAGATTCATAATCAAAATAAAATAAAACACACTTTTGTTAAATCTAAATATAATATTTAACCACTCAACAATTGTTTCGTCACTTTGTGACTTCTTCAGAAATATACAAATTACTTATACTTAAAGCTACTACAAAATTTTGTGCTTAAGTACTACTTGAGGGGGTGGGGGGAAGAACTGGGAAAATGTTTAGTAACGGGGAATAACCTACATCTACTTGTTCGTTTATTAACAGATTACTGTTTTCAAATTAGTTTATTGTTAAATTTTCTAATATGGCTAATTTATGTGGTTTATTTTCTAGATGGACAATCTCAAAATCTTCATCAAAGTTGTGATTATTACTATTTAAATGATATGCATAATTTGAATAAAAATGGCCCTTCAATAACTTTGGCGATAATTAGCATCATCTTTATATTATCTAGTGCCACACTCTAAATAACCTCGTGATCCTTATTCTTACCAATGACAGATGCTTTTAAGTCATGATGTTCTTTGACGACAGGACGACGTTTCCCATATTCAATTATATGAAATAGTTCATACTTTCTATCTATCATTAGTTGACTAAACTATTCTGGCTTCCTTAATATAATTATTCTAAATAGCTCTCTCTTTCTATATATCAATCTATCCGTCTATAGTATTTTTCAGTCCACATTTGAAAAGCATGAATCCTATTGCACGTAGTTTCTGTGAGGTCCATGCTTCCTTTTCATAGAAAAAAAAAATGTTGCAGTATATAAAAACATAATAAACAGAGTCTTTAGAGCTTTTTTTGTCAACACTTTATGCGCTTTCATAAATGATGTTCTAGCATATTTTATTCTGCTTACGATTTCTTGGTTTACATCTCACTTTCTATTCACCCAACATCCTAAATATTTGTGAAACATGATACATGAAATGCTAGTTAGAGACATATCTAGATGCAGAAATAGAAGTACATACATTGTTGCTGGAGATATAAATTCTAAAATTCGGAAAGTTGATAGAAAGGACTGCAAATGTGTTTCTAACATATATTCAGGCTGAAATATTAACAGTGATGAGTTTATATATATGAACTTTTCTATTCTTGTACTAATGAAACAATATTGAAATTATTTTTTTGCATCATTCTACAGTCTATTCGTTAATATTTTTGTTTTTAAACATAATCAGCCTTATTCACAGTCAGCCGTTTAGTAGGATGTAAGTAGTCTACTAAGTAGTAGCTACTAAGACGCTACTATCTGCATCGTATTCATAGACGTCGCTTAGTATGCTACTAGCTAGTAGAATGGTTTGCGTCGAAACGATTTGACAACAGTGCGAAATTGTAACAACCTACTGAACGTGTAAATATCGGTATTTTTGACGTTTAACGGCTTAACCTTACTTTTAAATTAAGTTATTGTAGCGACCAGTGACACAGTACGTGTGTGCGATAACAATTTGTGACATGTACTTGTTATCGCTAACATGTTTATGACACAGTCACAGCGTACGGTTCTTTTATCGTTATCAACCTACAAGATGTCAAATCTTTATCCATCGACAAGTAACAAGACCAATTCTGTGATTAACCGACGACCTTCTAATTATTACTCATCATTCGAGAACCATCAGGATTTCCTTTTCGAATCATTTAGAAAGTTCGAAATGTGTATATAAAGTGATCATCTTTGGACCGAGGGACAGTAGTTGTGAGAAAGCATCAGTGCGCGAATTCAAAACGATAAACGAAAGACACAAGTAATATAAATAAGTTGTTATATGAATAAGTGAATTGTTCTAATATAAATAGTAGTTCTAACTAAGTAAGGACATATACCCCAAAGTACCAAAGTAACCCATCATGAAATAGCAATTAAGAAGACGTGAGAATATTAGACGTCATGCGGTTAGTAACTGAATCGGAAACGTTATTAGGGATTAGTGGAAAGTACAAGCAATTAGAGAGGTATAGAAATATTCAGAAAAGATTACAAGTATAAATGAACAATAAAATAACAATAGAAATTTGAAAGGGTGTTTGTACGAAAGGTTCGCATTAGCAAAACAGAGAATTGATAAGATTACCTGAGCGCATTAAAATGTTACACACAAATGTACATGAAATTTAGTTCACATAAATGTATAAGATTTACATTTACAAAAGTATATAAAAAAATGAATAAAATATAATATTTAAAAAGGTTGTAAATAAAATATAGGATCGCCACAGTCCCGCCTGCTAGTGATGCAGATCACGATTTTATCTATATTGGAGGCGATCTGGAAAATGAACACGTCGGCCAGAGCGTGTGCGGGTCTGTACCGATGTGTTGTCCTCCTGGAGGCGATCGTCGTTCTGGAGGTGATTGTCCTTTTGAAGGTGCTCGTCCTTCTGGAGATGATCGGTTGTCCCAGGAATTGATGTGGTCTTTACAGGATAGTTGGTTATAATCGCTTCCTGGTCGGCTAGCACATAGGCAGGTTTTAACCTATCTATCGAAACAGTGACTTCCCGTCCTTTGATAGAAATGACAAATGTTTTGGGACTTCTTCTGAGAACCTTGAATGGACCCTCGTATGGTTGTTGCAAGGGCTCCTTTGGTCCGTCACGCCGGACAAACACATGTTCGCTGGTGGAAAGGTCCTTGAATATGAATGGTGCTTGTACACTGTGCCTGGTCCCGTTGACTGGACGTAACATTCGAACGTGTTGGCGTAAGGTCTGGATAAACTCGGAGTTTGATTCATTTTCTGCAGTCGAACGTACCAGGAATTCGCCGGGCAGCCGCAATGGTTCACCGTACACGATTTCGGCGGTGGTAGCCTGGAGATCTTCTTTCCACGCAGCTCGTATCCCTAACATTACCGTAGGTAATACTTCGGTCCATGAAAGATTCTCGTGGCACTTGATGGCAGCTTTAATTGACGGTGGAATCTCTCTATCATTCCGTTGGCAGCAGGATGGTATGCTGTTATCTTGTAGTGAGCTACACCTAATAGGTTGTTGAGCTGCCTAAATAGGTGCGACTCAAATTGACGTCCCTGATCGGTGGTAATGCGCAGCGGTGCACCAAACCTGGAAACCCAGTGACTATAAAAAGCGCGAGCTACTGTTGTAGCTTCTTGGTTTTCTATTGGGATGGCTTTGGGCCAGCAAGAGAAACGGTCGATGCAGGTTAAACAATATCTACACCCTCCTGAGCTTGGCATCACAATTAAGTCCATATGGACGTGCTCGAATCTTCCGGACGGTTGAGCGATCGTTCCTGGTACTGTTGTTACATGGCGGGAAACTTTCGCACGTTGGCATGGTAGACAGCTTCGGGCCCAAAGTCTACAATCCTTCTTAACGGACGGCCAAACGTACCGCCCAGTAACGAGTTTTATCGTTGCGTTGGCACTAGGATGTGAAAGGTGATGTAGCATGTCGAAAACTGTACGTCGGAATTTCGATGTAATAAACGGACGAGCTGTAGACGTAGATATATCTCAAAAAATGAAAACATTGGCGTTAGGAATTTTCACCAATTTTAAATTTAGCGCTGTGGGAGTTCCATTTAATAATCTCTGCAGCTCTTCGTCTTCTTGTTGGGCTTTCGCTAACGCTGTGAGGTTTCCACTTCTGCAATACGGGAAAGTGTATCGGCGACGATATTTTCTTCGCCAGATATGTGGACGATGTTGGTGGTAAACTGGCTTATATAATCCAGATGTCGAAACTGGCGTGGTGAACACTGGCTATCCTTTTTCTTAAATGCATATACCAGTGATTTGTGATCAGTAAACACGGTGAAATTTCTTCCTTCTACCATATGCCGAAAGTATTTGATAGCTTCATAAACGGCTAGAAGTTCTCGATTGTACGCTGCGTACCTTCGTTCTGCGCTGCTAAGTTTCCTCCAGAAGAAACCAAGGGGTTGCCAAACATCGTTGTTTCGTTGCTGAAGGACTGCACCTATAGAGTAGTCGGACGCATCGCAGTGAATAGCTAATGGTACATTCAAAAGCGGATGTGCGATCATTGTTGCATGTGCAAGGCTTTCCTTGCTCGTTTCAAAGGCGGTCTTTGCCTCCGATGTCCACTGAACTGGTGTCTTCCCATTGGCGTTTCCCTGCAGCAACTCATTCAGCGGAGCTTGGATTCGCGCAGCTCTAGGTATACATCTTCTGTAAAAATTAAGCATACCTAAATACTGTCGAAGTTGTTTAATTGTTTCAGGTTGCGGAAATGAACGAATAACATCAACTTTGTTCGAAAGCGGTAAAGTACCGTCGCTGGTGATGTAGTATCCAAGACATTTTACAGAAGGTTGGCCAAATACACATTTTGTAGGGTTGATAACAACTCCATAGCTCGCGAGTCGCTTGAAGAGGATCTCCAAATGCTGGTGATATTCTTCCACTGAAGCTGATGCAACCAGAATGTCGTCTATATAGGCATAACAAAACTGCAGGCCACGAAGAACTTCATCGATAAATCTTTGGAATGTTTGAGCAGCATTACGAAGCCCGAAGCCCATAAATGGAAACTCAAACAGTGCAAATGGTGTAGTTATCGCGGTTTTTGCGATGTCCTCTTCTGCCACAGGAATTTGGTGAAACGCTTTAACCAAGTCGACCGTACAAAAAATTGTTCTTCCGGCGAGATTTTGAGAAAAATCCTGGATGTGTAGAATTGGATAGCGATCAGGTTCAGTTCGTGCGTTTAATCCGCGGTAGTCGCCACATAATCTCCATTGGTCGCCTTGTTTTGGTACCATATGAAGAGGAGACGACCAGCAACTCTGTGATGTCCTTGCTATCCCAAGTTTCAACATAGCGTCGAATTCTTGACTTGAAGTTAATCTGGCGCCAAACGTCTTGGTTTATGGGATACCAGTGGTCCTGGCATTGTTTTGATATGGTGGCACGTCTGGTGTTTGATTTCTCTTGTATTACCGCTGGGTCGAGTTATCTCAGAAAATTTTGCCAGAAGTTCATGAAACGGTGTAGATCCAGAGATGATTCTGACAGATCCCACTTGTTTATCGGCGACTTGCCCTTGCACGGAGAGGAGAGTTGTTCCGTCGACTAGTTTTTACTTCCTCACATCTACAAGCAAGTCGTAGTAGGCGAGAAAGTCAACGCCTATGATCGGTCACATCTGCTACAACAAATCTCCACGTGAAGTCGCGGCGAAGACCAAAGTTTAAAGTTATGGTAATGGCACCATAAGTGGCTATTGATGACCCATTGGCAGCGGAAAGTTCGTACGTGCACTTTTCCAACCGCTGTTTAACCTTGGAACGAGGAAACACAGAGATCGGCTCCGGTATCTACCAAAAATTGCACTTTTGAAGTAGAATCGGTCACAAAGATGCGGCGAGATGTTGGAGGTTGGCTGTCGTTAGCCGCTATCAACGACTGCCTGATCCGCTTCCCTGGTTGCGGTCAAAGGAACAGGGTTGATTGCATTTCTTCGCATCGGTACCAAATTTGCGGTGGTACCAACAAACTTCTGGGCGGTAGCGATTTCTGGACCGGGAGCGTGGGCGGGAATGCGATCTATTGCGATATCGGTCTTGATTTCGCAGTCCTGTCACTTCCTGGCGAATTGACACAATTTCTTGCTGCAATGTCATCGTCAATTGTTGAAGTTGAGCAGCGAGGAGATCACCTGATGATGATGTTTCAGCGATACGTGGACGTTGATCTGTGTAGTCCAATATTGAGTCTGCCAACTCCGATACCTTTTGAAGGGAGAGATCCCGGTGGGAGGCCAGGATAGCCTGCATGCCCGATGGAAGACGTCCAAGCCAAAGGGTTCGTAGCATAGAATCAGAAACACCCGAACCGGCAAGCGCTTGTAAATGGCTCAGGAATTGCGATGGTTTCCTGTCACCTATCTCTTCTTTCTCCAACAGGCGACGCGTTTTCTGCGCTTGCAACGTACTTAAGCGTTTTATCAGTTCACTTTTTAAAGTTGCGTAGGCATTGGTAGCTGGTTTGTTAACGATAATGTCTCTAACTTCTAGCGCGTACCGCAGTTTTAACACTCCCGTTATGTACCCAAACTTCGTTGCATCGCTAGTCACTCCGGCCGTCGCGAAAATTTCCTCGAGCATGGAAAACCATAATTCCTTGTCTGATGGGATAAAAGGCGGCACACGGACGGCGACGCGATTGACTGATAACGCGTTTTCTAAAGCGACACCTAACACTACTATTTACGGCCATGTTTCTTCTATCTTAAAACTACGCTGTACAGTCTAAACACTACAAAAATATAAAAAAAAAGCTCTTTAAAAACTACTTACAATTGTTCGTCACTTCTCACTGATAACACTACTATTCGCGATCACGTCGGTGTCACCACTTTGGTGTTATAGAGCGAGAAGTAAATAATGGCGCAACGATTAGCAAAGTTTATTAAATACATATTGTTACGTAATTTGCAAGATCACGTATTTTTTTCTCAACACTTTTATTTAATTAACTCTATAACAACAACGATTCAATAACTATTTTAATAACAACAACTCAATAACTATTTCGCTTGTGAATCGCTTTTCTTCACTTCGAACTTTTCTTCTCGCTTATATCTGTCACTCTCTTCTATCGAATAACTGTCAAACTGTCCAACGCTGTTCCTTATATAGTATTATGGACGTTTCTCGGTGATTCTCGAAATATCTAGCAACTCTCGAACCTTCTAGAACGCGTCATAGGTAACGTAACGTTCATTCAAATTTCGCAGTCGGCGAATGTCAACGTCATTTAAAAATGACACGTCCGTCACACTATAAATGTCGCTCAGGTTGAATAAGTTCGGAAGAGATAGAATCGAGTTGAAAGGTTGAATGCTGAAGAAGAACGGCCTTTTAATTTTGAAAGAAGAAGTGTTAGGAAAACTAAAAAGGAAGAGTTAATTGAAAGAAAGGGAAAAAGGGTGGTTTCAGAAGTGATTTAAAATAAAGAAGGGAACCAGTAAGAAAGCGGTGAAATATGGAATAGTTATTACTAAGAAAAGTAGAGAAAAGGACATAGACCCCAAAGTACCAAAGTAACTTATCATAAATAGCAATTAACAAGACGTGAGAATATTAGACGTCATGCGGTTAGTAACTGAATCGGAAACGTTATTAGGGATTGGTGGAAAGAACAAGCAATTAGAGAGGTATATAAATATGCAGAAAAAATTACAAGTATAAAAGAACAATAAAATAACAATAGAAATTTGAAAGGGTTTTTGTACGAAAGGTTCGCATTAGCAAAACAGAGAATTGATAAGATTACCTGAGCGCATTAAAATGTTACACACAAATGTACATGAAATTTAGTTCACATAAATGTATGAGAATTACATTTACAAAAGTATATAAAAAATGAATAAAATATAATATTTAAAAAGGTTGTAAATAAAATATAGGATCGCCACATAGTGTTAAATAAATTATTATTTAAATAAATATCTTTGACTAGAAAATTCGTTACAATTGGTGTCAGGTGTGGGGTCTGCGAATCAACCTCCAGAGGATTTTCTAGTGTAATAAAAATACAAAATAAATAATAATGCCGAAAAAATTGTTCGACTTAAAAGTCGCTGAATTGAAAAGCGAACTGGAAGAGCGAGACGAAGATACGTCTGGTACTAAGAACATCCTACGTAAGCGGCTCGAGGAGGCTTTGCTACAAGAAGGCTTCGATACCAGCACATATGAATTTAAGGACGAATTGGAAAAGAAACTAAATGAAAATTCAAAGAATCTGGAAGAAAAATTAAATGAAAATTCGAAGAAATTGGAAAAAAATTAAATGAAAAACTGGAAGAAAAATTCAATGATAATTCAAAGAATCTTGAAGGCAAATTATAGGAAAATTCAAAAGTCCTGGAAGAACAATTAGAAAAATTCGAAGGAAGTTTGGAAGAAAAACTGGGAAAATTCCAGGTTGAACAAGAAAATATAAAAGAAAGATTGGCCCAGCTGAAAGAAATGGTTCTGAATTCGGAGAAACGAGAGACCAGTCACCAACCCACGGAAAAGAGGCATAGCGTAGTTGACGGAAAATAAATCCCAAACATGAAAGAAGAACAGATTATCTCATCCAAAGTGCATATGAAGCTACCTACGTTTAACGGAAAAACATCATGGACCACGTTTCTGACGCAATTCGAGGTGGCTGCAAAAGCTTACAAATGGACGTTAGAAGAAAAGGCTTCGTCACTGGCCCTTGCTCTGCGTGATGGTGCTGGCGAAATTTTGAACACGTTGCCACCGGAAGAATTACTAGACTATCATCGGCTAGTAAACAGATTAGAGATATAATACGGCCAAGCACATCTGACGGCTGTGTACCATGTGCAGCTAAAGAACTGACGACAGAAGACAGGGGAAAGTCTTCAGGAATACGAGGCGGACATCGCACGGTTAGTCCGGCTCGCCTATCCGGGTACAGCCGATGATACCCTGGAAGGATTGGCCGTCGACGCGTTTATTGACGGAGAAAAGGACGACGAAATACAACAGCGACTCCGACTGGACCGGCCGAGGACTTTAGTAGACACATTAGCCAGTGCACTGGAATACGACGTCGTCAAACAGGCGTCGCAACGACAATCTCGAATGCGGGAATTTAAAGAAGAGTCAGCCGGCCGGGATGAAGATATACTGGAAGAAATCCGCCGAATAATAACTAAAGTAGAAAGGAAGCCTAGACAAATCAGGTGCTGGGACTGTGGGAAGTTAGGCCACGTGAGAAGCAGCTGCAAGAGTGACAGATCTGCTTCTTAGGAAGATAAGCCCCGCGTACAGGAAAACTAGTCAGGCTCGGCGCGGCGGGGCAAACGTCGATCCCGGAGCAAGACTGCCAAGCTGCTTTTGAACAGCTAAAGAAAACCCTCTCTTCTACACCTGTGTTAAGCTATCCCCTACTAACTGGAAAGTTTATCCTGGATACCGACGCTAGCAATATTGGAATTGGCGCGGTTCTGTCACAAATACAGAATGGTGAAGAAAAAGTGATCGGCTACTTCAGCAGAATTCTATCCAAACCAAAGCGGAATTACTGCGTAACCAGACGCGAATCGTTAGCCGTAGTAAAAAGTGTGGAGTATTTCTACAAATACCTCTACGGAAGAAAGTTTTTGCTACGAACCGACCATACCGCGTTGAAATGGCTGCTGAATTTCAAGATTCCAGAGGGCCAAGTAGCCAGATGGATAGAGAAGCTGCAAGAGTATGACTTTGGCATAGAACACCGAGCAGGAAGTACCCATAGAAACGCCGACGACTTATCCAGAAGACCTTGCCCGGACAATTGTAAACACTGTCGACGCGTCGAGGAACACGAAGACGTTAGGAGGATAACTATCCTGGACGAGCAGTGGCAGCCCGACAATATTAAGGCAGAACAACATTCCGACGCACAATGTTCCTGGATTGGAAGAAAGAAGGTAGAAGACCAACCTGGCAGGAAGTGGCTGCCAAGTCAACAGAAGTAAAATCGTTGTGGACTCAATGGGATTCCATTGAAAAAGAAGATGGTCTTCTGAAACGAGTCGTTGAGTATCAAGATGGCACAGAAAGCAGACGTCAGCTGGTGATACCGAGAAGCTTGGTAAAACAAGTTCTGCAGTGCCTCCATGACGACCCTTCGGGAGGACATTTTGGTGTAAAGAAGATCATTGGCAAAGTGCGAGAACGATTTTACTGGGTCAACTGCAAGAAGGACGTAGAAGATTGGTGCAGAAAGTGTACGACGTGCGCCGCCAGTAAGGGACCTCGGAAGCGACAGCGTGCTCCGATGCGGCAGTATAACGTCGGCAACCCATTCTAGAGAATCGCCATAGATGTTGCCGGACCATTCCGAGAATCTGAAGATGGAAATAAGTACATCGTAATGGCAATGGACTACTTCACGAAATAGGTTGAGGCATACGCCCTTCCCAACCAGACGACAACTACAGTGGCGGAAACGCTGGTGAAAGAGTTGATTAGCCGATTCGGAGTACCACTGGAGTTGCATTCCGACCAAGGACGAAATTTCGAGTCGGCCATATTCCAGGACATTTGTAAGATATTGGGCATTCATAAGACCCGGACTACAGCCCTACATCCCCAATCAGCCGGCATGGTAGAACGAATGAACAGGACCATTAACAAGTACCTGTCCAAAATGGTCTCCAAACATCAGCGAGATTGGGATCGTTATCTATCATTGTTCCTTTTGGCATACCGATCTTCCGTACACGAAACTACTGGACAAACACCAGCAAGGGTACTGTTCGGTTGAGAGTTGCGACTACCATGCGATTTAAAGTTCGGATGCAAACCTGGTGAAGACGTGGCTGGAGAGGATTACGTCAGTGAACTCCGAAGACGATTGGACAACATCCATAACGATGAACGTTCCCTTATGCATATAGCCAGTGACCGGATGAAGGACGCATATGACATTAAGGCCACTGATGGAGGATTTCAGGAAGGAGGTTTGGTGTGGCTTTATAATCCCAAGCGTCAAAGGGGTCTCTCGCCGAAGCTGCAACAAGATTGGGAAGGCCCGTATAAAGTTATCAAACGAATCAATGACGTAATCTACCGAATTAGACGTACTCCCAATGGAAAACCAAGAGTAATCCACTTCAACCGACTGGCTCCATATGCTGGACACAACCACGAAGAAGCTCGAGTAAAAGCCGTGCAGACCCGTTCGCCAGAGCCCGAGTACGAAGAATTTATGGCTGAACAGAGCTTACACCGTAAAGCCAGATTTGGAGTCACCACCGAAGTCCAGCAGGACCTATTCGCCGTCCCGAAGGAATACAGTAGACTCCCGATTATCCGGAATAATGTGAACCGGACCTATTCCGGATGACCGAATTTTCCGGATAATCGGAATCGGGAGACGGAAACCATGAGACCTTATTGAAGAACATTTATTATTACATATGTAAATAATCTGTGCAACTTGCAGCCCTGCACTAAGCTCTTTACCTAGCCACTAGCTTTCTAGCAACAGCAAAATCAGCAGAAGACATAGTTTCTATGGTCAATTAAAAAGATAAAAGATTTCGGCCGCATGTGTTGCACTTGTGCCTAACATAAACAGACATAAAATATGCCGTTATCAACTAACGAGTCGGGTGCGGTCCAGTAGGGCGGCACCGAGCAACACCATCTGAAAGATGTCCTTCAGAGGGTGTTGTATACCCAGGCACATTCTTTTGACCATTTGGACTAACCAATTGTACTAGTAGACAGTTTAGTTTAGGAAAATTCCGGATAAACGGGAGCAGCATCACTCCAGTTCCGGATAAAACGGCGGATTTAAAAATCGATATCATTCCGGATAATGCAGCGTTCCGGTCAATCGGAAGTCTACTGTACACGCTCGCCCATTGTGTGGCAAGGGATTTGGATATGAGTCGTGGGATTGCCACGGTCTTTCGGAAGAAGTTTGGGCGACTGCCGATGTTACTCGACCAGGTCAAAGATGGAAGAAAAGTATTGCAGTTACGCGACGAGACCAGATCCATCTTCTACATAGTCACCAAAAGCAAGTCGTCGGAGAAGCCTACCTACCCACTCTTTATTGCTGCTTGCTAACATCCTGAAGTTAGCAATACCGATGATCGGATGTGGGTCGATGAGTTGGATTGGAGGGTGGTCAGAAACATGCTGGAGGTTTTGTTCCGATACACGGGAATAGAAATCTAGGTGTGCGCTGGAAATCCACGACGAGGGCCGTCACCATTGAAGACAGTTGACTGCTACTTCCACCAGACAACCGGATGCCGAAGCGGATCGACCTGCAAGTAACGGCATGATCCTCTGAGGGAACGACAGAATGTGATCCGGGACGGATCACCCTTAAGGAGGGTGTAGTATAGCGACCAGTGACACAGTACGTGTGTGCGATAATAATTTGTGGCATGTACTTGTTATCGCTAACATGTTTATGACACAGTCACAGCGTACGGTAATTTTGTCGCTATCAACCTACAAGATGTAAAATCTTTATCCATCGACAAGTAACAAGATCAATTCTGTGAATTACCGACGACTTTCTAATTATTACTCATCATTCGAGAACCATCAGAATTTCCTTTTCGAATCATCTAGAAAGTTCGAAATGTGTATATAAAGTGATCATCTTTGGACCGAGGGACAGTAGTTGTGAGAAAGCATCAGTGCGCGAATTCAAAACGATAAACGAAAGACACAAGTATTATAAATAAGTTGTTATATAAATAAGTGAATTGTTCTAATATAAATAGTAGTTCTAAGTTAGTGTTAAGGGTTACATAAATAGTGTTAAATAAATTATTATTTAAATAAATATGTTTAACTAGAAAATTCGTTACATTATTATTCAATACAGTGCATGGAAGAATTTTTGGTGTGTTTTCTCTTTTACTTATCTTTGTAGTAGTGTAGCTGTTATTTACGTTCAACATTCCCATAACAATTAATATTGAAAAAATTATCAATTTAAGAAGTCACATTACAAAAAATACTCAGAATTGGCTATACATATTTAACACATGTATACCTAATGAAGAACTAACCCACTATGTACAAAATGCAACACCAACTCCATTCAAACAATGAGATATATCATCAACTACTCAGGACTAAATACCCAAAGAAGATTATATAACAATCTTTCCTAATCGATAAAGGACAATTTAAACAACCCAGAGTTAAAAATGCAATGAAGTTCTCGAAAGAAACCAACTTTTAATAATAACAACCTTAACTTTGTCCGGTCTACAAACAGGATTTATTTCTCTCAGTGGGATGTGTTTACTAACAAATAAATAAATAAATTTACTTACTTATGTTCTTTGCCTGAATAAATGACTAATAAATTCATTAATTTTTCATTTACGAATCATTATTACCATTATCTTAAGAATAAAATTTTACTTGTTCAATTTACTTTAAAATATACAAACAATTAACAATTAAGTTTGTATTTTATTTCAGAAAAAACGATTGCAATCATTTTTAAAGGATAGCTGCCCATTGAAATAAATTAAAAAGACAAGTACCAGTTTGATTTTTAATTTTTCAATTCCATTTTATAAATCATTTCCATTTTCCATCTTAGGCTTGTGGTATTCTTTTTAATTTTGTATTTTGTACAAATAACTCGCTTCTTAAAGGCCGTAGATTAATTTAAGATCTACCGCTCGAGGTTATGTTTATCATATTTGTACCGCTTAAATACGATTTTCTTAGTTGGCTCTAGCTAGCTATCACTACTAACTGACTATGAGTAAGGCTGCAAATTATTAAACCCTTTCCTATTGTTGCTATGTTTGGACATTGGTGCATTTCAGTTGAAATAGTGATTCAAATATTCCTCTGAATAATAAAAATTGTAAAAACATCGAAAATTAAAAATGCCATTTCGTCTTCCTAAATTGATTAACGTAGTGTTTCTGCGAATTTTGGAAGATACAATTTAAATACGTTGATGAACTGAAAAAACATTGTGACGTGTACTAACAAGTTATGTATTTCATCGTTTATCTAAAACTTACTGAAATACCTTTGTAAGTGATTCCTGGAAAAATGATTTAGAAGACAGCAAAATTCCGGCCCCAGGAGACTAATGACATGGAAGTAACGGCTCCTAAATTTAAAGGCTCGTTTAAAATCCATTTCGCGTTGTGTTGGTGAAACAGGAGGGCCAAAGGCACCTCATCGACAATACGACGTAGTCGGACGCAACAAGTTGTGTATAAAATCAGATATGGGATGAGTGTCGAGTTTATAAAGAATGGAAGTTGTTGGCCCATTTCTGTTGATACTGCTTCGCTACTGCTGTTGCTCTTGTTCTCTCTCAGTTTTATTACTTTCACTGGCCTGCGCTTGCTGACGTCTGGCTGCCTGCCATAATCATGCCAGAAAGACATGCTAACAGGTGGCAAAAATAAAACCACTTAAAACAACTTTAACCTCCGCTCGGATTAAAAGCGGCTGACATTAACGAGTCATGTTCCACTCGACGCAACTAATCTTCTCTGCATTCACGTAATACCAATGAAAACCTCTTTTATCTGTCACAAAGCTTTTGCATACAATTATTAAAAATTTGTTTTTAAAAGAATAATATACAATTGGTAAGTGTGATTCATCAATTTTAAAATTAAGTTGAAAAATAAAATATAATGTAGTCGATTCATTCTATTCTTACAAGATTAAAATTCGTTGTAGGTAAATAAATAAAAATATTGTAATTTCCACCAATTTTTATTAATTACTTCATGAACGTTGTAGCTTTTTCAGAAGTTTATAGTTGACTTGACAAGTAGCGAAAAGTACGTCATGTATTCATTTTTAACAGAGATTTGTTCTTATTAAAATTGTAAGTAATATTTCGAGACATAAAGCATTAATCATTTGTAAGGGTTGTTTTTGATAGACAACTAAAATTACTAAGGAATTCTTTTTTTTTTCTTTAGCTTGTTTTTTTTGTTTTTCAAACGCATTAATATTTACAGTCTATTCCTTCTTTTTGTTTATTTTAGTCCTTGTTTATCGTTTTCCTTTTAATGTTTTTTTTAAACACATTTTAACTAATTGTAAGTATTAATTAGTATCGATCGGAACCATTGTGAAGGGTGGTTCTCCCAGTAATTAAGGTGAAAGGACTTTTATTAAGTCATATCATCAATTTACTGGGCTCATTTAAACTTCTTGACCTTACCTCAGTTCGGCAAGAAGGCCTGGCAGTTCTATAATAGGCCAACTTTATTTTAATAGCTATAATAGCTTAATAATGAATTCTTTAGACTTCTTAATTAGAACTTCAATATCTTTACTCTTGTTTTTAGAGGTTGATAGCTCAAAATTATCACTGATCATAAAAAATGGTAGTCAACTTAAACAAAGCTCTTAATAGTACAAATTCAGAAACAATTTAAAATGAACTCGTGTTAATTTACTATAGCTTTAATTTGTCAAATTCCATTATATGTAATATTCAATTGTGCCATTAATTAATCATAATATTTTAATAGTGGTTTCTCTCTTACCTGTGGTTTCTTTTAATTTGTACCTTTTTTTCAATTGCTTTATATAAAACATTCATTAGAACTTACGGGGAACAAAAAATGCACCTAATTAAGTATTTAAAACTTGGTATACTTACTTGTACCAGTTGAAGATATTCATTTAATGAAAACATTATAGAAATTTCCAAATTGTGGCACTGTTTCGTTATTTTGCAAGAAAAGGCTTAATTTTCGTTATTTTTACTTTGAGTGCAATTTATTCAATAGAAATGTAACTTTTATGAGGTCAATATGTAGGTATTCAAAATGAAAATTTAAGTAAAATTACCAATAACAGATTAATCATTCCTTCATGAACTAATACTATTAACGTTTAAATTTTCTTTTTAATAAATATACACACCTCACAGCCCCTTCTTCGCTTATTTTTTTTTAAGCTTTTAAACTTACGGTTGTATAAGTATCTACTCATTTGTAAGGATGATTTCATAAAAATAAAAGCATTAAAATCTTCTTTTAAAGCAGCGTTAACTACGTTGAAGGAAAAATAATAAAAAAACTTTTTTTGGTAATTGTTACTTATCTACATTGAAAAGAATCTTTTCGAAAAATTTGCATTTTCGTTTTAATTTATGTAAATCACGAGAAATAATATTCTAGAAGGCATTAAAGAAATAACAACCCTTAAAATAACTCAGGCGTTATTGTAATAAATATGGAGACTGTTATAAAAGTCCCTAAATCTAAAGGATAGTTCACAAATACCTACATTTTCAAGGGACCAAGTTAAGGATTTTTTTATATTATTTATTATATTAATTAAGAATCAAGAGCACATATTGTGTTAAATACAGAAGTTCTGTCATTCTGTCTCTTTAATATATTGTTATTTATTATCCCATATTTGAACAAAACACATAGAGAGATTTTTAGAATTTTTTGGCTTTTAAAATATAAAACTGCCTAGAAATTGTTAAAATGATGAGAATTAAATATACCCGAAATTATAAAATGTCTTTTTATTACCAAACAAGTAGAAAATAAGAAATTATATTTAAAAGGTGAAAAGAGCAGATTGTATCTAAAACTTACAGTAAGGATTTTTTTGTGGAGGTGGTTAATTTTGTACAAACTATCGTCAATGCATTTTTGAATGGACAGCATGAAAGTACTTATGCTATATTTAATTAAGACACTTAGTTTCAAATGATTTTCACTATTTATTCACAACAATAGTTTTTCGTTAAACATTAGCTTTATGACATATCAGCTTCATAAGATGTTTTTTAATGCACTTCAGCATGAGTCCTAATAGTAAATTTCAAGAAGTTTTATCTTCCACCACAATAATACGAAAGTGTGTATTTCTAACAGCAACAGTAACAACAATAACAATTACTTATATAAAGTATTTTCGCAAATAAAGTTGTTCATAGGGTTGTTGGTACATATTTGTTAATAATAAAAATATTTTTTGTTTACTTGTTTGTATTTTGTTTATATATTTTGCCCTTATACTTAAAGCACTACGATGCACCATTTTCCTTATACTTTTTAAATACTAAATTTTACATTTTTACAAATTGTATAGTTACATATTATATTATGTACGATTACAGTATCCTTATTTATTTTTCAGCCATCCCGTTTGTGCTCACCCCATACAGTTTTCTTACGTCACTCAGGACACTCGTTCGAAATAGCTACAGCCCTCGCCTCTCTTTTGCTCGGTATGAATTATAACGCCTACGTTGTTTCCGGATATGCAACTGAAGATGTCGCTAAACGCATCATGATGAGGGTGGATTCTCCGTTTCCGGAGTTTATAGAACAGGTAAATTTCAGTAATAAACCACCACTTGTTAAACGATTTATACCCGTTTAAAACATAGGTAATAATCCACTTTTTTCTCTATTTATACACAATGTAAACTTTTTATAGTGGGCTTCTATTTAACCGAAAACTCTTTAAAACGTAGAAATTGCTAAAGTTCGGTTTGTTTATATTGTTACCTAAATATAGAAATACTTTATTTAAAATAACAACCACTCGTAATGGCGAAGAAAATCTTGATTCAGTGGGGCAAAATGAAAAGAAGCAAGGCGATCAAAAAGACGAAATCGGCGATCTTATGCCATATATATACCATCGTACAGCGTTGTAACGCGTCATCACGGCATGCGTCGCAACACCGTACACACTACTACCTACCCCGAAATTTATACTTGTAAATTAAGATTAACCTTTTAATAAACATTTTATAAGACGTATTTACTATGAAGAAGTTTGCTAACTTTTCATATTTTTTTATTCATAGGAAGAAGTGGTGGAAGAAGTTAAAGTGGAAGGAAAATATGCTTTAAAACCTGTACGTGATTTAAGAAGTAAATTCCTCCTGTTTTTGGAGCAAAGAGAAATAGACAAGATTAAAGCAAAGGAAAGGAAAATTGAAGAAGAGAGGAGAAGGCAGATAGAAGTAAGTATTAATATAAGAAGTAGGTGTCTTCCCACTTCCAGACCTCATAAAATTTTGCATTTTTAGTTCCCACTTCATAACCTGCCCTGTAATAATAGTACATATAAGTAATTATTATTCCCATTTCGGGACCCATTGGTAATGTACTTATGTAATGTACAAGCATGTAGCCAGGTAGGCTATAAGGAAAATAAATCTAAACGAGTTTAACTATATTAGCTGTTAGTCATAGCAGACTTTAAAAGGTTTATCTTCTTTTCAAACGAAGAAAATATATCACGATTGTAACAATATATAGGATGATCATTTTCAAGCTACCCCTAGACGTATCTTCGGATTAAAATGAAAGCTCGTTTTGGAAATACACTTAAACAAATGTTTTCAGTTTGATTCCATTTTTAGGTCGGGTAACATTTTTTTTATGCAGTTTTTTTCCGGGTTGTTTTCCCGTGGTCCATGGATTTTAATTATTCCAGACGTTTCGCCGTTCTTTATTGACGGCATTTTCAGTGGTGACTTGGCGGTTGCGTCGTGACTTACAGCCCAATAAAACCACAGCATCAATATTTCACTAAATTTCCCTTTTTTCGTAATCTTAACTTATTTATCAAAGAAAGATTTTCTTTGTAGTTCGTAGACTTTCTCGGGCGGTGTCTAGTCGATGATGAATAGCTTCTGGGCTTTTCAGCCGCCGATCCCACATCGTGAAGCACTGAAGATGCCATCTATTAAGAATGGCGAAACATCTGCAAGAAGATTTCGACCACGGCAGAAAAGTTCAAAAGCTATTCATCAAGATTTTGTTTGATTCTTTAGTATCACAAGGTTATGTAAAGACAAAACGAACGAAGTGAGTGATGTCGTGGTCTTGACATTCCCTTATACGTAATTTTATTAATTTGCTACTAACTTTTAATATATCAAGTAACTAATAAGGTCGTGCTGTTTTTGTATACAACAGCTTGCCATAAGTATTGTTTAAGTTTTTTGTCAGTAAAATTTGTTTTTTGGACGTGTCATTTACTTTCATATGAATCCTTGTTTCATCAGGCATATAAACTACGCCGGAGCATTGGTTATAGGTGTGAAAAATAAACTTGTTTTTTTTTGTTTAGCCTGGGTGCGGGATCGTTGGCTTTCAGTCACTTATATATACCTGTAATTTTTTTTTAAATATTTAGTCCTTCAGGTTCCTTTTTCATTTTAAAATGGGGGGAAAATGTAAAAATTACAATTTTTGTTGCAGCTCTTCGCTTTTGTTTTTTAATAAAAAAAAACCCAGAATCCACCACGAGGAGGTGGCCGCAAGATGGATTCCACCCCCCTACCCTACCATTATTCTAAAAACTTACTTGGTAAAATCTTTCTTTGTCTCCATTTGTGGTATAGCTTTTCTAGAAGCAATTTTTGCTCGAATTAATCCGTCCCTAGCCGTGTTTCCACAAACCGACGTGGACGCCTCAGTTACCATCTTAATGTGTCTTTCGACAGCCTGAGTGTAGCATGGAAAATTAAAAATTTCGATGGTATCAGGAATATTAAGAACCATTTCTCTAAGATCTGCTTCTGCAATACATTTTGTCAATGGAGGTTCCGTGACTTCATCTGATTGCCAATTACTTAGCTCGGTATAATCGTTAGCATCAAAGTTCAATTCTGGCACGAAGTTTGTGATCAGTTTTGGAAGCTCGACACTCGAAGCAAGGCCTAGCATTGCTATTAAAATATTTTCCGAATGCGCGAAAAAAGCATTTCTCTGGATAACCTTATTTACAACGTCTTTGAATTTAGGCGGTAAATATCGAGAAGCTTGGACTAAATGGAATAAATGTTGGGGCCCATACTTACAAGATGACTTGTATTTTACAAGAAACCAAGTTGTGGCATACACCTTAATGACATACTCAGTTAATATATTTAATTCATACGATGGTTCTTTTGTTGCAACGTATACCTTAATATTCTGTTGGTTGTTGTTAACCATCGTGCATGGGACATTTTTCCTGGTTGTTTAGCTGCCAACTGGGGGGAAACCTTGCCTTCTCCTATTGCCAGAACCATTTCGTACAGGTACTTTTGGTCTGTACTTAAATCGTTAAAATTTATTGGAGGCAGTTCAATGTCCGGTTTAATTATCTGGAATAGCACAACAGGCATCTTGTCACAATTACTTAGCTGTTTTCCTATAGGGCCAGTAAAGCCTCTTGGATCATTGATTTTTCCATCTATCTCATGAATTAAATGACAGAGGAAGTTCATTACAGTGCAACAGGCATATAAACCAATGAACCGGTTTTCCTAGGGAAACTTCTAATCTAATATATAAAATTCTCGTGTCACGGTGTTTGTAATTATACTCCGAAATGGCTCGACCGATTTTCCTGAAATTTTGTGTGCATATCGGTTAGGTCTGCGAATCGGCCACTATTTATTTTTTATCCCCCTAAATGTTAAGGGTGGTCGACCCCTAATTGTTTTTTTAAATTTTTTTAGACAAAATGTTTTGTTTTTATTTTTTTATGATACAGCATACCAAAATACATGCAACCCTTAATTTTCACCACTCTACAATCAACCCCTATTTTTTATTTGTTAATTAAAAACTAATTTTTTTTTATTTTGTCATAGAATAAAAAAATTCATATTGCTCTTAATTTTCACCCTTATACGATCAACCCCTATTTTTCCATCGTGATTTTAATTTTTTTTATGTTCTCGCCGGTCGATAACTGATCAACTATCAATCGATCAGTTATCCCAGCCAGGTGTCTACCGTTGTCACCACTCATCCAGCAAATATAACGGAGTAGGGGTGAGGACGAAGCCGGTCTCCTGTCTTACTCACTATACATTTTTCAGCCATTTTTGAAGTGAAACTTCTAAGGCGACTTCCAACAAGGTTGCGTTAAACGTTTAACGCTACCATGGAGGGGGAATAGAAAGAGACAGAGCGAGAGTGAATGCGTGGCACAGAGCGAGAGTGAATGCGTGGCACTCAAACGCATGCGCGTAGTAGTGAAACTTCTAATGCGACTTCCAACAAGGTTGCGCTAAACGTTTAACGCTACCATGGAGGGGGAATAGAAAGAGACAGAGCGAGAGTGAATGCGTGGCATTCAAACGCATGCGCGTAGTAGTGAAACTTCTAATGCGACTTCCAACAAGGTTGCGCTAAACGTTTAACGCTACCATGGAGAGGGAATAGAAAGAGACAGAGCGAGAATGAATGCGTGGCACAGAGCGAGAGTGAATGCGTGGCACTCAAACGCATGCGCGTAGTAGTGATACTTCTAATGCGACTTTCAACAAGGTTGCGTTAAACGTTTAACGCTACCATGGAGGGGGAATAGAAAGAGACAGAGCGAGAATGAATGAGTGGCACAGAGCGAGAATGAATGCGTAGCACTCGAACGCATGCGCGTAGTATACCTGTTACAGGCCAGTGCGAGCGTTAGCAACGAGTAGCGTCCAATATTCCAACGCAAGAGGTAGAGAGAAAGAAATATTCACAAAGGTAGAAAGTAGGAGAGAGAAAGAGAGTGAGTCGGTAGTTATCATAATCCCATTGTAAATGTTATAGATTTGGATATTTTTCCACTCGAAAATGATAATTAAAAGATGCCATCAATTACTTATGAATTATAAGCAATGTTAATAAAGTTTGTCTTCAAGAAACAATATGAGTTCACTAAAAATAAATTTCTACCCCTTCCTATTTTCATTTCCACATTACGAAGTTTTACTTCTTCCGCGCGAAGGGACTCCACGCACTATTAATTTTTTGTTTTATTGTTTTATTTGTGTATCAATCGTAGCAGTGTGAATAATTATTTTTGATATTTAAATAGCTATAAAGAATTGTAATTCAAAATATATTCGTTACTTTAATAAAGATTAATTTATTAACCTAAATAAAGCATACTTTCATTGTTTACAACGCTTTCGATTATAAGTACATCCCCACACACTTATAGTAGATATTTATTTTTATTGAACTAAAAAAATGTTTCCTAGAAATAATATACATGGCAAAACAACGCTTGCCGGGTCAGCTAGTTGTTTTATAACACCATTCTTGAGACCTGTATTTACTACTGTACCATCACAACCCACTGCCGCAATTTTGTTTAAATTTTCTCCCAAATAATTTTGAAAGAAGTTAAAAAGACTTGTCTTAATACCACGGGCACATCCGGAAGTAGGCGTCACATGACCTAAGTAAGTAGAACCCGGTTCCGCAACAACAACTATGTGTTCCTCAGTAATTTGCTTACTGTACTAAGAAGATATGATTTTCTCAACTGTCAGTGTCTTGTCTTTTCTCCCGTCGAAGTAGATTCCAGGAACTTCCTTTTGTTGTGCCATTTCTATCTCAGTTAGAATTTCCCTCCGTCTTTTTCTTTCGCGTCTAATTTTACTTCTGTCGATAATTAAAGAAGGATCCTCATCACTCACTAAATTAAAATCTGTAAGCACAGCGTTTACAAGGAGAGATGCATTTCTATCTGAGAGTCCACTTCTGTCACATGCTTCAGCCACAGTAGATAAAACCAGTCCTTTTTTGTAAGGCAGTCTTGAAGACGTTGATGCTTGTGACAATGGTGACATATCAGACGCGGTATAATCGGTAGCATCCTTGTTATCCATTTGGTAACAGTAGTTGTCCTCTTTTTCTTTACTTCCACTTTGAACCGTAGATTAGTACCTATATTCTGAATTTATATCTTTAATTTTCTTCTCAAATCTCTTTTTCTCCAACTCCTTTCTTTCTATGGATTTTACCATTTTCTTGGTACATAGTTTTAACATCAATTTTGCCGATGATCATCTTTCTTTCTCCCCACTGATCTTGTAAAAATTCTCGTTCCATTATAGGAACTTTGATTTTACAGCTACACGAATTAAAAGTGGCACATTTGCACGGAGAAATGTCAAGTAACTGTCGTCTTTATATATTTTAATTTTACCAACCAGCTTATTTTTCTTTATCACCTTATACTTTTCATTGTAGTCTTTTATTTTCTGGATTATTCTTTGGTCCGAAGAAGTAGGAAGGGAAACTTTGTCTCAAACAGATTTAACATCAATAATAACTTTTTTACAAATGTCCAACACACTTAGGTCTTTGTTGCTTCTATCCTTGAAAAATTCACGGTACCACAAATACAACCTCATAACATCTGAATACGTTGGAAGGACGCTGCCACAAAGTTCACTTGGTGTTCCAAATATTTCACATTTCACTCGGGTTTTAGGCATTTTTAAGTTTTGAATAATTTTAAAAGTAAATTCAAAATCCAATCAGAAATACGTCTAACGCAATCAGACACGTCGTTTCAACAAATTCGGTAAAGCACTAAAGCCTCTCAAACAGAGAGAGATGAACAGACTCAGAAACCTAGCCAGTGATAAGTAAAAAGTAAAAAATAAATTAAAAGCAAAAAACCTTTTATTTAAATGTTCTAAAAAAAAGAAAATAAAATTTTCCTTTAAAATTTTAACTATCAACTTATAACCTCATTATACATAATTTATATGATCATAAAAGCTTGTCACCCGATTTACTTGTGTAAATTAACTAGTACCTATTTAATTGAGTACCTTAATCTGCTAAAATTAATTTTTTTTTAAATTTCAGCAAACCTCGCGGCAAGCTTTTATGATCATATAAATCGTAAATTATTATTTAAATAAGAAATAAAAGCTTTTTTAAAAAAGGGTTTTTTTGCTTTTCATTTATGTGAATTAAATCAGTGAGTCAGCTCCCAGCCCATCTGTGGCTCACCAGCAGGGTTGGCATGTTTAAAAGAAAGTGTTTTAAAACATGTGTTTTAAACAGTGTTTAAAAAACAATATAAATAATTAATTTTTTAAATTGACCTATTTTTAATAGCGTTTGACTGTGTTTAAAACAAAAATAAAACACTCATTCACTACTACGAAAAAACGTCATTTATTCATTATAATGTATAATTGTGAAAAAATGGTATCTCTTAAATAAATCTAGTACATATGGTACATTAGCCATTTTTTCAAATAAAAAACACAGAAAACGAGCCCAATAATGCAATTTAAAGCTAATGAGAGGTATTATTAAGTTTTGTTCAAAATTTGAAAATTCAGTTAGCTTTGAACAGTTTACAGAGACGTAGGAGATATTTTTGGATAGACGTGGTTACAGAAAAATAAAAAAAAAGTTGACAAGGAATTCGTCCAGTCAGTGGACATTTTACCGTACCTGTAGGGTATAAAGGCGACCAGTAAACAATGAGTAAGTTAAATAGCCAGACACATGATAAAGAAATGATTTTGTAAAACAAGTTTAAAACGTTTAAAACAAGTGTTTGTAATATTCGAAAACCAATGTTTAAAACACATGAACACATGTTTTAAACATTTTCAACTGTTTGTTTCATAGATTTAATAGAAAAAATGATTTTTTTCAACCCTGCTCACCAGTGGTCTTACTTATCCAAGAAAAACACATACCGTAAATAATTATATTATCCAATTCAGACTCATTTAATTGATGGCCGTTACTAGAATAAAAACTTTCTACAATCGCAAGGAAAATCCTACTTTCTATGTTTGACACCCTTGTTGGCTACTCATACAAAGATTACTTTTATTTGAACTTACCCTATCGTAGTTGCATCATTTTTCTTGTACTTGTATTTTTACCTGACTTGTTTTCCTTTCTTGCCAACATAGTGAAAAATATCCATTACTAAGACCAAACCTTATTTAAATAGGAAATGGAGAAACCTCCTCCTGATGACCTATATGGTTGGAGAATTCATGGATGGGTCTTAGTTTTACGTGGAAGAGAAATAGAAACTCCAATGTTTATAGAACCATCCACTGGTTATTCTCATCCAATCGATAGTCCACTTTATGTTTGGATAGAAAGTATTTGGAATAACAATAATTATTGGGTAAATTAAATATGGACTAAGTCTAACTTTAATTTTGGATACCTATGTATATTGTGTTTGAATATTCAGATAGAACATTCTTACTTAAATCGGTAGGTAAGAATATAAAAATGAACTTTATGGACCTAAGTGTTCACTTTTTCCCAAAATTATTAATTGCCCCCCCCCCCACTTGAAAATATAGGGATTGGTAGCTCCTAATCTTTTGTTGATAATTAATAGAATTCTATTTATTGAAGTATTTGTGTATGAATGGATGTGGCGATGAAAGTGTTTTTGTAACATTCTTATTTAAAATATGGTACTACTTTATGATGATTTCTTTAGTCAAATTATACATTTTCAATACATTTATAATTAGCTTTAACTTTCTATTCTATTTTTAAATAAAGGCTTGGTTAAAAAAACGTGTGCGTCGTGGGACAAACAACCGAAGGACGTGTCATAAAAAGCGTAGCTTCAAAATTCGTTATTTATTAATTTTATTTTCCATCCATATTTATTTATTATTACATAATAGGTTAATATGCAAGATAAATCTGAAGGAATAGGATCCATAGATTACGATTTCACAAACACCGAAAATTGGGAACACGTGTTAATTGGGGAGCCTATATCCTTTAGGCAGTTGGAGCTTCCAGCGGATATGGATGAAACAGAAAAGGAAACTGCTATGATATTAACCGAGAAGCATTTAGATGTCCCTCCTCCGTGGAGTTCAAAGATCGACATACCACATAAAGGTAAATAGGTAACTATTATTTAACACTAAAGAATTTGGTTGTTTGAATGTAGAGCAAAGTAAATCAGAATGACCCTTTGAGTATAAATATTAGAACAAATTAAAAATCGATTATCTGTCTGGTAAGCTTAGGTTTTTTGAAAATTCATAATTTTTATACAATTATATAAAATTTTGTATCTGATCCTTTACATCCCCATAATGACCTAACTTTAATCAAATCTATTACGACATAATTAAAAATATTAACTTGCTTTATGTCACAGATGTTCATGGACAAAAATTATGTGGTTATTACTTAATGATTTCTATTCATTCCAACAATAAAAAATACAATGGGGTGTATAAGTGAATGTCTCTTTATTTTTGTACGAAATCAAGAATCAATCTTTTCTCTTTTTTAGTCTGTGATTTTAGATTATAGTTACATTAGCAGATGGAAAATAGGATAACGTTTTGGGTGGAAACGATTTTTTTATGAATGTGCAAGAGGTATTGCTTAGAATAAAACTTGGTTTTCATTTTTGTACTCATTGCTTAGCATTCGGGAGGTCACCGGTTCAATTCCGGGGCCGGCTACTTTGGTTCAAGTTTTTCTGTGGTTTCCTTGGATCATTTAGGCAAATGCTGGGGTAGTATTATTATTCCACAGAAAGTCTTTCACTTCTCTTCTGTCTTCATTTCGTCCGTCTCAACTTTCCCCCCAAAATCATCACCCACCCATTCCCACGATTCCTAAAGGAGGCTGAAGAGGGCCCTCCGCCTTACCCTTCGACTTTGCCCTAAAGTGTAGGCCGGAGGAACAGCCCGCCCACCAACATTTCCAGGAATGAAACACCCAAAAGTTTCTTTTTTGTATTACCTAATTCAGCTGTGTTTTTTTAAATGGGGGTAATTATCTATGTAACCGTGGGTGTTTACTAATTACTTTCTTAATATAATTGTGGCCTAAATAAGAAATATTCGTATGTCCTTCATGAGCAATTTTACAGTAGACAAATAAAACTAAATTACAGAATTTCCGTTTCGTGTCGGTGTTACTTATTGGTTACATATATTTTTTTATTGTGGTATCTAATGAATTAGCTTTATTTCAGTAAAATGTTTTATAAAAATCAGTTAAATTAGTGGATATACGAGGTTTACATGAAGCCATTGCATCTAACAAAAGAGAAATAGGGTTATAAGTTATAATACTGGTATTTTGGCGTAAGAAGTAGTTTAAACGTTAAACTATTGAAATATAATGGTAGAGTGGAAATACTCGTAATACTCGTAACTCCTTAATGAACTTAATTCAACCAAGTACAAAAAACACTAATGGAGTATTTTGTGGAGTATTTTAGTAATAAATAGCAACATTTACTGAGAAATATTTATGAGATAACTACAAACGAAGTCTTACCAGCATATAGAGGCACAATTTCAATTCAAGCCACAAACTTCTACAAGTTGGAAACAAAAATTTTACAATACAACAGTAAACTGGGACTTGCGAGGTTTGCGTTTTGACGTAGGAGGGCCGTGGACTTACGAGATACGTTTGGAGCAAATTACAGAACTTGTGGTACGTTGTCAATTCCGAGGTTTTCGTGAAGGGTAGGTTTGCCTACACATTAAAACCTCATTTTGAAGAAAAAGCGGACATACGAGGATTTCTTATTTAGGCGACGAATATGTACCTATGTATACAATGTTAGGTTTTATATAATACTAAATAAATATGGCCAAAAACCGTTATTAAATGCAATATAGTTTTCAGGAGAAGATTTCCCCGAGGTAAAAAGGAAACCATGTACAAAAGAACAATTGTGGAAGAATTTTCTGACCACGCTCAAGTAGATGGTATGATGACTAAAGTTTTCCGCTTCAACGATTTGGATTGTAGCCCAGATGAATTAAGAACTATTGAAGAATTATATGAGCACCGGAATGACTACATGGTAAAAATTATTAGAGATTGCAGCAGCGATTGGGTAACGGAATATTTCAGAGATGGAAGAGAAGATTGTTGTAAACGTACGTAAACGCTTTTTTGGCTAATCATATCTTTTAAATTCAGTATTAAAACTTATCCTTTTTATTTATATTATCATCAGTATTTATTTCTGTCTCTGTTCTTACTTCTTTAAACTGTTCTAACCTAATCTTCAAGTACTGTAGCAGAATTCACTAATACGTTTGTAAATGATTTATTATTCCCCTTTTCTTAAAATAAATATTTAACAATAATGGTAAATGGTCCAATCAGTAATTAAGAAGTTTTGCCCTGCAAAAGGTGAGGTAGTAATGATAGAAAAAGTTCCGAACCGTTATAAAATTCTGAATTTTTAACCTTAAGCCGCCATCTTGAATATAAGGTATCCAGGATGTCAATTTAAAGTCAAATAGTCGGTTAGAGCTGCAACACCAATTAAATTAGAACAATGGGCACATTTCAGGGGAAATTGTTAATTCGTTCATAGAGTTTCCAAATTTTACTTAGTTTCTCATGTAAGGGTATAAAAGTATCCTAAAACTTCAAGCGAAAGTGTATGTAAATATGTGATGTAACTAAAAATTTATGGTTTTCGGAATTTTTCCTTTATATGTGCTATAAAACATTGCTTCATGCCAAATGCCAAGATTCTAAATGGACTGGAAGTACCCTTTAGGTTTTGATTCCCTTGCGAGTAGTTGCGAGTTTGAAAATATGCGACTTAAATTACTGTTTCTTTTGATTGCGTTGACATAGAAGTTTGGTTTTGTTACAGCTTAAATGTATTATAGACCTGAGTATTTGATATGAATTTCAATTTAGTACCTCTACGCGTTCATGAGGAAAGGGGTAGTAACTTTAAATTATTAAAAATATTTTTATTATATGATGTAACTAAACATTTACGGTTTTCGCAATTTTTCCTTTATCTGTGCTATAAGACGTTGCTTCGTACAAAATTTCAAGATTCTGAGTTCACGGGAAGTACCCTGTAGGTTTTGATTCGAAAATTTGCGGAAATTTGCGGCATAAACGGCTGTATCTTTTGATTGCGTTGGCTTAGAAGTTTGATTTTTTCACAGCTCCAAGGGACAACAGACCTGAGTATTTGGTATAAATTTTAGCTTGATACCTCCACGCGTTCCTGAGAAAAAGGGTCTTGACAGACGGACGGACAGACAACGAAGTGATCCTATAAGGGTTCCGCTTTTTCCTTTTGAGGTGCGGAACCCTAAAAAGATAAATGGTAACTTTCTCGACAAAGAATGCACAGTATGTCCTTGCCTATGTGTTACAGGTAATTGCTATTTTGTCAATTTTTTGGAATACTATTTTATTACCTTTACAACGATACCCTACACGAGTGTAATTTGGGACGTTCCCATATATAAAACCCATCATTATTTTTTATATATTGCAGTAGTTTGTTCCTTCGTATATTTTAACAAAAGCAGGTATTTATTGTAATGTGTTATACATGACTTCTTTTTAATTTTTTATTAGAAATGAAGCATCACAATAATTGTAAAATTTATTATTATAAATTCATAAATTTACTATGTAGTTATTAATAGATAAATTATCCTTAGATTCTTATGACTTTGATTCCAACAAATGAATTGATCCATTAGTTAATATCATTAAACACAAGATGTTTCTGCCATTTCACCTCATTACTTTCAGTCTGCGGGTTGAGTATGAAGTGTGAAAATATAATTAGGTAAGTTACAATTACCTAACTTGTTTTGCTAAAGTGTCTAATACCTACTAAAAAAGAAATAAAAACCGAAATACGGATTTTCTATATTGAAACATCCTAAATTATGCTCGTGTGGGGTACTGTAAAGGTAAAATAATAAGCGTTCAAAAAAATGACATAAAATTCCAGGTCCGTATTTAAAAAAACGGACTTTTTATCACGAAAACAATACTCAATACAACAAAGCAAATTACAACATCTAAGACGTAGGTACCTGCTGAGCATCTTTTGTCCGTAAAGTTTCTTTCTATCTTATTCTATTTTAAAGTTATTTTGACGGAAGTTTCTGACAATTTTTAGAAAAACTCCCGTATTTCAGAAACTCAGTAATTTTGACAAGCCTGTAAAAAAATTAAGAATTGCCCTTAAAATTTGCCCATTTGTATAATTTAATCGATGTTATAGCTCTTACTGTTTCTAAGACAGTAATGCTGGTCACATACTGTATTTTTTATTTTCAAAATAACTTGCATCAGTTGATCGAAGGACGAAAATGTCTAAAATATAGTTAAAAACGACAAATTTTCTTATACTTATAGTATAAACAGGTTTTTATGCCTTATGTGTCATTGAAGTTACAGGGGCGGAAAGATAAACGTTCTTCTTTAAAAGAATATGACTCCCCCCTGTTTGCATTGCTTTCATTTGTTTCTTATTATTGATGATATATGTAATTATAACATCTTTTTGAATCAAAATATAGTCAATTCCACAGCACCGTGAGGTAAACTAAATGGAGCGTTATTTTTTATTGTGGTATCCTCAATAGGTGGCGCTTGAGCTAGTTATATTATTAACATTTTTCGTTATTGTTTGGTAATATTGATTGACCTTCAGTATAATTATTGAAAATCTATTGTTATTTTATTGATAAACGTCATGTTCATCAAAAATTGATCTTATATTTTGAAAAGGATGGCTTACATAGATTCTGTTCTTTTCAAATTTTAGTTAAGACGCGTTCCCACGAGTCAGGTTTAGTCGACCGATTTTAATTAATCAACAAAATTGGATGAAAACTTTAGTAGGAAGGTTTGTTTCAACAGAAATAAACTAAATTTTGATCCAGTCAATCCTTTTTCGTTCAAGTGGTGAATTGCTTTCAAGTTGAAGGCTGTTTGAAACGTTTTAATCAAGTAATTTAACTTTCATCGACTGTTCAGTACTGCAACTGACCAGGATGTGTGTGATTGCCTTTAAAACATAAGAAAAATATAAAACTTAAAGTTGCACGAGAAATGCTTTATTTTCTATTGTCAAAGAAATGGAAATCAAGACCATTAGAATGATGAACAAAAAATTGCATTATATAGTTTCCTACCTTCTATTAGCAGCTTCTTCAGCAATGGCTCTGATACTCCTAATCTATTTCTTCGTAAAACCGATTGCCTCACTCAAAAGCGACGTTTATTACGACTTTTGTCCATATTATTAGATTATTATTGAAAAGTGTGCACAAAAACTGATTCAAGCTGTATTAAAGTTTGTTGATCAACTAAAATTGACTCGCGAAAACGTGCCTTTACATGCTTATTGTTAAATATTGATCAAAATAGATGTCACACTGCGTTTTTTTCTGATACCAAACTATTGATCCACTACTAGACTTTATCATTATTAATCGCTGTCTTTATATTGTAATACAATCATAAAAAATTCTTCTCGTTATTCAGAAATAAAATTGAAAAAAAAATTTTTAGTACACAGTTACCATACTAAATCGAACATTTTGGAATCAGAAAGATTGATTGAATTTTATCATCACATAAGGCACGACTGTTTATCAAAATTAGAAATTGGCGAAAACCACATTACAGAGCACTTTATTGATCGTGAAGATAAGTGAGTATTGTTTTAAAAAGCGCATTCATTCAATAAAAACATTGTATTATGTGTTTGTTTTCTAGATTCTATTATAGACATACGGTGTTTGCCAAAAAAGGGCAACCACCTCCAGGCATGATGGAAAGCAAAAGAAGAATAGTTACGGTAATTCGTTTAAATAATATTTTATTGCCCATTTTTATAAAATTTATAGGCAAAGGTATTTCAACATAACATGAACTTTCACCTTGGGGTTCATTATTAAACTTAACCTCATGCCATTCTGACGAATACGAATAATAAGTACAAAATAGAAAAAGACCCTAATTTATCATAACTAACTAAAGTTTAAGTCTAATAATTTGGAACAACCCCTCAAGTTGTTTGTTACAGGATATTACCGAGAAATATGAACGTAATTTTAACGTTGACGCTTCGAGCGATGTTGCCATACGGGTTTTTGACTTGGTTGAAAGACAAATACATTTAAAGTATCACTATGGAAAAGATAACGTTACAGCATCAACTAGACATTTTGTAAAACCTCCAATGGAAGAAATGGGGGAATTGATGAAATTTTCTGACAAAATGACTTTCGGTTACCAAGCCGACATAGATGCCAAGCCATTGAGAAAGTTACAGCTATTTTTAATGTTTGAGAAACTTTTGAAAGAAGAAGAGGAATGTTTGTACCACATAAGAGAATTAGAAGATGCGGTATTGCTATCCTTTCTTCATTTATTTACTTGCTCTTTATTTTAATTTTAGTAATAGTAATACTAAATTTAGGCTTGGGACTTTTAGATTATTTTTGGGTCTCTAACGCACGGTTTTATTTTAATCACCCTGTATATTCATCGAAACTCTTAAAACAACTATATTAATACTTCGTTTATAGATAACTGACTTCATTAAATTGAGATTCAGTGAAATAGCACGACCAAAATTAATAATATCACTTTTTGATCGAGATTTCAACGATGAACTGATGATGGGAATGCACGAACAGGTAGAAGACCAGAATGACATTTTTTATACGCTCTCACTGTTCGTTAAAATATAGGAAAAGAAACAACAAGAAACCAAAGTTAAAGAACTAACCGAAGAGGTTGATTATCTGTTTCCCTATCTTGCTCGAATAGGGTTTCCCCGCAAGTTATCTAGATCTATGGCCGAGAAAATTAAAAATCAATGCTTATCCGATTTTAAGCAGCTTCTCCTTCGACGAATCAATCAAGTACAAAAATGTTACGAAAAGGTAGGTGGTTAACTTGAAGGCTCTTATCATTACAATACACAAAAGGTGTTTTTGGATGGTAACCAAGTATTTTTCGGGTTGTTACGTCGTGGTCCTGTCTTCCTCCTTTTCTAAACGTTTCGCCAGTCTCGACTGCTGGCATCCTCAGTAGATTGTTGCTGCTCCTGCTGCTTCTTTTGCTGAGACAAAACAACCCGAAAAATACTTGGTTACCATACGAACGCCGGCCGTGAAAGCCTACGATCATCATTGAGCAATCTCTACGAGGAGAAAGTTTCTAACAAAGTCAAACTGTTCTTTTTTATCTTCTTTCATAAAATTAGTAGGAAGCATAGATAAGGGGCGCGTAGGGGTATTAACCTACTGTGAAAAAAGGAGAATAAAGTCGACATCAAATATGAGATACAAATTCGCAAATTTCGTATGATATAATGAAAGGTGATGTTACCCTGTGATTTACATACCTACACTAAAATAGTTTTGCAGTTATTGCAGCGTCTGTTAATATTTAATTCGGTTCTTTGGATGCTATTTTCTAAAAGTACTCACTGAAGGTCTAGTGAAATGAGAATGCAAAAAGATATTGTTACGAGTACTTGCCAATTAAGTTGGTTTGAGCAAAATTAACGAACATCTTCCCTGAATACACAAGGAATATTCTCGGCTTTCCCTGCAACATCTAGAAAACACCAGCAACGATCAATGGGAAAACAATTGGATTACTAGACGGCTGTAGAATTCCCTAGAAAAGGCTGAACAGACTATATAAAGGCGAGACACTCACACCGAGGTAGTTGACAGTGAACAGCTGATCGATAGGCGAACAACAGGCGATAGAAGTCATAGTGTCTGTGGTATACCGAGCGACACGTAGTGTTTATAGTAGAAGCGAGCGGTACAAGAGGCTTTTAGTGAAATAAATTGTGTAGCTTTGTTTATAACTGTAGTGTAGTCAAATTAACTTTAGTATTTAAATAAATTCGTTGTTTTGTTTTGCTAATTGTGTTTTCCATGACTGAACACGTCACATTTGGTGTCAGGAGTGCGATAGTAAGGGAATTGAAGATTCCCGAAGAAAGTTAATGCGACAGATCGTAGAAGAGGTCCGAAGAGAAGAAGAATTTTGAAGCCTTATGCCAGTAACAAGAAAACAATCAACAATAATGGACGAACAAATAAAGGCTTTAATGGAAATGATGAAGGCAATGAAGGCAGGCCAGGAAGAAATGAAGGCAGGCCAGGAAGAAATGAAGGAAGAAGTGAAGGCAGGCCAGGAAGAAGTGAAGGCAGGCCAGGAAGAATTGAAGAATAAAACGGAAGCTGGACAGGACGAAATGAAGTTAGCACAAGAAGAAATGAAGGAAGAAATTAAAGCAAGCAAAGAAGAAATTAAGGCAGTTCAAGAGAAATTGGTCGAAGATATAAGGACAACAAAAAATGAGCAAGAAGGATTAAAAGAAGAGTTACAGGAAATACGACAAGAATTGGAGATACGACAAGAAAAGCTAAGAGATGAGTTGAAAGAAGAAGTACAAAAGGAAGTAGAGAAGATGAGACAGAAGTTCGAGAACACAAAGCCAGCAAGTGAAGTAAAGTCCGAAGACACTGCCAAGACGATTAGAATTAAACCACCGACTTTCGACGGAAAAGTTTGCTGGTCTGTATACAAACGACAGTTCGAGGCAGCGGCAGAAGCAAACAACTGGAACGATTTTGAGAATGCAACGGCGCTGGTCATAGCTCTGCGAGGAGAAGCATTGGACGTCCTTCAAGGTATTCCAGAGCGCCAACAACGGGACTTCTCTGCGCTGCTAGAGCGACTTGAAATGAGATATGGCGACAAACATTTGCAACAAGTGTACCAGACTCAACTGAAGTGTCGCAATCAGAAGACATCAGAAAATCTACAGGAGTTCGAGGCCGATGTGAAACGTCTAGTTAGATTGGCCTATCCTACCGCTCCGCAGGACTTCGCAGACCAGCTAGCAGTCCAAACATTCGTCGATGGCGTGAGGGACACCGACTTACAGCAAGTTCTCCGTTTGGCCCGCCATAAGACTGCGAGTGACGCACTGGCGCACGCCTTAGAATTCGAAGCTGCAAAACAAGCTTCCAAGGGCAACGTGCGTGTACGCCAAACAGCTGTTGAACACGACGAATACAAGGATGAAGTCACAAGACTGATCAAAGAATGCGTCGAAACTGTCAAGAGGACTACCATCAACGACAAGAGAGAATCGGCCAAATGTTGGGAATGCGGGAAGGTCGGTCACTTTTCCCGAGACTGTGGCCAAAACAAAGGAAGACCAAGGTGCTGGGAATGTGGAAGGCACGGATATTTACAGCGAGACTGCCCGGCCGATGAACGCCGTGCGGACCGACAGCAGTCGGGAAACTAAGATCAGCCAACTTTGAGGGGCGCAAGTTGGCTTCTCCCCACCAAGCCCCAGCTGAAATCGTCGTTTCCCAACTAAACGGAAGCAAGTCCTTATTCGTCGAAGGTCACATCAACAACAAGAAGGTTAGAATGGTGGTCGATACGGGAGCTTCAAATACCATAATCCGGCCGAACATCGTTACGTTTGACCACGGTTACCGGAGAAACAGCGCCGATTAAAGGAGAATGCGACATCGAGTTGAGACTGGGAGAAGTATGCCTTCGACACAAGGTACTAGTAGCCGATGTTGCCGACGACGTGATCATCGGACTAGACCTTCTGGAACAAAACAAGATTAATCTAGATTTGGGCTCCGGAATTTTATGCATCGGCAAGGAAGAGTTGGTGATGACAAACTCCACCAAAGAGTGCGGTCTTCGAAAGGTCATCGTTGCAGAAGACCGGTTACTACCTGCTAGAACCGAGGTAGTTCTCAAAATAAACATCGACGGCGAAGATGTGGATGGTTTGGTGGGGATAGTAGAAGCCAAAAACCCGGATTTGACAAGAAAGCCATACTGATAGGACGAACACTAATTCGAACTGGAACGCCGAACGCATCTGTCAGAGTGGTCAATCTGAAGGACTTCGAGCAAAAAGTGTGTAAAGAAATGGAAGTAGGAGTCCTTGAACCTCCTGACAAGACTGAAGCTGTGAGAAGTTGGCCTGTCCCGAAGAACCAATACGACCTGAGAAGCTTTTTGGGGCTGTGTTCCTATTACCGACGATTCGTAAAGGGATTTGCAGATATAGCTCGACCGCTCCACAAGTTAACAGAGGATAGTGTCCCTTTCCAATGGTCAGAACGATGTCAGCAAGCTCTTGAAACACTGAAGTCTACCCTTTCTCAAGCCCCAATACTGACGTACCCACAGTTCGACACAGACTTCATTGTCGATACGGATGCCAGCAATGTAGGAATTGGTGGTGTACTGTCGCAGATGCAGGAAGGCAAAGAAAAAGTCATTGGCTACTTCAGTAAGGCACTGTCAAAGCCGGAGCGAAACTATTGCGTGACCCGTAGAGAATTGCTGGCAGTCGTCAAAACTCTCGAACATTTCCATAAGTATCTCTACGGACGAAAATTCCTGCTAAGAACAGACCATGCGTCCCTGAAATGGCTGCTGCAATTTAAAAACCCAGAGGGACAACTGGCTCGATGGCTACAGCGGCTACAAGTATACGACTTAAGCATTGAGCATCGTGCTGGAAAACAACATGGTCACGCTGATGCCCTCTCGCGAAGGCCATGCCCGAAGAACTGCAAACATTGCATGGCCGCCGAAAAGAAGGAACCAGTCAACTTGGCAAGGATCTCTCAGACGATGGTGGAACCTGAAGAACACTGGCAGAACGAAGACCTGGCGAAAGGCCAAGATAACGACGAAGACATTAAACCGATACTGCGGTGGAAAAAGGCAGGAACAGCACGACCTACCTGGGCAGATGTTAGTAGTACGAGTACCATCACGAAGAGCCATTGGGCCTTATGGGATTCGCTCATCATCGAGAATGGGGTACTAAAACGAGTGTGGGAAAGCCCTGACGGAACTAAAATTCGACATCAAGTAGTTTTCCCGAAGAACAGAGTCAACGAGGTGCTGACAGAAGTCCATGGAGGTGTTGGTGGAGGACACTTCGGAGTAACAAAGACGTTGGAGAAGGTGCGAGAGCGATTTTATTGGCTAAAGTGAAGAAGAGACGTCGAAAATAGGTGTAGGAAGTGTCCAACGTGTGCGTCAGCCAAGGGACCTCAGACTCGAAGCCGAGGGCGAATGAAACAGTACAATGTTGGTGCCCCATTTGAGAGAATAGCTCTGGACGTAGCAGGACCATTCCCAACAACAGCTGCTGGCAATAAGTACATCTTGGTAGTGATGGACTATTTTAGCAAATGGCCCGAAGTGTACGCAATACCAAACCAAGAAGCCACTACGGTCGCTGGAATGCTGGTGAACCAATGGATCAGTCGGTACGGAGTTCCGATGGAGATTCACTCTGACTAGGGACGGAACTTCGAATCCACGGTATTCCGGGAAGTCTGTGAGCTGCTAGGAGTACAGAAAACTAGGACCACTCCATTACATCCACAATCTGACGGAATGGTCGAACGGTTTAACGCGACGCTGGAAACCAATTTGAAAATGGTTGTCAACGATCACCAGACAGACTGGGACCAGCACATACCTTTGTTCCTGTTGGCCTATCGAAGTGCGGTTCATGAGACCACCGGCAGAACACCAGCCAGCATTTTATTTGGAAGAGAGCTGAAGTTACGTATGGACATCCGGTTTGGACACCCAGAAGATCGGCGACCTTCGGCTACCGACTACGCACAGCAGCTAGAGGAACGACTCGATACCATCCATAGAGCCGTTCGTAACAAAATCCAAGTAAGGAGTGACCGCATGAAGACCAGGTACCACCGGAGAGCCAACAGCACAGGATTCAGAGAAGGGGACCAGGTGTGGCTTTACAATCCTGTCCGTCGAAAAGGGCGCTCACCGAAGCTACAGCGAGCCTGGGAAGCACCTTACACTGTGGTCAGAAGGCTGAATGACGTGGTCTACCGTATTCAGAGAGGACCAAAGGCCAAGATGAAAGTTGTACACTTGGACCGCTTGGCGCCCTACAAAGGTCAAGACATTGATCGGGACGATCAATTCTAAGAAGGGGGCAGTGTTACGAGTACTTGCCAATTAAGTTGGTGTGAGCATAATTAACGAACATCTTCCCTGAATACACAAGGAATATTCCCGGCTTTCCCTGCAACATCTAGAAAACACCAGCAACGATCAATGGGAAAACAATTGGATTACTAGACGGCTGTAGAATTCCCTAGAAAAGGCTGAACAGACTATATAAAGGCGAGACACTCACACCGAGTTAGTTGACAGTGAACAGCTGATCGATAGGCGAACAACAGGCGATAGAAGTCATAGTGTCTATGGTATACCGAGCGACAAGTAGTGTTTATAGTAGAAGCGAGCGGTACAAGAGGCTTTTAGTGAAATAAATTGTGTAGACTTGTTTATAACTGTAGTGTAGTCAAATTAACTTTAGTGTTTAAATAAATTCGTTGTTTTGTTTTGCTAATTGTGTTTTCCGTGACTGAACACGTCACAATATCTTTGGTATTCATTCCGATCAACTACGTACTAAGGTTGGTGGGTACTCAGTTTAACTGATCTGCATTTTGGTGCAAAGGTACCTTTTACATTTTTCACCAGAGATCAGTATGACTCTGTTTATATCAAGAACCCTAATATTGAAAACAAACATTGGACTATTAATTCAAAATCGATGTAATTTCCTCCCTTTTTGCGACTGATAAGAAAAATGTTAGAGCGAAAATATGCGAAATTGCCCTAGCTTTCAATTTTAAAATTTGTAGCTTAGCGCCCAAGTTTTCATGATAGCATGAATTTTCTGTTTCTTGTTAATAGTTGCGCTCTCTAACTGTGACAATTCGAACTTAAATTTATATAAGAACCAACATATTCGAAACAATTACGTAATCATTTACCCTGTCATTTACATGTAGGTTCAAAAGAATTTCAGTTGAAAGAGAGAATGATTCAAATTAATAATTATTTATGTATTTTTTATATCCCCTCAAAGGTATAGGCAATGAAATTTCACTGATGCCTTCATTATTATTGAATTATTTTGAAGTGAATTGTATTCATTTTGTAGACGAAAATTGAAATTGAAGAAAAACAAAAACGATTCGCTGCCATTCAGGATACATTTTCACTCAATGAAGAGGAAGATTTTTATTCTGTTTTGAACGATCTATTTTTCTATGCAAGATGTTTAGAAATTCGTTTACAGAGATATAAAGAACTATCTCCGTATCGGTAAGTGTTTTTAAATTATTGTTAGTCGATTTATTTTTGGATTTTTTATTTCTTTAAAAAGTGTTTTATGAAATTTTCTTGAAACACTACTGGTTAAGATTTATGTCATAATATCGCAATCAACAAAAGCACTAGTGTGCTATTCTTTGAAGTCATATTAAAATAAGAATACGTTTTAATCAAATAAGAAGAAAAAATAATACAAAAATTATTAAATACAGTTTAATAAACTGTGAATACCAACTCTTTGCATATTTATTCAATGTATAAAAGATTTTCACTTTTACCTTAATTGTACCATAACTATCATTTTTTGTTTCAGATATGAAGCACTGGTTGGATATTTGGATATGCACCCAGCCTTAGCCGTTTTACGATCATAATTTTTTATACATTTAATGTAAGTTGAGACGTTAAAATTACTAAATGACATATATACAAAGTCAATATTGAGTAAAATAAACTCTATTAATAACTAAATGACCATGATCCCATTTGTCCTATAAGGTGTCCATCTTCGTCAAATGTAGCTAATGTTAACTTGTTTAATTTATTGCATAAAGATGGAAAACTAGAGGTGGCGTATGTACCCAAACCTGAAAAATATAAAATTCGATCCTAAAACGTTTAAAATGTTTTACATATTAGGAAATGATTTTTTTCGGCTTTGCGTCAAATAACAGAAATGTGCGGATGTTCAAAATGAAATACATAATAAGTTTCAATTGCAACTTAAGTAAGCTAACAATATACAATTTAATTTAATTAACTTTTAATAAACTAAAATAATTAACTACATAACACCTACTATAAAAATATTTATGCAATAAAAGTTCATATTTCCCAAGAAAAAAATTAATTCAGGGTAATACTTAAACTATCGTAGGTATAATCTTGGAGAAACATCTTAATAAAGAAAAGTCAAACAAAAACGTTTTTGCAGTTAAAATTTAATTGAACAGTCAAAAATTAATTCGACCTAGTCAGTCATTATCGAGGGTACAGAGAGAACTTACTTACTTGAGTGTTCAATAAAGTTTTAACTGCAGAAACATTTTTGTTTGAATTTTTTTTAATTCAAGATGGTTAGAGATTTTTTGTATTGATGTTGAAGTCGATAAGGATAAGACAGAAATTGTGAAATCCGGGCTTGATGGCCGTGGTCTAGGATTGTTACTCCTTCGGTGAGAACACCGAAGAAGTTTCTTACCGACGTTTCGCCAACAACTGTGGTAATGTCCGTCGCTGCGGTTGTGCTGAGACTCAGTCATTACGTATGTCCATCCTGTTAGCACAGCCATTTTGTAATTTTCGATTAAAAAAAATGTGCTGGAATGTCCTTGACATGTGCTATCGTGTGCAGCATTGAACAAAAAATTTATGCAAAAAATATCATTTTTATGAGGAGGTTCTTTTTTTCAAGTCCAGTTAGCATAACCACTTTGGTGTAACAGAATTACCGAAATTGTGCCGTAATGTGCTCGAGATGTGCTGCAATGTGCCGTTAATAAAAATAAAAAAATCGTATATTTACAAATTGTACAGGTAAAAAACAAATATGTCCATCCTGTTAGCACCGCCATTTTGGAATTTTCGATAAAAAAAATATGTGCTGGAATGTGCTCGACATGTGCTATCGTGTGCCGTATTGAACAAAAAATTTATGCAAAAAATATCATTTTTATGAGTAGGTCTTTTTTCTCAAGTCCAGTTAGCACAACTGCTTTGGTGTAACAGAGTTACAGAAATTGTGCCGCAATGTGCTCAAGATGTGCTGCAATGTGCCGTTAATAACTGTAACGTCCATCTGAGTGCTGCACAGTGTGCAATAAAAGAAATTTGCAAATGAACTCTTATTCTAATTTTGAAGTCAAAAATGAATTTTTTCAAGTAGTTTGTTGTCTTTTACATTTATTCAGAAAACTACCCTTTTTGTTTTATACGGTTATTGTCTTTGTTTTATGTACGAAAGAAATAGTAGACGAATTTGCATAAATGCGAACCTGAAAGGCAAAATGTTTTCATTTACACGAAAAAAAAATTCTTTCAAATTTTAAAAAAGAATTCTTTAATTTTTACTGGAGTCCCGCAGTAACGTGGCAACATATGCGTAAGCCTGTCAAAATTTACTGGGGTAACCCAGTGATTCGATTTTTTAAAAGTGTAGATTATTTAATAGATAGTAATTATTTTATACTTTTGACTATCAAAATTATTTTATAATTTGTTTGTTATGAAAAATTGGCTTCGATAAATTTACTCGAACTTTTTCAGATTTTTTTTTTTGACACAATAGAATTTTACCAAAGATTTTATCAGAAATTCAGTTAATGAAAGAAAACGCGACTTCCCAATGTACGCATACATACATCTTTTCGAAAAATCGATCAGTGTGCTTCCAAGTGCTTTAAAACGCAATGATGTCAGAGTTTCGAATCTTCAAAATCGTCTTGATTACGATAACCTTCCAATAAGAAGTTAAAAATTATCATACTTGCTAACTTCAATGTCAAAAATAAAATTTTAAAGAAGTTGGTCCCTTTTCACTTCTTTTTATGATAGATACCTTACCTCGTGCTATTGAAAACAATTGTTCAAGTAGGTACTATGTGTGAAAGGAATACTAAACAAATTTGCATATACATATGTATGTATATGTATTACATGTATGTGAATTTTTAAGTCGAAAAACGAATTTATTCAATAATTAAAAATAATTCAAAAATCATATTCGCTGATATGCTGATGTCGTTGAGCTATATTTAGTAAACAGAAAAAAAAATTTCATTTTGATAGTATAACATCATACTCATGGTTGTCGAATTGAATTCGTGAATCCATTCTAAGGAAAAACAAAAATTATAATGACAAAATTATAGCGACCTACGTCATTATCAATGTATAGGTAATAACAAAATTGAATATACAAAACTGATTAAAAAAAACAATAATTGAATGTAAGAAGTTCCTCATTATAAAGAGAAACGTTGTTATTACACCATATATTAATCAAGAAGTTCATGCAGTACAATCCATGTTATGCAATATTGTTCAATGCGGCACACGATAGCACATGTCGAGCACATTCCAGCACATATTTTTTTTATCGAAAATTCCAAAATGGCGGTGCTAACAGGATGGACATATTTGTTTTTTACCTGTACAATTTGTAAATATACGATTTTTTTATTTTTATTAACGGCACATTGCAGCACATCTCGAGCACATTACGGCACAATTTCGGTAATTCTGTTATATCAAAGTTGTTATGCTAACTGGACTTGTAAAAAAGGACCTCCTCATAAAAATGATATTTTTTGCATAAATTTTTTGTTCAATGCGGCACATTCCAGCACATTTTTTTTATCGACAAAATTCCAAAATGGCTGTGCTAACAGGATGGACATTCATTACGCCCATGCTACGTTCCCTGAGGATGCCAGTTGTTGGCGAAACGTCGGATAAGAAACAATCCTAGACCACGGCCATCAAGCCCGGGTTTCCCAATTTCTTCTAATAACGCCGGTCGTGAAAGCCCAAGTCTTTTCATCAAGGACGAGATAGTTGGGAAAATGACTCTTTAAGCCACCTAGTTAACCATATACACATTACAATTTTTAATTTTAAGTTATTTTTTTAATGAAACTACATGGATCTTTTTTTAATAATAACTTTGAAAAAATGAAGAAATCCACGAGTATTAATGAAAAATTAGGAACAAATTAACTTGAAGCGTATTTTCAATTTATCCTCTTCCCATTTCTGGGGCCAAAACAATTGGACATGTATAACTTCATGTACAAAAGACCTCGAAGGTCTCGGTTAAATTAAAATTCATTTGGCTGATTTTTACGTTGAATTAATACAACAGCTCTGTAAAACTTCATGGAAATTACTATGACATTTTCTTTCCGTAATTGGTTCGCTATTTTTCTACTTTGTTTGCCTACACATAACAATCATTTATATGAGTAATTGATAGGATTAACGTTGGTAGGATAAATTGATTTAAGGGTCGATCTTAATACACTTCATGGAAATAATGAAATCCTTCAAGGTATTTCACTGCCTCAAGAGAAATAACAACCATTGTTAAATAAAATAAATTGCTACCTGTCAATTTGAACTTAACTCAACATTTACTGTCTTTTATAGACTTTTTAATAAGATGCAATAATACTTTCAGTATTTTTTAACTTTAACACCCGTTTATATTATGGGTAAAATAATAATTTATGTACTTCTAAAAGTTAACAAAGTAAAATGAACTGATCAGCCCTATCCATTGCAAACGAACTTTTGCTTTATTTGTTTTTTTTTTTTGTAGGAAATTACTTACTTGTCTCTCCTTCATTGGATCTATCGGTTTCATCAACAGCTTTTCGTTTAAGTTGATTTACAAAGCCTGTTATTAAAATGTCCATAAGACCAGCTTGCCTAGAAAATACCTGCAAAATCTTTGAAACCCTCGTTCCATTTTCAACTACCATAAATTGCAAAAATATGCATGGTAAACAATCAAAATTGTCTTCTTTTGATGGTCGAGCATATTCCCAATTAAATTCTTCATATTTGAGTCCCAAAAGAACGGTCTGAAATAGACGTCTTATTAAACTACATAACGTATTATATCTTTGAAAACGAAAAAGAAAACAGGAGGTCCTAAACATATCGGTAGAATCGCTGGTGTATTTCCATTTCATACACCGTAAATATCCTACCTATTTCATTCCCATTTCGTACAGCGTAAATATTCTATCTAATAAGTTACATTACTTCGGAACAAATCTATTTATAAATAGTTCAATCCTCTTAGAAAGCAGCAGAAATTTTAAACAAATGTATTTAGTTCGGGTGACATTTCCTTTTTTTATTCATCTTAACTTATTAATGAAAAAAATAAAAAAAAAAAGATTTTGTTTCATTAGATTCACAACGTTACGGTATGTAAAGACAACACGAACGAATTGAGTGTTGTCGTGGTCTTGTCATTCCCTTGAAGTTTTATTGTGTTTATCTTTCTTTTAAGGTGTCTTTTCTCTCAAAATACATCTGATTATTATCATTTTAACTGATTGATTACTTATACTACGGACGCCGTAAGTAAGTTTAAGGGTAACTGTACGAAATGGACCGAGCGGCATGGTCTAGTGGTCTAGATCATTGCTTAGCATTCGGGAGGTCACCGGTTCGATTCCGCGGCCGACTACTCTGGTCCAAGTTTTTCTGTGGTTTCCTTGGACCATTTAGGCAAATGCTGGGGTAGTAATATTCCACAGATAATCTTTCACTTCTCTTCTGTCTTCATTTCGTCCGTCTCATCTTTCTCCCCTACACCACCACCCACCCATTCCCACGATTACTCAAGGAGGCTGAAGAGGGCCTTCCGCCCTACCCCCCCGACTTTGCACAAGAGTGTAGGCCGGGGAGGGACAGCCCGTCCACCAATATTGGTGGGAATGAAATACCCAAAAGTTTTTTTTTTGTACGAAATGTGACGGTACGAAGTGGGAATAAGACGAATTGCTGCACTTTTGTCAGTGATTACGACCATTAAAGATTCACTTCAAATAGAAACTGACATGATCAAATTTTGGAATTGAGTATGATTTTTAAAAGGCTATAATTGCAAGGTTTGCAACTCTATTTTAAATCTTAACTTATGCTGATGCATGTTTGTCTTCTCTTTGGGTAACAATTACAATTAATCTAGGTACTCAATTATCTGAACGTGGGGTAACGTTATAGCTATAAGTGTATTAGCTACTCCACCACACAATCATGAAAATGGATGAGTGTCTTTCAAAAGATACTCCTCTTTCCAGGCAAACAAAAAGGAAGTTCTGGAAACTCACCCTGTAAGATAAGGATTTGTTTGATATGCTGTAGTCATATCCCGGACTATTGAAATCTAGATAAAAAATTCGCGCAATATTGAGGATCTGGGTTGATCAGTGAATAAATAATAACTTTTTATAGCAGTTTCAATTATACTTCATCAGGAAAACATAATTCTGTTATTAACACCGTCAAACGTATTAATTGCCTTGTTATTTGTTTTTATATAAGTCTATAGTCAATGTGTCAATAATCTAAATTACTAAAATAAAATAAAACGTTAAGTACACTCATAATATCAAGACCAACCATTATGGCTGATTGCTAACTTCTCGATCTATTTGTAATTAAATATAGCTCCCAAATATTTCAATCAAATTGACGAATTACGCTTTAAAATTATGTAACGTACAAATTTTAACACTAACCAAAAGAAAGATTTTTCTGGTAAGCAATACACACCGATCGTCACGTTCCAATCATTCAATCAAATGTCATCAGATAAGTATTTAAAGTTTCTGCAGTCTTAAGGCACATTTTTTCCACTTCAGATCTTTACGAAAACAAAAATACTTACGCAATTTAGGTCATCTATTACATAAACTCCTTTACTGTTAATTGTCACAAGAACAGGAGTGTCTTGATGCGTTAAAAGGCTCATGAGGCCTCGAACAGGTTGTTCTATTTGCCCTTCGAAAAAGGCGGAACTAAAAAAAATAATGTCACAATGCATTGAACTACTTTAAAAAATGAGAGCTTCATATTTTTTGGGTAAAAATTCTAAAGAATGCTAAATAGAAACGTACCTACCCATAAAATGGAAGTGACCAACAAAAGTCCAAATACTTCCTCATTAATTTCCTGTTGTTAGCTCCAGTGGGAATACGTTTAAACTGTTCTAGCAATCGAACTTCTGCTGAAGTTTTTGAACTAATTGGTAGCCAGGTCCAAGTGGCGCTTTTCCTAACATGCTGTGGCAAATATTTCGCCTGTTCTTCTCTGAAATATTGTATCGTATGAATATGAGGATTGTAAGGCCCCAGTTCTATTCGAGCTTGAATTCCTCCTAACATTACGTAATGCGAAATTTCACATGGATATCGACCTTCCAAAATATTATCCCGTGCTTCTTCGTATAATAGTTCCAATATCTTTTGGTCCCTGTTAAAGTAAAAATTAAAACAGTAAATGGTTGGCAGATGAATTATAAATCACTTACTTAATCTTTTCTTCTACATTTTGAGAAAAGAAAACATTTCTTTTGAGATATAATAAGGGTTCGTCTCGCTTTTGGGAATTGCATGAACCATGACTGTATTTTTCTAGAAGGGCCGCCCATTTTTGACGAATTCTATACGGTTTTTGGGTAGGTTTCAGTTGTAAACCTACAAAATTCGAAGGAAATCTTATGGCTGTTAGGTGCGGGTATTAGTTCTGAAAATAGCTTGTTTTCCAGCTATTGAAAGTAGATGATAGTTATTATCGTCAAGACTATTTGTAAGATTCGAACAAGAGCAGATGAGAATTCAGATCTATTTGCGAGACAGTTGCTATCAAAGTAAAAAGAGTCTATGAGACTATCACTAAATACAAAATTATTTAAATGCTGAAATGAAATGACATCTGCACGTTAGCGTTTAAAAAACCGTAATTCAATTAATTTTTGAGATTTTGTTTTATAACTCGTAACAATTATTTATAACTATTCACATTATCGAAAAAATGTGGTTTTTAACTAAAATTGTTTGTTTCGATAACGTTCATTAAAAAGTCTGCAAGTTCTTTCTGTAATTTTTCCACATTCACTAGGTAAATAAAATAAATTTAAAATATCCTGATTGCTGTAGTTTTGATCTAAATTATGAATTGTGCATGCTTTGATTTATTGCAACAATTCAAAATTGTGGGTCTGACACTTAACAACAATTGATTGTTCAATTGCTTCGAAATCACAGCACACTGCTTTCATTAATATTATACGTATGCGGTGCAAAAAACCAACATCTTCACAAATTGTAGATTTTCTCGAAAAGTATAAACAAAGGTATACGATATTTCCATATCAATAGACGCCAAATTCAATGAGGAATTCGAATATGCAGTCAAAAATGGGTCATTCCATTTAAAAAAATTGACTATGCCCCTTTGATGTTGCCCAACTTTGACCACCAAATTTGAACTGTATATTTTAGTTAAAAACCACAATTTGTTTTCGATAATGTGAATAGTCATAAATACTTGTTACGGGTTATAAAGGAAAATCTTAAAAATTAATTGAATTCGGTTTTTTAAATGTTAACGTGCAATGTCAAAAATTTTTAAACAATTAAATAACTCACAATCCATCAATATTTTCGGGGTACTGCCTCCTATAAAATATACATGAATTCAGATTTTCTATCTAAATGTAAAAAAAGTATGTCATTCCATTAAAATAAGAAAGTTAACATCTACTTCTGGTATAACCGGATGTAAATCGAACTTGAAAATATTTGTAAAAGAAGCGGCATAAACAATAACCAAATGAGCCCAAGTTTCAGAATTGAATTCCTTCTACTAATTCATATACTTCTATTTAATAGCCCATCAACTTGAAAACCCCATTTTATTAATTAACTTTTTAGAACTAATCCAAATCAGGAATACAATAAATTCATCTATCTCACACTTTTCTAAATTTATTGGCCCACTTGAAAGCAAGCAGTAAACAACTTTTTTGTGCAATCAATTTGAAACTTACTTAAGAGAGGGCTACACATCCACAAGGCAAATACTTGGGATCCTAACGTCCGATTAATACCTAACTCCTCAGAAGCAAAAATTGCTTGACAAAGAAAGTCAGCAGAAGCAGATGGATTATCTTCAACCTCCATAAAGAATGTCATTTTATTATGCAAATATACGCAAACTGGTGTAAAACGTTCTTGCGTTTGTTCGTTGGTTTTGGTGGAAGTTGTCGTAGAAGGGGGCACTAGAACAGCTAAAAATTTGATCGAATCAAATTAAGTAATTACTTTCATTTATAGAATAATTTTCTTAAGAAATTTTAGTGGTTAGTTGTTAGTGAGTACGAAATGAATAAAAACATAGTAACAGTGTAGTGGGTCCACAGAGGATCTTTCAGTCCAGAACCCCTTTGGGAAAAACCACAATTTTACAAGCACAGGTATGTATAACTTACAATTTACCAAGTGAAATTTTATTCTGAGATTGAAGCTCAATTTATTTGATTGAGATAAAAATAATTAGTCTATTTAAGCGTATTAATACAAAATGAACAATATTTCAGAATTGGTACAAAAAATACCCACGAAAATAAATTAATGTTGGTCAAAGATCTATTTATGATTTTCCAATGAGTCATGTCCAGGTTTTCATATTAGGTATAAGTACATATTGTTACGTAATTTACAATATGACGTATTTTTCTCTCAACACTTTTTATTAAATTTACTCTATAACAACAACGATTCAATATCTATTTCTATAACAACAACAACTCTATAGTTATTTCGCTTGTCAATCGCTTTTCTTCTCTTCTCGCTTATATCTGTCGCTCTCTTCTATCGAATACTGTCAAACTGTCCAACGCTGTTCCTTATATAGTATTATGGACGTTTCTAGGCAACTCTCGAAACGTCCAGCAACTCTCGGACTTTCTGGAACGCGTCATAGGTTACTTCCACACAATTTTCGCAGTCGGCGCTTGTCAACGTCAGAATGACACATCTGTCACACTGCCCCCCCTCTAGCACTGATCGTCCCGATCAGTTTCTTCCACTGTGTATGGAGCCAACCGGTCGAGGTGTACAACTTTCATCTTCGATTTGGGGTCTCGTTGTATCCTATAGACGACATCGTTTATCCGGGTAATCACTTTGTACGGGCCCTCCCAATTCCGTTGTAATTTAGGGCACCTTCCTTTCTTGCGAACTGGATTATAGAGCCATACACGATCGCCCTTCCTGAATCCAGTTGAATTCGCTCGCTGATCGTAGCGGGTCTTCATCCGGTCACTTTCGAATTTTATTCTTTTTCTGACAGCTTTATGGATAGTGTTGAGCCGCTAGCGTAGTTTAGACACATAATTGTCCGTGGACAGCGAAGAATCTTCAGGTCGACCAAACATTAGATCAGCAGGTAGTCTCAGTTCTTTCCCGAATAGCACGCAGGAAGGTGTCTGTCCGGTGGTCTCGTGTATGGATGTCCTATAGGCCAAAAGGAATAAGGGAATGTGGCGATCCCAGTCGGTCTGATGATCGTTCACGAACATCCTCAGGTTGTTTTCTATAGTCACAATAAATCGCTCTACAATCCCATCAGACCGAGGATGCAACGGAGTCGTTCTAGTTTTCCTTATACTCATCAATTCACATACTCGTTGGAATATTTCTGATTCAAAATTTCGGCCCTGGTCAGTGTGAATCTCCATAGGAACTCCATATCGGCTGATTCAGTTGTTTATTATTGCCTCCGCCACGGTGGTTGCATCCTGGTTGGATATTGCATAGGCTTCCGGCCACTTGCTGAAGTAATCCATCACAACCAGAATGTAGCGGTTGCCATTTTCAGTTCGGGGAAAGGGACCAGCGATATCCATGGCTATTCTTTCGAATGGTGCTCCGACGTTATACTGGTGCATCTTTCCTCGTGTCCTGGTTCTCGGACCTTTGTTGTAAGCACATACTTCGCATTTTCTACACCAGTCTTCCACATCCAATCTAGCGTTCACCCAGTAATACCGTTCACGTATTTTCTCTAATGTCTTCTTCACTCCAAAATGTCCACCTCCAGTCCCAGCATGCAGCTCTTTTATTACTTCTTTCGTCTTCTTCTTGGGCTACACAACTTGTAGGCGCTTCTTGGTCCCGTCTGGACTTTCCCAGATTCTTTTAAGGACTCCATTCTCGAGCTTTAGTGAATCCCATTGGGCCCAATAACATTTCGTCGTAGTACTCAGGGGGCTTACGTCCGCCCATGTTGGTCGAGATTGTCCCGTCTCCTTCCATTTCATAATGGGTCCTAGGTCATCATCGGTTCGCTGTTCCTCAATCAACCCTGCTTCTTCCCAATTCTCTTGTCTGTCTACGGGGGTATGTAGGCATAGAACTTGTTCTAACTCTTCTTTTCGTTCCACCGAAGAACAGTTCTTGCTATTCCGTGGGCATGATCGTCTTGACAGGGCTTCAGCATTACCATGGTGTTTTCTTGGCCGATGTTCAATTTTGACATTATATTCCGGTTTGCTTCTTTCGGCGGTTGGCGTCTGTATTCTTCCAGATGGACATCCGCAGCTCAGGTGCCCCGTACGTCTGCACTTCCAACATGAAATTGCTCGTTTCCTTTTGTTACAGTCGCGTGAAATATGCCCATATTTGTCGCAAGTCCAACATTTTAAATTGTATTCTTGTTTGCTTCCTTCGGCACCTGACGTCTGTCTTCTTCCAGACGGACAGCCGCTGTTCAAGTGTCCCGTACGTCCACAATTCCAACATGTCATTTCTCGTTTTCGTTTGGCACAATCGCGTGAATGATGCCCATATTTGTCGCAAATGCAACAGTGTGGGCGCTCACTTAACCCTTCCTTCGGTTTCGAAGACATGACTTCTTTCACTATTTTCACAACTTCTTGTCGAAATATCTCGCTGTCGTCATCAAAATTCAACCCAGCCTGCTGGATTCTAATGTGTACTTTGGATGCTTGTTTGGCTGCTTCATATTCCAGCGCATGCGACAATGCTTCGCCTGCAGTTTTATGTTGAGACATGCGCAGAGCTTGCTGTATTTCGACATCTCGTACTCCATCGACAAACATTTGGGTGGACAGCTGGTCTGTAAAGTCTTGAGGGGCACTGGGATAAGCCAACCGCACAAGCCTTTCGACGTCCGCTTCGAATTGTTGAAGGCTTTCGTTGCTACGTTGATAGCGACTTTTTAATTGAGCCTGATACATTTGTTGTAGATGTTTATCACCATAGCGCATCTCCAATCGGTCCACCAGAATATTAAAATCGTTTTGTTGCATTTCTGGAATGCCTTGCAAAACGTCTAGAGCTTCCCCACGTAGCGCTATGATTAGGGCAGTGGCTTTCTCCGTTTCATTCCACTCATTTGCCTTGGCAGCAGCGTCGAATTGTTTGAGATAGACTGACCAAGAGACATTCCCGTCGAATGTTGGTGGTTTTATTCTCGACATTCTTACACTTCCTTCTTCGATTTTGTGTAGTTTTGGGTACTCTTGAACATTCAGATTGGCCTTCATATCGTCTAATTCCTCTTGAAACTTTCTGTGTGCGGCCCTTACTTCCTTTAACTCTTCTTGAACTTCTTGAACTTCTACTCTTACTTCTTTTAACTCTTCTTGAACTTCTACTCTTACTTCCTTTAACTGTTCTTTCAATCCTTCTTGCTCTCATATCATCTATCAATTTCTCTTGACCTGCCTTAATTTCTTCTTGGCCTGCTTTAATTTCTTCCTTCATTTCCACCTTCATTTCTTCCTGACCTGCCTTAATTTTTTCTTGGCCTTCTTTCATTTCTTCCTTCATTTCTTCCTTGCCTGCTTTAATTTCTTCCTACATTTCCACCTTCATTTCTTCCTGACCTGCCTTCATTTCTTCCTGGCCTGCCTTCATTTCTTTCTTCATTTCTTCCTGGTCTGCCTTCATTTCTTTAAGCATTTCCATCAAAAATTTCATTTGCTCCTCCATTTTTGCCGCTTGACTTCTTGTTACTGGTATAAATCCTTACTCCTGACACCATTTGTTACGTAATTTACAATATGACGTATTTTTCTCTCAACACTTTTTATTAAATTTACTCTATAACAACAACGATTCAATATCTATTTCTATAACAACAACAACTCTATAGTTATTTCGCATGTCAATCGCTTTTTTTTCTCTTCTCGCTTATATCTGTCGCTCTCTTCTATCGAATACTGTCAAATTGTCCAACGCTGTACCTTATATAGTATTATGGGCGTTTCTAGGCAACTCTCGAAACGTCCAGCAACTCTCGGACTTTCTGGAACGCGTCATAGGTTACTTCCACACAATTTTCGCAGTCGGCGCTTGTCAACGTCAGAATGACACATCTGTCACAATAAATTAATATTACGGTTCATTTTGGATTATTTATGTTTGAGCAATGATAAAAGGATATCCGTCTTAAAAGATTTGATAAAACGTTGGGGAACTCCTCATACCTCACAGGAGATAATGGAGTAAATTATAACAATTCTTTGAATTAACGACGTGAAAATTTTAATCACCTCCCCTTTTAAGTAATTGTTGTGACTTTGCCGGACGCCTTCTAATGGATGTTTGCTAAAGCATTTTTGTATCCATGTATAATAATAGTAAACAAACAGAATTTGTTACGAACCTGCCCCCCTTATCAAAATTATGGATCCCCCTTGTATAATTATATAACTTAATTACCATGTTGAGAATTATTCACTTCTGCGGCATTACCGGCGAGTCTATTTTCTTCACAATCGGAAAATTGTCTTCTATTAGATTCCCATTCACAAGGAAGTGAGGAATAACCTGATGACTGTTCTGTTGAGCACGTTACAAGCCCGGCGAAATTTGCATTCGTTGGAAGAACTCTTTGAGAAACGGAGTACAAATTTCCTTGATTTGTTGAAGCATTCTCTGGAATATATTCTTCATGTAATCTGAAATAATTACCAGTGGTGACTAATTTTTTTAGCACTACATTATATTATTTTTAACAGTGTTGCACTTTACACAGGGCACCCTGTACATAAAACAGGGACGAATGAAGAAAATATTTTTAATGGACAAATTAAAAATTATCGCCGTGGTGTAGTAGATTCTAATATATCATTAAATAAGTTTTTCTTTTTAACGAGTCGATACACAATATCCAAAAGGTGAGCTATTATTCCACGGGAGAAAAGGCGATACCATATCACTGTACTAGATTGTAATTTCTTAACATTAAAGGTGACTTGTTTAACATCAGAATTTCAAATTTCAATGTACCTAAGTTTAAAGAATAGAGGAAGAAACAGTGTTCAAATGTCAAATATACTTACTTGCAGTTTGTATACTTTGTTTTTGTATATCATAATTGTAACTGAATAGACAATTATTAGAAAAGGAAGGGTAGCTTTATTTTTTCTTCAAAAATTGACATTGATTCGTTCGAAAAAGTTTAAAATGTATAATATACGTAACAATATAACAATACGGCATTGGTAAAAAAATAAGTTTGTCTAATTTCAACTACACACGACTACTGGTGTATTTAATTAAATATTTGAGAGCCCTATTAGGACATTCTAAATTGTACTGAAAGTATAATTTTGATGTAAATATATTGATAATATTTTTTACAGTTGACTGGGGTAAGATATATGAAGGCTACTTCATATCCTTTCGATTTACGCAGGTTGCTCCATAAGTCTTGCAATGTAAGGATCCTAGCAAGTTTGTACAGGTATGATTGATCGCATTAATAAGTCTAGCTACTAAAAAGTCCATATATGTCCACAGATTATTCCTGTGCTCAGTCTGTTCGTTGCATGATTAGTGGAAATTTGTTAAAAATGGCTTGTCTCAGTCACCGTGATTACCGATTGATATTCTACTACAACTTCAAATGTGGATATCATACTGTCACATAGTGTTCATATTTTTCCAAAATAATATTTCCTTTTAATTGTTTTTCATTTCACTAATTACATTTGTTTTAATTAATATATGCAACGTGTTGATTTTACGAAATCAGAAACGACCACACGGAAATGCGACATAATTGCACGGCAAAATTGGGTCGTGACCAACTTGCAAAGTTCTGTTTGGGGGTAAAAGAGCACTATGTGGATCAGTATAAAAGAAGTAGTTTTGACAGTAGGTAAGAGAGAGGTGAGAAAGATCAAACAAGCGAGTCAGAAGGGTTAGGGGGTGTAGCGGGTTACCGCTATCACTCACCCTAATGCCTTATTGAGAGCCTTTTTCATTACCAACGCCCCTAGTTGGTAGTTAATTAGGCAAGTAGTTTTTAGATATATTTATAATTGGTTTATAAGTGTTATTTGTTTTATAAGGCATTATCTAATCTATTAAATCTTACATTAAACCATACAAAATTCGCTCTTCCTTATGACAATACCAAGTGTCATGACGAAATATCTGAAACTCGGTGATAAGTGCCCTTCTACCTCTACGATATTCCGTTGGTACAAAGGATTTTAAACCCCAGTAACGAACAGGTCTTAATAAGAACCTAATTACAATTGACCGATGAATTACTTATAGACAAATTCAAGAGCTTCTGAGTACTGGTGCATCTACTTTAAATTAAATTTTGCACGAATAATTAAAAGGAAGAAAGTTATGTTCTCTATGGGTGCCTCATTCCTTCAATAAAAGTCAGCAAGTAGCACGTGCCAATTGATGTAAAAAATGTTAAGGGAATATGACTCCGGTCGCTCAAAGGATGTACCTTTTTGACGTTCTCAGTAAATCACAATCAAAACTATGGATGTAAAGTGTAGGCTTTCACGGCCGGCGTCAACTAATGGAATACTATTTTCCGGGCTGGTTGTAAACGTTTCGTCTCTAACTGCGTGAGACATCTTCAGTAGATACGTTGACATGTTCATACTTCACTAGTAAAACTATGGGTGTTTGAAGATGAGCCAGCACCAGTCGTGATTAAACAACAGAGATCAATTAAAAGAAGGATGATCATAGTTTTTTTGCCAAGAGAAGTTTTATAAAAAGGGCGGTGTTAGATTCAGAGAAGACTATCACCGCTGCTTGGTATATAGGAACTTGTTTACCTCAAGTTGTAAATGAGCTGAAGGAATTGCAGCATAAGTCACATCTCAGTACTTAGCACATAAAATCATATTCCCTTTAACCCGGACCTTGTGCCGTGCAATTTTGTACTCTTCCCTTCATAAAAAATAAATTAAAAGGATAAAAATTTGTAACTGAGGAAGAATTATTAAGAGATTAGGATAATGCATGTGCTTCCGTTTCAAATGATAAATCGGACGAGATTTTTAGTAATTGGTTGGTTTGTACGTATGCAAAAATAAATAGAGTATGATGGAATGTATTTTGAAAAAAATTAATAAATACTTTTGTTTTGCAAAACTTATGGAGCAACCTACGTATTTAGACAGAATTAGTATTAATTAAATTTAAACTATTAAGGGTGCACTTTTTGTGAAACATGGTTATACTAAGACTTAAAGAAATAAAACGCTATGGTTTGTTTCACCAACATTTTATTGTATTCGACAATTGTTTCGATCAGTGTAAACAACCAGGTTGAACTAGGTAGCTTTGCATCCCCACTTATTCTAAGTTACCTATAAATTATAAGAAATTTTGTATTATCAGTAACCGAGCGGCATGGTCTAGTCGTCTAGATCATTACTTAGCATTCGGGAGGTCACCCGTTCGATTCCGGGGCCGGCTACTCTGGTCCAAGTTTTTCTGTGGTTTCCTTGGATCATTTAGGCAAATGCGGGGGTAGTAATATATATTGTAATATTCCACAGATAGTCTTTCACTTCTCTTCTGTCTTCATTTCGTCCGTCTCAACTTTCTTCCCCACACCACCACCCACCCATTCCCACGATTCCTGAAGAAGGCTGAAGAGGGCCTTCCGCCCTACCCCCCCCCCCCCCGACTTTGCACAAGTGTGTAGGCCGGGGGGGACAGCCCGCCCACCAATATTGGTGGGAATGAAACACCCAGAAGTTTTTTTAATTTTTTTTTTAGTATTATCAGTAGAACTTTTTACTCTTGAGAATGATCACACTGATCGAAACAATTGTCGAGTACAATAAAAAGTTGGTGAAAAAACCATAGTGTTTTATTTCTTTAAGTGTTTAAAATTTAATTTAGAATATCGAATTCAACATACAAAATTAGCAGCATTTGACAGTTTTCGTGGGTTTACATTTAGAACTCTTTCCGAAAGGTAATTAATTAAATTTAAAAATATAAATTGCCTTATACCTAAATCGAAATAAGTCAAAACCTTTAAAAAATGTATTAAAAAGTACATTCAGGCTTATTTCAAAACACTCCACATCGTCTGGCAAAATCAAATCAGTTTTATGCTATAAAAGTATAAAATATCTGTATGTAAAAACAAGTATAAAATAAATCAAAAAAATTACTCGTCAATAATAAAATGAAATTGAACAATCTTTGAATTATATATTATGTAACTCAAAATGGGCATTTATTAATAAGTGTATGTTAAAATAGTGGCAACACAAGAAAAAATACCATAAAACAGTTGCGGACAATATCAATTTCCTGTATGAAAAATTAAGAAAAATGATTTTCAAATTAGTAAAATATCTGTAATCAATTAAAATCGCGTTACTCCTTTGTCAAAATTTAAAGCTACCTACCGTTATTTGTGCTCTCAAAATAAAACAAATTGTAATCATAATCACATTTGTTGTGTGTAGGTTCTCTTAGAAATTACTAAATTGAAGCAATTGCCAATTAAAACGTTATTGTTTTTTAATTGTATTTATTACGTAGGCGCTATAATTTGTTTTATTTATTAATAATTAAAAGCGTTATTATATGATATTTTATTCTACACCTAAAGTTTTTATTAAATTAGACATCAAAACTTACCTAAATTGTTCAATTATGTATTCCGAAGTTTGTTTATTATATTCATTCGCAGAATGGGAATAATCGACAGGCATAACTCTAACAAATTCATTGGATTGTTCTTCTAGTTCGCGGTTTTTTTCTGTATTTTCTGATACATTCGTCATCGTTAATTTTTCTTGAAAATTTACATTTCACAGGACACTATTTTTTTTTCTAATAATTTTATCTAAGAAAAATAATTTGTTTTCAAAGAGCGATAAAAACTCGATTGTCGTATGCTGTGTAGAAAGGAGCTCGCGCCACTGCCAAAAGGATCGATAATTTCCTTACAGGATGGCAAACGCATGTCTTTTAAGGACTAGAAAATGTTTCCTTTTAAAAAGTGTAATCCACTAATATAAACAAAATTAACGTTAGGTATATATATATATATATATATATAGATAGGTACATGTTACATATTGCATTGTTAATTACATTATGATTTAGATACTATTTCATTTATTATTGTTATGTAGTATACAATAATACACATAGGTAACAATTTAGTTCTAAAATTCTATACAGTATTTTAAATTTTTTGTTAATGGCATTATTCTAATTAAACAATATTTTGAAATATTTACGGAGTAATATTTAACCATTTAATATTATAAAAATGTTTCACAAAAATTCTTCCACCAACAGTTTCGAGTATTTATTTTAAATTTCTATCAAATACTTTACGAATCTGATAACACCACTACATTTTACAGTTTTATCTTATTAATACAAGTAGTACTGATAACAGACAATGATTCAGTTCGAATTATAAATACGAAGAGAAAAAAATTGCCGACGAGGATGGGATTCGAACCCACGCGGGCAGAGCCCATTGGATTAGCAGTCCAACGCCTTAACCACTCGGCCACCTCGTCATATGCTATTACATCATCGTAAAACTGATAACATACACATAAATGGTAAATATTTTATTTTTTGTTCTTTTCATTTTACTTTAATTAATATCTTTATTATAAATAATCATAACATTAAAAAATACATTTGGTACTTATATAAAATTTTTATATAGCAACACAAAAATTTGTTCAGGAGTTGCTATAGTAACCGGCATAACACAAAAGTCGCGCGCCAGAATAATAACATTCAGACACGTTGCAGTCTACCCCTAATATTCGTAGTGGTCGTCACGAACGCACCAAAATGGCTTTTACGTACGAGACTTTAAGGTAATTGGGCTCCAACATATCTTCAAAAACAATAGTATAAAGCAACAATGCTTTAACAATTTATTAAAATGTTCGCAGAAAAACGCACTGATACTCACGCTTTAAAATAGATGAATTAATTAATTAATTCGCTTTCTTTCTTAAGTTTTATTTATCGCTTAATTAAATTGCTATCTAAATATTATTTCTGGCAGATGGTATTGTTTTTAGTAGATAATGAAAGAAATCAGTATCACGAAAAAGTTTTTGCAAAAATAACAAAAAAAAAGGATGAAAATAAAATACCTAGCTTCCTAATTATAATCTGTGGAATGTGCCTGCAAAATTTTGAAGGGATTTCTCGGAACTAGTAGTTAATAAATATATTTTTTTCTATTATTTTGGAAGATGAAACTTTAGAATATGAAGCTAAAATTGGCTTTTTTATAAAGCAATAAAAAATATTTCGCCCTTGAATTGATTGATGATTTTCTTCACTGATATGCATTACCTATTCAATATCTGGAAAAAAATACGACTTATATTTTGGAATATTTTAATGGAAGACATAGAACACAAGAAACAAAAATAATATTCCTAAAAGAAAAAAGGAAATATTATTTAACATTTTTTTTTTTGTTTCTACTTTGCATCCACCTACCGCCTGCAATCGAATTCTGGGTTAAAAATGTCCTTGAAAAGTGCTTGTAGCGACTGGACTGACCCACTTCACGCTTTATCAACACAACTTATATATGGTACATTATTTGCCACCTACATACCTACTTCTAATTCCTGAGTCCTGACCCTTTTTCTTTATGTAATTTTATATACCTACCTACCAAAGATCGTTGCGTGCTGTTGCAAGTTAACATTTTTGACTTCGACCAACAACGTGAGCGATAATTGACGTTTTCTTTCCTCCGATACTTTCATACAACTGTGCACGAAAGCCGACAAATTTAACGCGAACTCAAAAAGTTTCCAAGTAATCAAAACTAATGTACTTAATTTCTGTTTATCTACTCGTTGTGTCTGTCGCCATCAGTTAACTAAATATTCTACAATTCGAAAATACAGTTGAAACTTTGTTTTCGTCAAGCTTTTCCTAACTATTCGATTTGTTTAATTATCTCCCCCTTGTTGGTCTTCAAAATTTCAATATTTCAAACAGTTACTGACAGTTCCGAACTTTTAAGGAGACTAAAAAACGATTTTGAGAGGCTAAGAGATGAATAGTTGCACTATCTTTCCAAACAATCTTCAATATTTACTGTGGTCCTCATTTCCGTCTACAAATACATTTCAATTGCAACTTCGAGGACCAGTTAAACACGCATCATCTCTCCTTGCTATCCTAAGTTAATCATCATATTTTGCAAAAACTAGGACTTTCTATATCCACAACTATAGTATTTACGCCTAATTTGCGTCTTCCACTACCCCATCGTACTATTTTCCCGTCTAACATACCTTGAATGAAACCTTCAAGCCTCAAGAACTGTCCCATTGAATATAGGTAAAAATCCCCTGGAAAAACCTATGGAAGAAAAGCTTTCTGAAAAAATGCTCCCTTGGAAAGAAATGCCCGCAAAATCATAATTAATTTTTTTGAAACACCTACCTTTAAATAATATTTAATAAAATAATCAGTCTCAGTGAGTTTACTTATATGATGTTTGAAATATTTGTGTAAGTTGTATGTGTAACCATCTAAACATAGTTTCGAATTGATACTCCTTTTGCTTTGAATGAACTCCATTATATAATCATTGAATCTACGAAAAACCCCCGGGAAAAAACTCAGAAAGAAGCCTCGAAAAAAAATATGCCCGGAAAAAAAACACGGAAAAAATACCCCTGAAGAAAAACAATGTACAAAAAACATCAGAATGAACCCCCGGAAGAAAAGCCTTCGGAAAAAATGCTCCCTTGGCAGGAAATGCCCGCAAAATAATTTTTAATTTGTTGAAACATTTAAAAGCTTTTTCCAAACATTTATTTTCAAATAAGCAATATTAAGTAAAATAATTAATTTTGGTCAGTTTTATTTAACAAGATATGAAGTAATAAGCTTATAATTCCAAGATAAATTTGATAAATTTGTGCTTCCGGTGTAGAGTAAATAAATTCCTTAGACCATATAAGCAAATTTTCCAATTTGCATTTGCCCAATAGTTAAGGTTTGCTTTATTTGTCTCATAGTTGGTTATTAACTGATACAGTTTGTATAATTCAAATTTATCTAGAGTTAAAACATTTTTAATCGTAAGGGATTTTTTTCCGGATGCATTTTTTTCAGGGAGATTTTTTCCTAAACCCACAATCACTATATGAATTTCACGACTTTACTTAACACTTTTCTACAACGATTAGAGGGTAGGTATAGTTGTACGATGTTAAAATTGTTATGTTTGCTTGCAAATTGGAAATCTCATTGTGCGGGGTGAAAACCGAACAAATATTCATAATTCTCATCAAACTTTGTTTGGACGTATGTTGCTTTCAATTCCAATATAAATTTGGGCTCCCGATGCGGAGTAAATAATTTCTTTAGACATTCTAAGCATAATTTCCAATAATTGTAAGTTTGCGTTATCTGGTGTCTCATATATGTAGTTAGAACCCATCAATTACAAAACAACAAAATATGAAGTAACGCTTATATTACGCGATTTTTAGTAACTGTCATGATTGTTAAATTTAGCTGGACTACGGCCTAATAACTCAGAATTCATCAATTCTACAATTAGTTGGTACAGTGTGTATAATTCAAATTAGGAAATCTTTTATTGTAGAGGACTTTTTCCGGGGAGCTATTTTCCGTTTTTATTTCTGAGGGATTTTCTTAAACTCGAACTGTCGTCCTATCTCTCCTTCTTACTGACACTCATAGTGCATTTTGGTCTCTTACTCAGCCCCGACAAATAATGTAGTAGTCTTACCCACTCGGAAATTTAACTCATTGTTTTCGAAAATACATCGCAATGTATTTTTAGATTTGTAAATTTAATTAAATGGAAAAAATTGTTTAGTTTTATTTTTTGCTAAGAAAAAGATAATTAATCATTTGATGACCCTTCTAGAAAGGCCAGTGGATGCGTCGGCAGTAGGTACTGGTTTACAAAGAAAACAAGAAAGGGTCTTTTATGATCCCCAATAAGGGATTTGAGTTTTGTTGGCAGGTTTAGGTTTATGTCTAAAAAAAACTTAGTTTGTAGTCCCATATTTTTACAAATAAATAATAAAGATCACTCTCTAATAGAGTTTCTGATTTCTGGAAGCGGTCTCAACTTGAAAAAATTGAATGGCTTTTAAAAGAATGACTTATTGTTACTATTTGTATTGATAAGTTTTACGTACCTAGTTATAAGAATCCTATAAATACGTTATTTGAAAAAATACCTACTCTATCAAAAGAAATTTAAATAGTATTACGTTATTATGAATATTTAATTTAATTACTTTAATAACAACGCAAATTGCCGCTGTAGATTGATCCAGACAATTAATCCGAAACCTAAAATTTGTATGGTTTCGTACTCGGACAAAAATAATTTGACTGATAGAAATAATTAATTGGTGTTTCACGTTTTACGTTATCCTTTACTTCAGGTTAAAGTTGTTTTGGTGATATGCAATGTTTTATAAATTAAAGGTCAACACGTCTGAAAATATAAAACAAACCATTTTGAGACCTGCCTATTCTATTGATAAATAAATATACTGTAATTATTTTCTATGTGATATTTTTATAAAACCAATCGTATAGTAAGGAAACACTTACCGAAAGTATTGGGCAAGGAACTGTTTCTTTGTATTAATTTGTGTCTGCATACCTTTTCCATTTGTGTATTCTTTCCTTTTTTTTTTCGAATGATAATGAGTATCAGGTTTTCACATATTTTCACGTTTTTAAATCGAAATAATATTTGCCGGCACCCGGCACACTTGCACTTATATTTAGGTTCGTACGGATTTCCCCATTAGCCTTAAACACCTAGCTTTAAAAGCATTCTTTATTAGGCAACCCACTCTACGATCTTTAAATCGCCATCTATTACGTGGGCACTCAACTATTTCACAAAATGACATACTGAACACCCGATGGTGATCGTCTTTGGGCCAGAGAGAGTAGTCGTGAGCCTAGATGACGATTATAGATAAGAAGCTCGATTTCTTAATTTGACATCAGCGCCATCTCACCAAGTGTCTTCCCAGGCTAAATTAAAGACTGAGAGAGAAGATGGAAAATTCTACATAGAAAACTACCATACCGGCTATGGCGCGAATTTTAAAAACGTGAAGCATATAGGGTTTTTGTTATCATAATTTATTATTATAAAAATAAAGAAAATACGTTATCACAAAAGTACATATATTTAATTAAAGGTATAATTACAGTAACGTAATAAATAGTGCGAAAACAATAATACAAATACAGTTACAATTTTATATAAAAGGACTATTGCATTATTCTTTTTTAAAAGTATAAAAAAATTAGCAAATTTTAAATAACAGGACAAAAAATTGTTAATTTCGATAAAATCCAGTAGCTTCTGTATCACAGCAGTTTGATGAAGGAGATCTGGTAACATTCGCAACGCCTGAGTATGAGTAGTGATATTTCTAAGTAAGGCAGTAAACTTACTTGAGGGATGGAATAATTTATGCCCCTTATACTCTTTCAAGCGAAAAAACAAGTTTTCAGGTAATTCACATTTTATCAAAAACAGTCAACAAACAAAAACGAAAAACATCACAAAATTGTAAATTTACGTGCATCTTTACGTGCACACCGGTGCGCACCCTATGTGTATTTATACGCAATGACGATGAACAATTTTTAGTCGACATCACAATCAAATTTTCTCTACTGTCAGTAATTTAGAGGTAATAAACAAAGGCGATTTAGTTGGGAAGACAGATGCTACGATGGCGATGTCGTCGACATCCCATACCCTGGTCGTGAGAAACCATCAGTGCGCGAATCAAAGCGATAAATAATAGACAAGTGATATAAATAAATTGTGATATAAATAAGAGCATTGTTCTAATATAAATAGTAGTTTTAAGTTAGTGTTAAGTGTTATTTAAATAGTGTTAAATAAATAATTGTTTAAATAAATATCTTTGACTAGAAAATTCGTTATAATTGGTGTCAGGTGTGGGGTCTGCGAATCGATCTCCAAAGAATTTTCTAGTATAATAAAAAGCAAAAATAAATAAAAATGCCGAAAAAATTGTTCGAGTTGAAAGTCGCCGAATTAAAAAGCGAACTGGGAAAGAGCGAGACGAAGATACGTCTGGTACTAAGAACATCCTACAGAAACGGCTCGAGGAGGCTTTGATACAAGAAGGCTTCGATCCCAGCACGTATGAATTTGAGGACGAATTTGAAAAGAAATTGGAAAATAAACTAAACGAAAATTCAAAGAATCTTGAAGATAAATTAAACGAAAAACTGGAAGAAAAATTCAATGATAATTCAAGGAATCTTAAAGAATTAATGGAAAACTCAAAAGTCCTAGAAGAAAAATTAGAAAAATTCGAAGGAAATTTGGAAGAAAAACTGGGAAAATTCGAAGAAGAACAAGAAGAAATAAACAGAAAGCTGGAGACTTTCGACGAAAGAGTAGCCCAGCTGGAGGAAATGGTGCTGAATCTGGAAAAACGAAAAAATCAAATCACGGAAAAGAGGCATAGTGTGGTTGACAAAGAAATCGTCGACGTGAAAGAAGAACAGGTCATCCCATCCAAACTGCATATGAAGCCACCTACGTTCGACGAAAAAACATCATGGACCACGTTTCTGACGCAATTCGAGGTGGCTGCAAAAGTCTACAAATGGACGCTAGAAGAGAGAGCTTCTTCACTTGCTCTTGCTCTGCGTGATGGTGCTGGCGAAATTTTGAAACACGTTGCAACCGGAAGAATTACTAGACTACCATCGGCTAGTAAAAAGACTAGAGATGCGATACGGCCAAGCACATCTGACGGCTGTGTACCATGTGCAGTTAAAGAACCGACGACAGAAGACAGGAGAAAGTCTTCAGCAATACAAGGCGGATATCGCACGGTTAGTCCGGCTCGCCTATCCGGGTACGGCCGACGATACACTGGAAAGATTGACCGTCGACGCGTTTATTGACGGAATAAAGGACGACGAAATACAACAGCGACCCCGACTGGACCGGCCGAGTACTTTGGTTGACACATTGGCCCGAGCACTGGAATACGACGACGTCAAACAGGCGTCGCAACGACAATGTCGAGTGCGGGAATTAAAAGAAGAGTCAGCCGGCCGGGACGAAGATATACTGGAAGAGATCCGCCGAATAATAACTAAAGTAGAAAGGAAGCCCAGACAAGTTAGGTGCTCGAACTGTGGGAAGCCGGGCCACGTGAGAAACAGCTGCAAGAGGGAGAGATCTGCTTCTCAAGAAGAGAAGCCCCGCGTACCGGAATTAGTCAGCATTGGCGCGGCGCCGGCGGGACAAACGTCGATCCCGGAGCAAAAAGCCCCAAGTCTAGTCGCACTGACAAAAACAATGACAGCCTGTTTCTTACGGGACGTATAAATGGCAAACGGTGTTCGTTCCTATTGGCTACCGGAGCAAGCAGGACGATTATACGAGCCAATGTGACAACAAGCAAGCTTCAACCGACCCAATGGAAGCTACGCACGGCCACCGGGGAAATGGTAAATGTCCATGGTGAAAGCCACGTCTAGATCCGCATAGGAAAGACCTCCTTCCGACACTGCGTGCTTGTGGCCGAAATTGAAGACAACGTCATTCTGGGCTTGGACGTGCTTCGGAAGTACGACTTTTGCATGAGTTTCCAAAGAAAAGTCGTGACCTTAAACGGAGAAGAGTTCAGGCTAACGACTCAGGACACCGTAACATCCCAAGTCCGAAAGCTAGAAACAAGAAGGGAAGACTCACAACACCTACCAGAAGCCTTGTCTAAATTGTGCCCGGAAGCAGGTGGCAATTGTAATCCTAACCAACGACATCAAATAAAAGGATTACTAAAAGAATACCAAGACGTCTTTGAAGTAGAAGGTGGCAAGAAGGGGCGAACCAACGCCATCCTGCACAAAATAAATACTGGCGAGGCCCAACCAATCCGTCAGCGACCCAGGAGACTACCACTGGCCAACAGAGAAGAGGCTGAAAACATCATAACTGAAATGCAAAGGGACTGGGTAATAGAACCATCCACTAGCCCCTGGACATCGCCGGTAGTTCTGCCCAATAAAAAGGATGGCTCGACACGCTTCTGTGTGGATTACCGCCAATTAAATAATGCGACGAAAAAAGACAGCTACCCCTTACCACGAATCGATGACACCCTGGATACACTGTCAGGGTCGACGATATTTTCCACCTTAGACCTCAAGAGCGGATACTGGCAAGTGGCTTTGGACAGGAATGCCAAAGAGAAGACAGCGTTTTCCATTGGAACGGGGCTGTGGCAGTTCAAGGTGATGCCGTTCGGGTTGTGCAACGCACCAGCCACCTTTGAGCGACTGATGGAAACAGTCCTGGTTGGCTTAATTGGGAAAACTTGCCTGGTATACCTCGACGACATCATCGTAGTCGGGAAGGACTTCAACGACCATCTGAAAAATCTGGAGGAAGTTTTCCGAAGACTCCGTGATGTCCACCTAAAACTAAGCCCCAAGAAATGTCAGCCATTCCAAGAGACCGTCAACTACCTGGGGCATGTAGTATCCGGTGACGGCGTTTCAGTCGATCCACAGAAAATTAAGGCCGTGCAAGAGTGGCCTGTACCTGCTGACGTCCATCAAGTCAGAAGCTTCCTTGGACTCTGCACCTACTATAGACGTTTTGTTCCCGGATTTGCTAAAATTGCTAAGCCTCTGACACGACTCACAGAAGAGAGTAAACCATTTTGTTGGGAGCAAGACTGCCAAGCTGCCTTTGAGCAACTAAAGAAAACCCTCTCTTCTACACCTGTGTTGAGCTATCCCCTACCAACTGGGAAGTTTATCCTGAACACCGACGCTAGCAATATTGGAATTGGCGCGGTTCTGTCAAATATACAGAATGGCGAAGAAAAAGTGATCGGCTACTTCAGCAGAACTCTATCCAAACCAGAACGGAATTACTGCGTAACCAGACGCGATTTGTTTGCCGTAGTAAAAAGTGTTGAGCATTTCCACAAATACCTCTACGGAAGAAAGTTTTTGTTACGAACCGACCATGCCGCGCTGAAATGGCTACTGAATTTTAAGAACCCCGAGGGCCATTCCCAGAATCTGAAGATGGGAATAAGTACATCGTAGTGGCAATGGACTACTTCACGAAATGGGTTGAAGCGTACGCCCTTCCAAACCAGACGGCAACTACAGTGGCGGAAACGCTCGTGAAAGAGTTAATCAGCCTATTCGGAGCACCACTGGAGCTGCATTCTGACCAAGGACGAAATTTCGAGTCGGCCATATTTCAGGACATCTGTAAGATATTGGGCATTTACAAAACTCGTACTACAGCCCTACATCCCCAATCAGACGGCATGGTAGAACGAATGAACAGGACCATTAACAAGTACCTGTCCAAAATGGTCTCCAAACATCAGCGAGATTGGGATCGTTATCTGCCATTGTTCCTATTGGCATACCGATCTTCCATACATGAAACCACTGGACAAACACCAGCCAGGGTACTGTTCGGTCGAGAGTTGCGACTACCATGCGACTTAAAGTTCGGTTGCAAACCTGGCGAAGACGTGGCTGGAGAAGATTACGTCAGTAAACTCAGAAGACGATTGGACGACATCCATGACGACATACGTTCCCATATGCAGATAGCCAGTGACCGGATGAAGGACGCATATGACATTAAGACCACTGATGGAGGATTTCAGGAAGGAGATTTGGCGTGGCTTTATAATCCCAAGCGTTAAAGGGGTCTCTCGCCAAAGCTGCAACAAGACTGGGAAGCAAACGAATCAATGACGTCATCTACCGAATTAGACGTACTCCCAATGGAAAACCAAGAGTAGTCCACTTCAACCGACTGGCTCCATATGCTGGGGACAACCACGAGGAAGCTCGAGTTAGAGTTGTGGAGACTCGATCGCCAGAGCCCCAGTACGAAGAATTTATGGCCGAACAGAGCTTACACCGTAAAGCCCGATTTGGAGTCACCACCGAAGTTCAGCAGGACTTATTCGCCGTCCCGAAGGAATACTCGCTGGCCCATTGTGTGGCAAGGGATTTGGACATGAGCCGTGTAATTGCCACGGTCTTTCGGAAGAAGTTTGGGCGACCACCGATGCTACTCGACCAAGTCAAAAATGGAAGAAAAGTATTACAGTTACTCGATGGGACCCGATCCTTCTTCTATCTAGTCACCAAAAGCAAGTCGTCGGAGGAACCCACCTACAACTCCTTATGGGACTCCCTGATAGAGCTAAGAGAGCAGTTGCTGCTCGCCAACATCCCGAAGTTGGCAATACCGAGGATCGGATGCGGACTCGATGGGCTGGATTGGAGGGTGGTCAGAAACATGCTGGAGGTCTTGTTCCGATACACGGGAATAGAAATCTTGGTGTGCGCCGGAAACCCACGACGAGGACCGTCATCACTGAAGATAGTTGACTGCTACTTCCACTTGGCAACCGGATGCCGAAGCGGATCCACCTGCAAGTACCGGCATGATCCTCTGAGGGAACGGCAGAATGTGATGCGGGACGGATCACCCTTAAGGGGGGGGGGTAGTGTAGCGACCAGGGACTGTACGAGTGTGCGATAACAACCTGTCTGCATGTACTTCTTATCGCCAACATGCTTACGGCGTAGACACCGCGCACTGTACTTTTCTTGTTATCAACTTACAAGATGTAAATCATTCTCCAGCGACAAGTAACAAGTGCAATTCTGGAATCATCGACGACATTATAATTATTATTCATCATTCGGGAATAATCAGGATTTCCTTTTCGAATCATCTAGAAAGTTCGAAAGGCGTATATAAAGTGATCGTCTTTGGGCCAGAGAGAGCAGTCGTAAGAAACCATCAGTGCGCGAATCAAAGCGATAAATAATAGACGTGATATAAATAAATTGTGATATAAATAAGAGCATTGTTCTAATATAAATAGTAGTTTTAAGTTAGTGTTAAGTGTTATCTAAATAGTGTTAAATAAATAATTGTTTAAATAAATATCTTTGACGAGAAAATTCGTTACACTTCTTTATTCCTCATTCTGTTATCGAGAACAATTTTTCTTGGTCAAGGGGAACGATAAAATAGGGGGTTATGTAGAGTACAATATTAATGGATGATGTGAGGAACCGTATCCTATGCGGCTCCGTCGCCTCTGAACAATTTCAGACCCATACCACAATACAAGGAGATATTTAAAAATAGATAGTCATTAGGGTTCCGTACATATGACTAAATAACTAAATACCAAATTCCAATCTAGTTTTGTTTTTGAGATAGACCTCGTAATATAAATGGTCCAAAAGTAACAACTTTGGCGGCCCCCTACTCCATCATTTTTAAAAATAAAAATTATATTTGTACTCTACTCGATGAGCTGTAAACGATGGGACTTTTAAGTAAATATTCGGCTTTGGGTCGACATTCTACGTAACATATCCAATTTTGAGATCTATAACTTATTTCGTTTAGGAGTTAAAAATCTGCAAGATAATGACAGACGGACGGACAAACATCAGAGTGACAGCAATAAGGTTTCGTTTTGCCCTTTAGGTATGGAACCCTAAAAATGGTTGCTTTAAAATTGATATCCTCCATGTAACTCGCTTACACTTATAGAGGCAAATACTTAAACAAACAGCATCGTAGTTATGAAATTATTTGATTAATCAATAAACGATTAAAATAACATAATTCTTGTTTCCTCATTGTGATAATTAATATTAAGTAAAAGCAACTGCATCTTTATTTAAATATAATTTTTTTCTTATTAATTTGGTTTTTAAAAACTTTTGACCAAAAATGCACCATACATATTTCTTAAATTTGGAATAATAGATAAAGTAAACAAGTGGCACTTCAAATATAAGTACATAATACAATTAATTGTTATCTTTACGTGTTAAACATTTTTCATTGATAAATGACTGAATATCTATCGTGTGTAGAACAAATTGTTCAAGGATTCAATTTTGTTAAACGAATTGTTTTAATCGTTTTAACAAAATATTTATTTCGTGATAAAGTGTCAGTATCATTGCAAACAAAAAAGGGTATAGTCTTTTATAACGTCTTTGTTAAATTATTAGAAAAATATTGTAAATGTTTATGCTCCCCCTCTTAATAATGATATATATTTTATTGAAACACATGTAGCCGAATTATAACTTTAATAATTAATAATTTAACACATCAAAAATAATTGAGAAGACAACCAACCATTAATTAATTTAATTATCTATGATTGATTTAGGCACGTGTTTTATTAAATATAGATCCTGTAATATTTGTATTAAGAAAGTACTCCACAACAGACTTAATCAATACTCCTTAAAATTAAGTAGTAAAAAAAATAATATGAAGTAAATAATTAAATTTAAAAAATAATGAACTGGTGTGACTTTTCGTTACATAATGTGATGCATCCATGCGCAATCATTTTTATTAGAATCATCCAGAAGAAATTTCAAGTCGGCTATTTCTATTTTATTTTCAAAAAGGCGTTACATAATTAAATAAGTTATATCGGATACCGCTTTGCTTGCTTTTGTTCTATTATGCCTGTATTTGAATAGATTTTCAGTGTTAATAACCTGTTTTGATTTGTGCCTCAACTCTACATACGACTTGTAAATTATATCTAAACATTAGTTATAATTAGCATTCTTTATTTACAGCTAAATATGGGCGTCGCTTCGCAACTTTTCTTAGGGTTTGAGAATGAATGGCCCAGTGATAGTTAAGGGACCAGCTATAACAATAAAAAATGCTGCATTCGTCTCTGAAAGGAGGAAAAAAGAACCTAGGCGGCACAAAGGAGGAATATCTGCCCTACTTTACGCCTGTCAACAAGGACATGTGGACATTGTGCGCCGTATCCTGCGAACGAATGTAAGAAGTTTTACTTATTATATTAGGTATACGTAAACTACTTTAATTTACTGTAATACGTTTTAATGCAGAATTCAGTAAAAGCAAATGAAATTACTCGGTACTGTTGGAACTATCTACAGCGTGCTGATGAGAACGAAAAAGTTCGAAATCGCGATCCACGTTTAGCGGTTTCGATAAAATACATACGTACAATAAACAACAAAGTATATTAGAGTATTTCATTCATAGGCGACATTTTTTTTTCTGTCCTACCTGAAATTTTACACTTTATGGGTAAATGAAAAAAACTAATCTCGTTGGGAAAAAAAGTTCTAAGTGAAACTCATCTAAAAATTCGATTTTCCATATAAAACAAAGGGTAAAAGTTTTTTTTTCGGTTTTAACTCGATTCTTCGGTATTAATTTTTTTTTTTTTTAATAAATATACCGTAGAGCTTTTGTAGGGCATTAAATTTTTTTTTTAAATAAAGCACAAAACGACTGTTGGTTCCCTACGCCACTGTAGGGACTGGAGCTGGTTTCATGGTATCTTGGGGGATTTTTCGTAGAATATTAGGAGGAAAGATGATCCCAGGGAAGAACTTTAGGGACAAACTTTATAGATCTTTATGAGGGCCGCCTGCAGGAATTTATCTAACTGGTTATTGAGACGGGTGGGTAATGTCTCGTAGCCTCGTTTACTTGCCTTAGGATGTCTGCTGCATTGAGAAGTTTAAATCTTGAGGAAAATCAATGGTACCTGGCTCAAAAACCAAAATTTTCACGCGAACGTCAAGCACAAGACAAGATACAATCAGAAGATCACAAACACGTCTCGTCAGTACCAAGGATAAAGGAAAAAGACCATTAGCCCCATGATAAGACAGAAGGTCGATAAAACTTAAAGAAGAAATCAAAAAAGCTGAAATAATACAAACTACAAAACGTAAACTGGCAGAGAAGCCCTAGTAATAGGATTTTTCCATTAAAAAAAAAACGTTACAAGTTTTTTATAATATTTATGAAACAACCGGTTCAAAATGTTAAAAACGTGCGTTCATGTCATGTTACACAAGTAAAAATGCATCATTTAATAATTTAATAAAGGTATGAAAAATATTTGTTCAACCGCGTCTATCTGAAAATATCCCCTGCTTCCCTAAAAACTGCTCTAAATTAACTGAACTCTCAAAAACTTTTGAATTAAGCATAACACCCTGGAAAATTTTACCACTAACTCTGCTTCAAAAAAATATCTACCCTAAGTAGAGTCGTTTAAAAACATTTCACGAGTAGTTGTCTAAACTAAAAATTAATTTAAAGAATGTTTCATATGTTATGTTACTTTATTGTTTTAAACACAGTTTAACACGTTAATTTAAAACACGTTTTATTTAGTTTGCGCGTTGTAAACAGTGTTTGAAACATGTGTTTTAAAACACTTTTTTTAACATGCAAACACTCTTGAAAGGTGAAAATATTAATTGACATCAAATCTTGTTTAAAAAATTAACTTACAATAAATACTATGAAGCTATTAAATTTTAAACTATAGAAATTACTATTCATATTTGGTAAACAAATATAAAGTTCAATCAGTAAATACTATAAAGTAATAACGCCAATTAATTAAAATTAAAAATTTCGCGCATATTTTCTTTTTGTAGTTTGTATGTTATACCACGGTGGCACTGCTTTTCACTGTAGATTAATCTCATTGTTGTTTTTTTTAAAGTAAAAATTTAATAGCTTCATAGTGTTTATTATATTGTATAAGACCAATAAATTCAAATTTAAAGGAGATTTGATAACAATTATTATCAACATTCAACTTTAAAGTTTTTTAACTCAACAACTGTTGACTGGGCAGCATTTCTTCAAAGGAACTTTTCTGTATTTGGTACCGAAAAATCGAATTGAAATCGTAAAGCCATTTTTTACGTGTTATTTATATAGGAAATCAAATTTTTTGGATGAGTGAAGCCTCCAATCCACTTAAAATTATTTTCCCCAACAGCAATAGCTTTTTTATTTCTTTTATAAAGAGACATATTTTCAGGTAGTACCAAAAAATGTCACCTAAAATGAAACCCTAATACTAATAGATATGTTCTAAAATGCATTAGGTATATTTTGGAAAAAAACTGAAGAAATCTGAGTTTTATGCATTATATTAACAGGGTTCTTTGATGTAGAAGAAAATTTTAAATGTTGGAATTTAAAACTTCATTTAATTACATTAAAATATTAATTAAACCAAGCAAAACCAGTCACCCGTAAACACTTTTCAAAAATTAAATATTTCTGTAATTAGGTACTAGGTTTTTTTTTGTTTTTTTTTCCATTTTTTCTTCCCCTACTGTTTATAATAAAATACTCAGAGCTTTAAGGGGTAATGAACTCTTTACCCCTTAAAGCTCTGAGTATTTTATTATTAGGTACTAGGTACATGTACATAAAAAGTAAAACTTACTTCTAAAAAAAATTCTAAAGAACCATGGAGCAATGTGGACATTTTATTTTCAGCTATTCTTCTATTATTATGTCATCTTCAGAAAATAATGACCTACGATCGGTATCCTTGTAATTCGTTCTTTCTTCTATCCAAATTGATGCCGTGTTAGCTAGCGTCGAATTATTTTAATGTTTATCTGTCTTATTGTAAGTTGTTCTTATTTTTACAGTACCTAATAAAATGGACATCAGATATTGAGACACTATATTGATCTTCATATTCTTAAAATAATAGTAATAGATTTGATTGCTTACTGTAATATTTTTTATTTTTATTGATTGCAAATGTTTGGTACAATTATTTATTACGAATGTCGGTAAACTTCACCGTAATTATCTTTTTTATTTCTACTGAAACAATAAGTATTAAACTTGTAAACTCAGTTCTTGTTACAAAACGTTCTGGAACTGTATTACTCGAGTTCCTACGATAAAATATGTTGCATTACATAGAAAAAAATCAACTTCCATTTAGCTTTACAATAAGAGAAGGTTTTCCTTTTGAAAAGGACCCTTGCTTGTAATTTTTTTGAGGCTTTTATATAATCTATTTGTATTTCTAAAAAATTGTACGCCTGATAATCTGACATGAAAATAACTATCTTTTTGTTTTTTATTTTGTGGCGGTTCATCTGTTGAAAATTAGATTATCATTGTGAAGACTGACTCCCTTTATTAAAAATTTAGCCACGAAATAAAAAAATAAACAACTCAATTGTTTCGCTACAGAAAGCCATTATCAGACAAAATTACAATTCGCCCCATCGGCAATACTTATTTAATGAAATATGTTTTAGGACTTTATTAAAACATCCACAATACCTACTGTTTCTATCTGGTCGGTTAGTCTTGAAAGTAAAAGGATACTAAACCTTGGACGCGCAATTAATTGTAACACTCTTATATTCAGCGAGAAAAAAGCCTCTTTAGCTACTTTCTAGGAATCATGGAAACGGTTTGGAGGCGAAAGATGAAACTAGCAAAATGAAGACAAAAGAATGATTATTTGTATAATATTACTAGCAGCAATACCCGGCGGTTTCTAACTTTTTTTAACATTCTGAAACATTCTTGAATGATTTTCAAGATTCTGGAACATTCTTGAAAATTACCAAATCATTCTGAAATGTTATAATAAAACATTATTTTACTTCTTAGAACATATTTGACCTCCCTGTAACATTCAAAAAAAATCTGCTTCATTCTCATCCCCACTCCGTGCTGTTTGCTGGGTGAGTAGTGACATCAGTAGAGTCCTGGCGAGGATAACTAATCGATTGATAATAATTGATCAGTTATCAACCACTGAGAGTTGAAGATTATTACAGTACTAATATCGCTATTAAAAAATGGGGGTTGGTGGTAGAAGGGTGAAAATTATGGGTTATATGTATTTTTAATACCAAAATTTTGTCCAAAAAATAAAAAATTAGGGGTGGACAACCCTTATCAGTTAGGGGTATGAAAAATAAATAGTTCCCGATTCTCAGACCTATTGGATATGCATATAAAATTTCATAAAAATCGGTCAAGCCGTTTCGGAGGAGTATGGTAACTAACATTGTGACACAAGAATTTTATATATTAGATTACCTAGCATTTTATTAAATAAAACAAAGTTTTAAAGGAAGTCATAGAAGACTTACACCAGAGCAGGTCGACCAGAAAATAAATAGATGTTTTAGAAATATATATTTTACAATTATACAGTAATCCATGCTGCTCGACAAAGTAATTAACTTTTCCTTGTTCCTACTAAGAAACAGACCGATTGACTTGGATGAATTACTGTTGCCTACAAGTAAACTCACTAGATGGATTATCGATGTATAGAGTGTATCTCTTCTTTTACGAATGCCGTTTCATTGGTCTATTTAATTAGGCAGTACAATTTGTCAAAGGCCAGAATCGAGTCTGTGTTCTCCTGAACGCCAAGCTATGATCTTGAGTCTATACTACAGTTTCTCAAACTTACTTCACCCATCATCTACTTTGAGAATAATAAGTTTTAAATACCTATTGTTACATGTTGCAGGTAATATAAACGGAGATAGACTCATACTTTACATACAAGAATCGTTAATGTAGTGGGAGAAATTCCTTACAGGATGTGACTTTATTTTTATAATTAATTTGAAGTACTGCGGATTGTACGGTTTCACTTCTTAGACTATCTTAATGCCCCCAAACACCACTACTCCTCAAAGAGTCTTCAGTTCCCACTCATGGAATGAATAATCCAGACGGGTAGAGCATGCCGTTTAGTAAAAAACACGGTAAGGTACCTATAAATGAATAAAAATACACCACCCAGCTCTTGCGCTTGAAGCAATGTCTGTAATGATCTCTAGAGCTAGAAAGAGATAACGTATAAAGGACTAAAATATCTTATGTACAAGTTGACAAAAGAGACGTGGCCCTTGTGATTTTATTGCCCACAGATACGCATTGGACTATGATTATTCTGTGTTGACGAAAATCATTTAAGTTCAGCTCTTCGTCGAGCAAGAAACGCGATGCACATAAACTCACCGAACTGTAATTTTTATGTCAAATGAAAGAGCGATATAGCTTTAACTGTGTCTTTTCTGATATATTAGGTCCTTTAATTTATTACAAAATAATTAACCACCATTTTTGTATGATATACTCTCGAAACAACAGTAAAATTGCATTAAAACTTCTCTCAGAATCTTCTACTTTTCAAAAAGACACGAGCAAAAAAAAAGCCATACGAGCCTAGATTTACCCGAGGATTGTTATTTTGTTTAACTATATTGTTATAACAAAAAATAAAAGGACAAAATTAGAGTAAAAAATGTGTTCGATGTTTCTTTAAAGCGTAAACGACGTCCTTTTCTAGCAGAATGCGAGCCTTGTTTATCTTCTACGTAGAAACAGAAAAACGCGAGGTCCACGTATCCCCTTTGTTGACTAATACATGCCACCGTACAAGCTGTATAACTGATTAATACAAAAAGTATTAATTTAATAAGACAACAAAGCATTGTGTAACGCTTAGATTGAGAGATCCCAAAGAGGGACAGAGCAAAAAGGGCCAAATTTATGCATAAGACATCCCAATCTATATTGCTAATTGCTATAAATAGTATTTTAAAGGTATAAAAAAATTTCAAGCAAGAGAAGTAATAAATAAAATGACTCAAGCCCGAAATTTGAGTAACAATTTGTTTACGAGCAAATAAATCGTTAATAAAAATTGTTGTCCCTTTATTTAATTTTTCTAGTCGTATATAAACAATTTACAAAATTGCCTGAATTAAAAAAAAAAAATTCTGAAAATGTCAAGTTTACTGATTAATATTTTTTTAATTGATTGATTTATTAAGTTAACGAAGATTTCCGTGTTTAGGAAATTGTGCTCTTTTTTCTAACAATCTCGCATTAGTAAAGTATGTTACAGGCGACCTAAGGTTAAAATGAAAATCGAAGTCTATTGTCAATTCAGAAATTGCACTTACCTATTTTATTTTTAGATTTTCAGAAAAAATAGAAAAAAATCCACAATTTGTCATAAACAACGAGAAAGCGAAAAAGAATCGCTGATACAAAAGCACTTATACTACTGATTTGAACTCCGGAAACTGCTAAATGAAAAATTACAAGAAAGATAAATAATAGAAAAGAAAGAAAAATTTTGAATTGAAAATAAAGTTCTGCAGGTCAATCACAACATATTTCAAAATACTAATCAGCTAAACTTATCAAATGTATAAAAGTAGACCACCTATTGACATCCCAGAAACAGTTTTTTATTTACTGATATAAAACTTTAATAAAAATGTAACAGTTTTTCGTAAACAAAATTATTGAGTCATTTTGTTTATTATTTGTCTGGCTACAATTGTGGTTGAAACCAGGGTAGAAAGTAAACCCATATATATAATAATATACTATGTGTTAGAGTATGTAAGGAAAAGGAATAAACCAGAAAAAAGACAGTACTAAAAGTTGACAATTCGCTATGGTTGTTGACTAAAATTCTTTTTACAGTAAAAGCAGAACACTTTTTTTAGATAAAATAAATTGTAAAAATTTGTAGCACTATTCTTGGATAGGCATTAATTGTTACAACGGATTATAGATTGAAGTTCAGTTTAATAACGTTAACAATAATAATTACATAATAGTTAATATTCCCATTCAATATTATTTTTTCAATTAAAACGTGTAAAATATATGTTATACTAATTATAAGTACCTACTTATTGATGAACAACTTACCTTCTGAATAAGAATTGCGTGCTAACTCTCTAGAGCTGTAACAAACATGCGATTTGTTGGTTCATGATTATAAAGCAGGGCAATTACTGCTTTTTAGTAATGCAAAGAGGTCGATGGTGTGATATTAATTTTTCAATTTTTTTTATGCTCCACATAATTTTTGTAGGACAACCTATACATTAATTACTACAAAAGTAACATTAGTAGATATTAACACTTCCATCAACAACAGATTTTGCCCTAATTTGTTTGAATTGGAATTTAATAATCACGTAATTTAAATTTAAGGAACTTTTTAATAATAGACAGTATAAAACTTTTTTGAATATCTATAAAAATATCATTAATACTGTAGGTGGATGTAGTGCTGATAAGACGAAAAGGTTATGACAGTTGACTTTTTCTAACGAAAGCTCAATATTCGATTTTGAAAACAGTGGTCAAAGATTGGTTCTCTTCTTGCCATGATTTCTCTTATCCTACTTTTCTCCAACTGCTCTCGTTGATATCCTAAATTGTATCAATTCCAACACTACATTATTCTTCATTAAACAATGTATAACAAAGCATTATGTGGATTTTGGCTTTGTCTTTTGCATGTTATATTAATTATTTTGTGTCCAGCATCAGTTATATTATAATGTTAGAAAATTTTCTTTTTTCTTGCGTAAGAAGGGGGTTAACAAATATTATGACTATTTCTTACGTTAAGGGCAGCTAGAATTTAAAAAGAAAGGAGGAGCATTTAACACACAAATGCTGATAACATCATTCGATCAAAATAAAATAAATTTGTTTCGAAAAAATGTAACCTTCAAACTGGTTATCCGTTCATTTTTCCTAATTTTTAATTTCGGAAGGTTCCGTCATTATGAATATACCTACACAGAAAAAAAAACTATTTTAAAACAAGAAAATATATTGCTTTGAAGATATTTACTCATTTTAAAAAAATAAATACTTCTTTTTAGTATTTTGCTTTGTGTTAAGAAAACAAGAATATTTCCTTCAACAGTTTTATTTACTTACTGCAATTGATTTAAAGAAAGAATTTTTGTTTTGAAACAAATTTATACAGGTTTCGATCGAAGACTAACTCTGTTCTTAAAACAAGTCAAGGAACTACTTGGAATGAAAATGTTTCTTTTGCTACAACTTTTTGAATGGTTTAAACAAAAAGTAATTTCTTAATTTTAAGACATTTCTGTTTTGAAACAAATAAATATTAATTCTATTCAAGTAGCCGAAAACTGGATTGGATAAAGCACTTCTTCGAAACAAAACAGTTCTGCTTTCGATAAAGCATTATCATTTCATTTTAAAGAACATTTTATTTAGTAAAAATATGTGACGCTTTGATGAGCTCCATATTTGTCTCCCGTTTCGATTTTCAATATATTGCGTCATACGTTAATGAACTATCAGTGTAAAGTGAGTTGTTGGTGCACAATAAAATTTTCTGAAAAAGCAGGGGTATATTTTTATAATAAAATGGAAGAATTTTTAAATAAAATTGGCTTTGGAGAATTTGGAGAAGCATTTGCAAGTAAGTACCCATTAAAATACTTAATTTTTACGAATTTATTTATTAATTATATTTAAAATAGAAGTATGAAATAATGCAAAATTTTGCATGGTAAATATGTAATAGAGTCGCAATATTAGAATTAAGTTTTTAATTCATTCTGTATCACGTTATCTGCTGTATATAGGTACATAAATATCTACAAATCAATTTTATCCACAACGAATCCTCAACGAAGTAGTACTAAAATAAAACTGTTTTTTAAATAGCAGTAGGTGTCCACAGTAGCAAAATTTGTAAGCGCGCTTTCTCTCGATAAAGAAAAAATGGCTACTACCTACTGCTATTTGAAAATCGTTTATTGTGGATTGTATATGTATAGAAAAGGTTATCTATAATAGAAAATTTACACTTTTAGCAAGTCGATTGTTTGATCGATAAACCAAGAATTCTAGTTTTGATTTTAAATTAAAAACAATAATTTATATTACAGCTACTGGAATAATTTGGACTAAACAACTTCTTATCAAAATGGCAAACTTGAGCAATCACTACGTTACATTAAAGAGCTTATATAAGGTCGAATAAGTAAATGGAAGTAAAGTTCTTATCACGGATAAAAATAAAAAGACGCATTTTCCAGTCATGATGCATACACTCCCTACTGATGAATCATAAGTAACACTAAAATGTCTTAAGCAATTTTTTTTTTTTCCTTTCATACTATTGTTCATGTGTGTATCGTTGTCCTTTTTATTATTTTATGTTCAATAAAGATATGTTACAATAATCACATCTTATTTATATACCATTCCATTGATTTGTAAAATTGCTTTATTATTAAAAATAAAAAATTAAGAAAAAATTAAATTTTCAAACAAATTTTTGTTATTTTAGTATGAAAATGTTTCATGTTTAATACAAAAATATACCGCTTTCAACTCAAATATTAATCGAGTTTATTATGAAGAAGTACCATCTTAAATGGAAACATCCGTTTCTTGTGTTGAAGAAAAATAGTATTTTTCCAAGCCGGCAAATCTTATTTTAAGAAAACGAAATTGTTGAAATCAGTAGATAAATATTCTGTTTAAAGGAATACATTATTCTAACGAAGAAATATTATGGTCTTTGTAAGTAAACTCTTTTTCGCATCAAACGTTGCTGTATTTAACTGAAAGTATATATTCTTAAATGAAACGCAGCATTTGATTACCATTAAAACTTTTAAACTCTTTATTCAAGAAAATATTTATTTGCGTATATATGAAACAAAGATTTTCTTGAATGAAGTGTTATTTATTTACATTAAATATACTCTTTTTTCCGTGTACGAGTATTATATGTTAATATCTGGATACGATTGCATTAAATGTAATGATGAAACCGTGCATCCTTTGTATTATAATGATATTTTCGTGGACTTTTGTCGAATAGGTAAATACGAGTCTACTGCAGCCATTAATATTACTAGTCATTTATTAAGCAATATTTTACATCGATAAGAATCGGCAGGCGGGACTTCAAGCAGCACAGTAACTTCCTCCATTTTCATGACCCGAATTAAAATTGTTAATTACTATTTACTACCTAAACCTTCTAGTTATTACGTAGATTTCATTTAACAGAATAGCCATTTATATATAATAGTACCTAATATACATGGTTGATAATCATTAATTTATTAGAGTAAATATCTCGTCTATAGAATTCAATGGAGCTAAGTAATGCTATGGTTCAGTATCTAGTTTAATACATTTACAGCCCTGGGACAGATCCCTTCTTTTTCTTATTCTATTATTGAAACACCAAAGTTTTATAGTAGGACAAACGCTACGTTTGAATGATTTTAGGAAAAAGAAATTGGAATTCAAGAAATAGAACCCATCAAATGTTTTCATAGAATGCAAATCTGTAATAAACAAATGGTAGTTTTACAAAAGACAAAAGATTGTAACTAGGAGGCGGAGCATATATTGAAATATAGTATTACATGGGCTTCAAAATATCATAATTAATAACAATGCTTATTTAAGGACCATTATAGTATTTAATCTTTTATTTGGCGGAGGTACCGGACACTTACTCGTAATCGGCTAACAAAAATTGCTCTTTTATATATTTCACCTCCACCCCCTTTCTTTATCTGATTGTCTCTTATTTGGTAATCCCAAACAGTTGATAACATAATAAAGACGGAAGATAAAATTTTTAAGGAAACGTTTTCGGGTACATACTTCCTTTTTACACAATAAAGTTTTTTCCACACACTATCAGTATTAGCAGGGTATCAATAAACAGGTTTTGATAAAAATATCAGGTTTTTCCAATTAACATATGTGAAATGTTAAATGTCATTAGATTAGCTTACACATCTGATCGTTTCCTTCTGTCCAGCAAAACCAACAATCAGTATGGCTGTAGCCAAGGAATGGCTTGAGGTGGCGCAGGTTCTTTCCTAAACTGCTCACTTTACATTTTATTAATAAAGACGGAATTGAAACACTTAGAATCTATTTATAGACTGTTTTGGCAATTTTCAAATTCTTGAAGATAAGTATTATAACACCCCTATCTTTGTAAAATTCCTTTAATCTTTTGAGAATAAAAAATCAACTGTATGTATCTCTTTAGTGTCTTATCAATCTAAAATACTTGTCTTTTTAAAAACAATACACTGTTATTTTGTTTCCAAATTGCTTCCTCCCGTCGACAATATCCTAGCTTGAATCACTACGAGGGTGGTCTGAAAAGTTTCCGACCTGACAATGATCATTTTTTCTTTAAATTTTTTTATTTTTCTACAGTCTCCCTGTAAGTCTACACACTTATCCCAGCAATGCTGCCATCTCTTCAACTCGTCCAAATAGTACAGGTAGGTAATTGCCTCCTCATTTGATGAAAATCTTTGTTATTCGAGAACAATTTTTAGCTGAGGGAACAAAAACAAGTCACACAGGGGTAGATCTGGTGAGTAAAGAGGATGGTCAAGCAGTTCAAACCGTAGTTCATGGATATTCGCCATGGCAACCGCTGAGCTGTGAGACGACACACTGTTTTGGTAAAACAGGATTTTATTTTTCTGCAAATGTTGCCGTTTTTCCGCAATTTCTGCCGTCAGTTTGTCAAGTGATAATGCGTAGTATGCTCCTGTGATGGTTTTTGCTGTTTGAAGATAATCGATTAAAATAACTCCATGACTATCCCAAAAAAGCAGTCGTCATCACTGTCCCAGAAGAAAAAACAGTTTTTGCTTTTTTTGGAGTCATTTCCCCCTTCGCAGTTTACTTTCATCTACAGTAATTAATCGACGACAAAACTTTGATTTATTGCACCTAAACTGCTCCAACAGAGCGTTGGAAATGTTCATTCGGACGCGTTTTTGGTCTAACGTGAGCAAACGCGGCACTCAACGCGCGGACAGTTTTCTCATGTCTAAATCTTGATTCAATATGTGAGAAAAGCGTTCTATGGACATATTAATAACCTCTGGCATCTCTCTCACTTTAATTCGACGGTCGTTTAACACCATTTGGTGAACTTTAGCGATGTTATCGTCAGTGGCTGCTGTTTTTTGACATCCCGAACGTTCATCGTTTCCCAAGCTGGTACAGCCACGTTTAAATTCAACTGCCCAAAATTTTATTATGGTGAATGATGGTGCAGAGTCAAACTCATGTTTGATTTGCGTAGTCGTATTGCATTTCGAAAACAAATATTTAATGACAGCTAGATACTCGATTTTTTCCATTTTCATAAAAACACTCGTATCGACTCACTCAAACGATTGTCAAACCACAAATGCGCGTCCAAAATTGCTGAAATTTTGGCGAGTAACTGTTAAGAGATGCACAATTATAAAACCCAAGCTTTTAGTGCTGCCATCTTCACATTAAGGTCGAAAACTTTTCAGACCACCCTCGTATATCGTTAAAATTGGAACAATAATTATTTAGTGCGCAGTAAACTTTAATATAAGACAATCAATCAGTTTTTACATGCGCGCAATATGTTATTTAACTGCTCATAAATGAAAAATATCTTTATTTATTTATTTGTTTGTTTATTTATTTATTTATTTATTTATTTATTTATTTACTTATTTATTTATTCACCACCAGGTCCAAAATTATACATATCCACTTAAAATAAAGTAGACTAATGTCTACTGGAGGTAACAAATTTCCCGTAGGTAGGCCCGGTATAAGCTTAATATAATAACAAACTAAACAAAAACTTATGTTAGAACTTAAACTAAAATACAAATTTTTATTACAATTAACATGTAAAGGAAATATTACGCTTTTGAATGTGGAAGAGGCTTTGAATTAATTAATAGAGTATGACATTGAAAATTGTTTTAACTTTTTTTTCTTACTACAATTTTAGAGTAGTAATTCACTTTGAGGTCCAAAGGAAGTTTGTTAAAAAGTAGTACTGCATTGTAAAAATGTCTTTTCTTTCCTATTTCAAGTTTAACTTTTGGAAGCTGTAGGCTATTATTTTTAGTAATGCTAACGGAATTTTTGTAAAGGTTTTTAAGATGAGGAAGATTAAAAATTAGAATGTTAAATTTATATGATTGAGAGATAGTTAGTGGAGTACTAATAATTATGGAAGTATTTGAAAAGATAGTTTTAAATATGCGTTTTTGAAGGGATATAAGAGATGATAGTGCAGAGTTATAGGCACTACCCCAGGCTAGTATACCATACGTTGCAATGCTGTTGAATAGACCATGATAAATATGAAGTAGTGATTTTAAGTTTAATAATTTTTTTAACTTAGCAAAAATGAAAGAAATGTAAATAAGGTTTTTTTTAGTTTTTTCAATGTGAACTTTCCAATTCAAACAGTTATCAATGAGTATGTCTAGGTATTTAGTATTATTAAAGTTTTGAGGTTTAGATTCCAAATAATTTGTGAAAGAAATGTATACAGTTTTATCAATATTCAGAGTTAACTCATTATCTCTTAACCACTTGTAAGTTTTGTTAATTAATATGTTCATCTTTGTGTAAGTAAGTTCCCAAGTTTTGTCTGAATAGTACAGGAGAGTGTCATCAGTAAAAGCTATAATACTATCATCAGAAAAATGATCAAACATATCATTGACATAAACTAAAAATAGTAAAGGTCCCAGAATCGTACCCTGAGGAACGCCAATATTTAAAGTGCTAGTATAACTTATTGAGTTATTTATTTTTGCAGCCTGGTGTCTATTTAATAAGTAGCTTTTAATCAAATTTAGTGCGTTGCCTCTAATTCCATATAATTGCAGCTTTCTCAATAAGATTGAATGGTTAACAGTGTCGAACGCCTTCGCTACGTCCCGCTATATTTTCTATTTTATGCAGTGGGAAGGATACGCACTCTTCTTCTATCGCTTCGTCATTCATGATGAATACCTACGTTAACGATTAAATCTGTTTCATAATATATATAATTATTATTATAAGAAGCAACAACCACCCTGAAGCAGATACAGGAATTTAAAAAATTATAATAAAAATTTATTTGAATTCTTAATACGAAATATGAAATATCCAAATTGACCTATTTCTACTTCGAGACAGACTGATATGCGCATTCCGCGCCACCCGATCGCTCAGTGCTTTCATCTGGTTGCCATAAGGGATTAGCTAGGATTTTGTCAAAGTAAAGGTCGAATTTGAAAGCAAGATAACAATTTATAATTTCTAAATAAGGGTATTTTGAGTTGATAAGAAACTAAATTTATACATGCAATTAAATTTTTTTATCAAGAAAAAAAAATAAGAGAAAATGGCCTGAAGAATAAACAGATAGATACAAAATGCTTGTATTTGGCTTCTTTTTATAAATATTTCGATTCCGTCTTTGTTAATAAAATGTAAAATGAGCGGTTTACGGAGGGCGCAGTGCCCCGTTGTCCCTCACTGGCTAAACGACCATAAAAATAGTTTTTTAGTTCAATTTATTTTTAATATTCAAAGTAGGAAAAAGGAGACTGTGGTAAATAAATAAAAAGAAGGACTCACCCTATCCACTTCAAACGTGAGCATTACACTTGTCCGGTGTGTGTGTTAGTGGTAATTATGGTGAGTCCTTTTTATTTTATTTATTTTGGATATGTTTTAGAATGTATCAGCGACGTCCACCTTTTAAAATATTGCTGAATATTCCCAATGGCATTTTACCGCAAAGACAGACCAGTTAAGGTTACTTGTATAAATATACCGATTGATTACAATTGTAAGAGTATTTTGAAATTGATTATTAGTAATTTCAAGAAGAAATTTATTATGTACCCAATTATCCTTTGTGTAATGCTTCAATCGAATGATTTCACTAGCGATTAGAGATACTGCTCTTCATTACAATTTGATTACATTTTGATAAATCATTAAATCATTAGTCATTACTTATTTTTATTATTTCCTCCATTGAATTGTATCACGCCCGTTACTCACGGAATACGTTTTGGTTGCAATTACTTCATAACTAAAAATCCCAAGCCAACGCAACGGCTTGAAATATTTGAAATACTATGACAATGCAATAATTTCCTATAGTAACAACGAACCCGTTGCCAAGGTGATAACAAGCAGCATTAGTCAGTTGGGGGCGATTAAAGTCTAACAATGTGGATCAAAATCGGTTGTGCGCGAATAATTCTTGGAAATGGTACACGTGCTATGCCAACAATGTGAACGGATATCTTGTGGAAGAACAAAATTTGCAACATGTGCAAACGTAGATAACAGATACGAACTTGTACTTGCAGTGCAATTTAAACGAAACGAGGTAAAGTAAATATAATAGTTAAATACCCAGTATAAACTTGATGAGTATAAAATCGCATGTTGTTTTTTATTAGTAAATTATAATTTTTATTATCATTTCTATTCTAAATTTTGAATTCTTCTTAACTTCCCTCGGATTAACATTAAGCTAGTTTCAATCCAAGAATCCATAAAACTTTGAGACTCCACAAATTTTATCCTAGAAAAATATAAAATAATTTGAAGATTCATAGACTTGTAATCACTCTGATCGATCAGATATTTTATCGATGCAACTATACACTAGAATAATTCATTTCGGTTAATATATACTTAATACATATATTTTTTTAATAACACACCTTAAACATGACTTATATTATGTTAGGTACCTTAATACTTTTAATATTTATTAGGAAGTATAAATTAATTAGTAATAGTGTAATAGTTCTTTTAAAAGTTATATCGATGTATTAATTGTTCTACGTTGTATTCCTTGACAGCATCTCCCTGCTCTTAAAGAGATAGCTTCCATTCAAAAAAGTTCTGATATCGACAAAACATTCTCTATTGAAAATGCAAAAATTTTTTAATTAACCCGCTGCGGTTGTACATCCGCATTATTAGGGTATTTGTATCTTGATGACCAATTACTATGGTTACTGCAAACAAATTAGGCGTGGATCCCTGGATACAATAATGACTACTGTCTTTAATGTCCAAAAAGTTGACTCGACAATTTTGGAATTACAAAAAAAATGTGTGCCAAAATGTGCCGGAATGTGCTATTTGCCACGTAAAAAAGAAATTATTCAAAAAACTTAACTTTTATGACTTGGTCCTTTTCATGATGTTTAGTTAGCTCCACAGCATCGCTTCATTAAAACCAAACCAATTGTGTTGTAATGTGCTCAAGATATGCTATCATGTGCCATTAAAAAAAAAATTTTACTTGAATAATTGAATTTTTATTGAGACATCCTTTTTGTGATATTTAGTTAGCTCCGCAAAATCACTTTATCAAAACTAAACTTATAGTGCTGTAATGTGCCGCAATGTGCTGTTATATGCCAATGTGAAAAAAAATATTTGAATAAAAAGTTTAGATTTTTTTTTTATACAATCGTAAACTAATGAAACAGGTACTTACCTAATACAAGATGTGTTGCATAACCTGTAAAAGAATGTATGGTGATGTTTCATGAACAATATGCGAATACTATGTTAAACATGTTATTATGCTATTTCATCGTACCACATTTATCGATGCGTATCTATAGAAAGTATTAATGAAGACTTAACATTTTACGAAAAATCTAAACTTTTTATTCAAATATTTTTTTTTAACATTGGCACATAACAGCACATTGCGGGCACATTACAGCACTATAAGTTTAGTTTTGATAAAGTGATTTTGCGGAGCTAACTAAATATCACAAAAAGGATGCCTCAATAAATTTCAATTTTTCAAGTATAAATATTTGTTTTTATTGCACACACAAAACGAAAAATTACCATTACATGTCAATTTTAAGAAAAATATTTATCAATAAAGATCAGACAGAGACGAGGTAAGAAGGGAAAGTATAACAATAGAAAATAAAGGAAATGAGTGTACTAATTAATAAGGAAGAAATAAGAGCGGAAAATAAAAAGGAAATAAAGAATATATTCCAAATAGTTAAGTTAGTAGACACTTAGTGAAACATTGGTTAATAAACAGGTGTCCGAAAATTCCGGGAACATAGAACAATCACAGGTTCCTGGGATTGAAATAAGTCGATTTAATCAGATTTACCTGTATACCAAATTGCTTCGTTTGCCCGTGAGAGGGTTCTAACAACAACAACAACATAATTTCATTTTTCTTCTATTACTCAAAAATACTTTCAATTTCAATAAAATTTGAGCCATAAAAATATTACTTTCTGATGTGCATATCAATTTTTTCCCTGCCTCTCATATACAATTGTTCATAACTCTTTTGGAAGGCTGAATGAGTACTTCAATTATTTTGTTTTTTGGAAAGGTACATACCTATTTTAGCTTCATTTTTTGTCTTTTAAGAAAAATATCATATCTGCAACAACTTCAGACAAAAAGAAGTGTTCCTCTAACAATGATTTCCGGCAAGAATTCATGAAATCATGAAAAGTTTTTACACTAACCTGATAATTGTAGTATGACTTGAATAAAATTTGCTATTTGGATTTGCATTTACCACCTTTAAATTAACACACAATAAATGTGAATAATAAAAGTACCTTTCCAGGAAAAATATAAATAAAAATATAATAAACCGACCTTATCATATATTGCATTCAAATTTATTTAAGAGTGGGTGGTATCGTCATATTTAAAATTAGTACTTTCGTAAGAAAGCTTACATATCAAATTTTATTCAAAAACTTTTACATTTTATGAATTTTTGTCGTAAATCTTTGCTGAAGGAAACAATTTGGTCCTTCGAAACCGATTCAGATATTATTTTGTTAATTGAAACAAAAAACTAAGTTGTTTGCCTTTCAAAATTAATTAGAAAATTAATTAAATTAATTCAATTCTCCAAAAAGGTTCTGAACAATTGTGTCTGAGGAGAAGGAGTTTCGTTCTTTAAGAAATATTTTGATATATACATCAGACATTAGTATTTTCATAAATATTTCCAGTACCAAATTTTATTAAAGTCGTACAATGGGTTTTTAAGAAATTGGAAAAAAAAGATTTATTTTGTTGCCTTTAACGTCCTCTCACAAGCAAACGAATCGATTTAATATACATACAGATAAATGTGGTTAAATCGACTTATTTTTAAAATGAAAATTCCACATTTAATTACTGTTAATGTTCGTTAAATTTGAGAAATACGATTTAATTTTTGTGGTCCATACCTTCTCAAATCCTAGATCCGTCCTTGAGCATTACAAAGTCCAAAATATGCATATGAGTATAAGATAGTTATGTCTTTAACTTATTAGATAAGTATTTTATAATATTCACCGATATTAGAAATAAGACAGTAATTTGCATGATATTTGTAACTTAACATCCACTGTTAAGGTCCTTTTTACATAAAATTGTTATTTGAAAACATAATTCCTTCATATACTCGACATCGGATACTTCTTAGTTTACGTCATACATTTTTATAAAACCTACCCAACATTCGACACGAAAAGTTCTCCAACAATCAATTTTTACAAGTACTGTAAAATTACTCTAGGATGGTCTCCGGGATTACTAGTTCTTAAGATGCGCAATGGCAAAAGGTAACGCCTTGCTGGCGATAGCCACAGAGATGCATTTGCATGTTTGCTTTGAAGCAAAGTACTTGTCAGGGCGCATACTAAATCGCCCGACTATTCATTTAAAAATGGTCGAAATATTTTATATAATTATTATATTTTAAAGAATATAAAAGCTGCCAATATAGTGTGCAAAATGCTACGATATTAACACGTTTCATTACTGAAAGTTTATCTATGTATAATAATTTTGGGTACATAACAGTATTAGGAGATTCAGGTATAAACTAAATTAACGACTACCGGAGAGAAGACATCAAGCACCCCTGTCTTAAAACTAGTATATTTATTTGTCGTAATTTGTCGAGCGTTCCTCCGAATGCGATCTCTTTCTTTTTTCTACGCCGACTGTAAAATCTTCAGAGCTCATCTTAGAGTAATCAAGCTGTACATTTAACTGGGATTTCCAAAAAGTTAAACACTAATCAATTTAAAATGTTTAGGTTAACTAGGCCAGAATATCTAAAGGCATCAAAATATTTAAGAAGTACAGAAAAAGATATGACAAGGTTTAGATTGGAATGTGAAATAATGGTAACTTTTCTAGATCATACAAAAAAGTCTACGTAGGTTAAGTAAAGAAAAAGAGTAAAAGAAGCATTTTTGATGAGTATAATGAAACAGGATAACCAGAAAAAAGAAATATCAGATTACGATTCAGAATGATTTTGCAATAATGCGAAAAATTTGACGGAAAAATTTGTAAAACTGTATTTTGAAGAAATCAAAAAGGTCAATAAATACATTAAACATACCTAACGTTTCGTTTTTAAAAACTACAAATAATATTACTAAATTTAATAATTATGGAGCATTTCTAACCATTTAACATATTTATCATATTTTTAAAACTATTTGAACCATAATAAATTTTTGAGGATTTTATTTGTTTTTTTTTTCTAGACCACAGCTCTTCTAGAAACTGACAGAAGCGGAAAAACTGCCCTTCATTATTGCTGCATCAGTGATAACATAACATCAGCGCAAGCTGCTGACATACTAGTGATGGCTGCGTCAGATTTGGTGGATAAGAAGGATGACGAAGGTTTCACCCCGTTGCACCTTGCCGTCATTGCAGGAAATTTATCTCTGGTGACGTTTCTGCTAGCTAATGAAGCCGATGTTCATGCAGTAGACAACGAAAAACACACCGTCGTTCACTGGGCATCAGGTATGATAGTTTTCTAAATTCTTTGATTTGCACAATTTAATCACTAAAACTGCAACATCCAGTATAAGTAGATACCTAGTATTTATTCAGACAGGGAATAGAAGAATATGATAATAAATTAACTGCAAGAAGGATAACGTTAATACTTTTACAATTATAATTATTCAGCTTGCCAATTAAAATTGTTTAACACAATAGGAGTTGGTGCACGAATTCTTCATTCATTCTATTTCTGAATTAATGTTTAGTTAAATTATAACTAAAAAAGGCATTAAAAGCCAAAAAGAGATATAATTATCTTACTGTTAACGTAACTATTACTATAGAAAAGCATGTGCTTCGTTCTTGCGTTTTACTGTTGAACCATACAAGTATTCCCACGTAATGACTTCCCCGTATTGAGAAAGTGATAATTATTGCTTATTACAATTACTTGTATAAGGACTTCAAGAAGTAAAAGTTTCATCAATGAATCAATTTAGTTAGCATTATTCATCATTTAGGACGGTAGAACTTGCTCTGCAATATGCAGAAAAACAGCAAAAGCTTTTGATTATTTTTTTCTCTTCATATGTCTTTATCAGTGACCTATATTTAAATCAATTTTTATATTTTGTACTACTGAAAATCTATCATGATCACAACATTTTGCAATCTATACCTAATTCACATTTATTCTTAAGCTTTCAACTGCCTTATGCATCTCCACAATGTGGATTACTTTTTCATAATCAAATCTAATACCATTGACGATATGTTGCATTACCTAAAATACTTTAAACAAATGACAAAATTCAGAACTATTTAAATAATACACACTACTTGATCTTGGTATGCATTTAAAAGAACAATCATTTAAAATATCTCCCATATAGCAGGTTTTATATATCTTTAATTCAGCCAAAAAAACTGCTGATCATACTTAACATTAAATTTCAATTACGTACTTTTAGAAGGTGGGAGTTGAGTTGCCTTACCTCTAATCACAATTTGTTTTGAATAAAAATACGACCACTAATGATAAAATCATTCTTCTAATTATAAAAGAAAATAAATAAAAACACTTTTAAACGTTTTAAAACGAGAATTTATTTTTAAATGTTTTTATTTATTTTATTTTATTCAAAAAATGTTTCATAAAGAACCGATCAACACTACGGTTAATAATATATTAAATGCTTTCTAATTATGTTATTTTAAATTTTATACGTGAAATTAAACTTGTGAATTATGAGAAAGGTATTTCCTTCTAATATTAAATAAAACAAAAAGTTGTTTAAGTCTGTAAAAACGAAACAACATGCAGAAAGTCAATTAAATTTTTTTGTAATAATTTTTATCAAAATTTAATTTTGTTACAATTATAGGATTTTGCTTGTACCCAATGGCGTAGCTATGATATAGCAAGAGTGTGCCGTACACAAGGGCTCAAACGCAATTGGGGCCCTTTTAAGCTCTCAAATTTTGAATTCGAAGTTCTTTTGGAACTTTGCGACTAGTGTAGTTTTCTTGCACAGAATGCGTTTGATAATATCATACTCCGTTTATTTTCTCTAGGCACTTGCCTCTTCAGTACGACCTGCGCAAACTGAAAAAGAACGACACTATGCTAGAAAAGGTAGGAAATAGTCTGAAGCGAAATTTGCAAGCGATGCCAAAGATACTATGTGTACAGTACGCTGCGTAAAAAGTGTCTGTGTTATTTGCCAGTAACATGACTGCGCGTAACTATTTTCACTGATATTGTACGGAAATTAGAAAGTGGGCAAAAATAATGTGGTCATTGTTATTAATTTATGTGATACCTGCATAACTTGTACCATACACATATATATGCATAGGCACTTGAAAATAATGCATATTTTGTCATAATTCGGCTTATTAATTTGTTTTTGTAAATAACAGTATAATTAAAATGTAATTAAGAGGGAACAAGACCCGTAGACGTCATGCGGTTACTAAGTGAAGTGAAAACGTTAAGAGGGATTAAAGGAAATTACAAACGCAATAAAGTTAATGTCACAGAAAAGATACAGATAAGGCAAACAAGAAGATTTGAAAGACAATTACAAGTACACAACAAGAATAAACAACACATCAGAAATATTTATTTATTTACCATAAATAAGCAATTGAAAAGTATATAAATTCTGAAATGTAATTACATACTGTCCGAAAAGCAAATAAACTAAATAACGAGAAAACCTGTATCTTCATCTGACAAATCCGAGTCGCTGATGTCTGAAAAATCCGACGATTCGTCATCAGCAGGTCCCAAATTTATAATAAGGTCGTCAATAACGATATCAATCGCAGGGTCTTGGGCGGCATACTCCTGTTCGTTTTTGATGACATGGTCACAAAAACGTTTCCATGACTCCACCGGAAACGACGTAAAAAAATCGACGCAGTGCTTCTCTACGTCGTCTAATTTAAAACTAATGTTTCTGTCTGCAACAAACTTTTTCATACAGGACCAAACGTTTTCAATTGGGTTCAGATCAGGGTGATACGGTGGCAGCCTACAGATGTCATGTCCCGCATCCCTAATAATTTGGTCTATATCGTATGTCTTAAATCTCGGCTTGTGCATTTTGATCAAATAATAAAGCTCTGGCTTCAAGGCTTTTTCATTAAAAGGAATGTTTCTTGCTTCGAGCCAACTCTTCATTTCCCCTTTTAATGAATTAGAAGTGGGCGCTTTGTCCTTTTGGACGTTGTGGTACGGGGCATTGTCCATAACCACAACCGAACGGGGCGGTAAATTCGGTATCAGCTTTTCTTGCAGCCATTTTTTATAGTTTGCGTAGTTCATATCGTCGTGGTAGTCTCCAGTTTTCCTGCCGGATTTAAACACTAAACATGCATTTTCTATAAACCCCATACTTCCACCTGCGTGAACTATTATCAGCCGACGCCCTTTTCCAACAGGCTGCAGCAATCCCTTTTTGTCGTCGCCATCGTTCCATGATTTTTTGTGAACATGGTTGGAATGTGTGTATGTTTCGTCCATATAAACAATTGGACGACCTTCTTCACGAAAACTTCTCATTTTGCGTAAAAACATAACTCGTAAATGGCGAATGTCGTGCCTTTCTACTAACATTTTTCTGTTGGTTTTGGTTTTTATCCATTTAAATCCCATCTTGTGTAAAACCTTCCATATCGTGGTGACGGATACCTCATACCCCGTTGCTTCCTGATATTTAAGACGAATTCTTTTTAACGTTGGCACCATTTTTTCCGATATATAAAAATTATGGATTATGCGTCGAAGAAGATCTTGATCGAAAACATCTAAGTTGGATTTTGGACACACTTTCCGGACTTCATTTCTTGGCTTTTTAAACGATGGTTGTTCGCTTTCTTCAATTTTCTTTTTTTCTGCTGCTATACGTTTAATCGTCCTTATACTATATCCCGTGGCGGCTGCTACACGTTCTTGAACTTTGTTCAATGGAATAATAAATTCTTTAGCATCCTTTTCTGCTTCAAAAAATTGCAAAACGTTTGCAATCACTTCTTTGCACTGGATATTTAGCGCTTGTTTTCGATTCGGGCTATCGTTCATGGTGAAACAATATTTTCGACACGTACTGTACAGAAACCTATGTTTAACGAGAGCTGCTTATCAGATAAGTGAGCCATGAATGCGACGCAGCACCCCCACTTAAGTTTGTGTCAACGCGCAACTAATACTGTGGAAGGGGCAAGTGCCTAGAGAAAATAAACGGTCTATACTGGTGTGTTTTCTAACAATCGCTCAAGAGCAGGATTCGACCCTCCCACAAGGATATTATTGTGACTACTCTAACTTGACTTATTTGTATATGTAGCAGTTAAAACTAGTTTTTAGATAGAACGCGTTCTTCCTAGTTAGCACTAGTTTCTAATGTATGCATTTGTTAATACTAGAATTAACTAATGCTCAAATCGGTTAAAACAAGTTCTTACTAGGCAAAACGCGTTTTTCCGAAGCGAGTCAGTTAAAACTGTTCGCAGGCCAGGCATTTATGCGCTACGCATGCAAGAAAGTATGTATTAGGTATGTCAAAAAGGTGTCTCTGCAAGAAAAGTGGTTATCTTTGTAATTCAAAATGCCACAATAGTTTGTCTTGCAATAACAAGATCCTCATCCTTTTTTAAATTTAAGTTTGATTGATTAGATTTTAGTGTGTGTTAATGTTCTTTAACAATGTTTCTTTTTGAAATTTTAGGGTTGTGTTCTGTTGATTTATTTGATTGTTTTATTTACCTACTTATAATTAATATTGTCATCTTGGCAACTAATTTAAGTCGATGTTTTCTAAAATGTTCCTTTAGTGTTAGATTATTATTTGGTCTCAGTGTCTGAGATCTTTTCAATAAATATTTTTAAAAGTATATCTTGTTTTCAATCCCAAATTAGTTTTTCTAGTACTAGTTTTAACTACAGCTCGATGTGACAACTAGTTTTATCTGAAAATCAAATATATCAGTGGTAAATTGTAGTTTTAACTGGGTATTTCTAGTTTTAACAAAGGCATTAAGTAAAAACTAGTTTTAACTAGGGAAAACGAGTTCTAACTAAAACCTTGTTTTAACTGTAACATATATATTGTATATTTCTTGTTTTAAAATTTGATACCCGGGCTGCTGAATCCTAACGATTATTATGAACTAGTGGATTACGTCCCGTTTTTAAACCCAAATGTCTTGGTATTTCCCAAATCTGAAATTGCCAACCGTAGTAATGGATCATGATTCCAGCATTTGTCCAAGGGTCTTTAGAGTCTTATAATAGATAATAATCTATGTCACTGCATCTATCTAACAATGTATTTTGTAAGCAGGGATAGGCATAGGAACTATTTTTTGGAAAATAGTATACGTATTTTATTTTAAAAGTTGCATTTGAAAATTGAAAGGCAAAAAATGATTCAAAATGCTTAACGCTAAACGTAGATAATTTTAAATCGTATTTATTGTACACTAACTTCGAAACCCGGCGTTGCCAGAGTTACAAAACATCGCATACAAATCTTTGTACCATTAAACGTACGTTGTATGTAATGAAGAAGAAAATTTATTTATTAATTATTCAATATTTCATTGGTTTTAATTTTTTTCGTAATACTTTTTTTTTCTATTTTTCCTAAAATAAAAGTAGCCTATATTACTTCTTATTACATCAGCTACCTGTCAGTGAAAGTCCCCTCAAAATCGGTCCAGCCGTTTCAGAGATTAGCCGGAACAAACAGACAGACAGACAAAAATTGTAAAAAATGTTATTTTGGTATAGGTATGTACCGTGTATACACCCATATGCAATTACTAAAAAGCGGTTATTTTAATAGTACAAACAGACAATCAAATTTTATTTATTTGTATAGAAAACATGCCCATGTGGTTTCAAATTTTTAAGATAGCCACTTCGTTTAAACTGCATAAACGTGCGAGGAAAAAGTAAATGTCCACGTACTGTCTCTTCTTTTTTATTGTTTTTAATATATTCGTTCCGTATTTTCTTCATTCTGAAAATATAAATAATAAATATAGCAATTTTAGGTGTAAATGAGGATATTTACGCAAATTATAAAAAAAAAATATAATTGCCACCACACTTTAAATCCTACTCAAATGAACAAGAACTGCTTGACCCGTGGTACCCACATAAAACTAATAATTGCTTTTTCTTGTTAACGTTTTAACGTTTAACTGTTATAAATGAATGCCACGGGCAATCGATACGGCGGCGTCATTGATATATTCGAAAGCAGACTGCCACGAATCACAAATCACACGGCTGACAAAATTGGCTTCTTTAAATAAATCAACAGAGTAGAGAACTGCGATATCACACTTATAAAATAAAATTTATTGAAGTCCAAAGGCATTTGTAAAGTCCACAGGGATACCCATTTTTAAATTCCGTAATGTGAATATCTCAAAATGTGTCATAGCTGATTAAAAGTAGGTAAATACTGCAAATATTTCAGGCATGTTCAAAAGAAATTAGGAAACAAGAATAAGTGGTAGAAAAAGATTGTGAATAATAGGGACAGTCCAAATCGATGAGCTGACGTCATCGGTCACTGCGGAGAAAATCAAGGTTGAAGTAATTTATTCATATGCTTAAGTAGAGAGGTCAAGTAAAACTCTATTTTAAGTTTATAGCTCCACTATTAAATATGGTAATGCTCAGGATTGACTGTAATTTGAATGGAGGGTTAATGCAAAATATAAGTTACATCACACGCAAATTTAAAATATAATGCTCTTCCATTTTGACAGAAAGAAATAAAGAAATGCAAAATATCGTACATTTGTTTACATATACATATAATACATCTTGATTTACAGGTTGTCACTTGTTACTAAAACAATTCGTTCTTCTCACTCATATTGAATCATCTTGATATTGTTCAACAAGTCCTGTCTCGCTAGGTAACTTTAACTCCACACGTAATAATGTTCTTCTCAACGACATTTGTCTTCTTTGTCCTTTTCCAAATAGTCTAATTCTATACATTATCTCTTAAGCTGCTATTTACCTACTATAGATAACGGTCGATCAACGGGTTTTTAATTTTATAAAAATTTTGTTGATTTTCTTCTTTAAAATTTCTACTGTTTACTTTGGTTCTAGTTGGTATGGTTTCTGATATTATCTAGATATTGATACTAATCCTATAGATACCAACACCACTTAGAATGATATTGCCTCGGTACCTCGGTTAGGCCTGATAATGTAAATCACATTACTACTTGAGGTGTTTTCCATCTTCTTTTACATGCCAGCAAGTTCCACATGTCGGCATTTATAGATGAATATTTAGTACTTCCTACAGCTACATTTCCTTCGGGTTTTGACGCGTACCTACCTACACTTGTAGGTGCTGTCACAACACTAAACTACTACCAACAAATAGGTACATTATTGATGGTAGTACATTATTGATGGTAGAAGCTAATATATGTACATGTTGAAACTTATTAAACATGTTGAAAATTGGAATTAAACACACTAGTTTCAAAAAATTTTTATTTTGTAGACACCACAATATTGTTTCGCCAAACATTGGCTTGGTTAGGTGACGATTTGAGCTAATGTTTGGTGAAACAATATTTTAGTGTCTACAAAATAAAGAGTTTTTGAAACTAGTGTGTTTAGTTCCAATTTTCAACATGTGAACTATTTTCAAAACAAACACCCTTGACTTCTGATCTCGGTATTCGGCAGATTAATTTATATCCGAATCCCTCGGTAGGTACTGTTTGGGCTAGACAGCCGCGGATGCAGGATTTCGTTCGGGAGAGGGATTTTACTTTGTATGAATTTGAATAAAAGAAACAAAAACATTAATGAAATTTTAATTTGTTATTCATGTAATATTTGCATTTAAATGCCCTGTTTGTCCGTCTAAAAAAAATATATAAAATAAAAACACATAGGTATACAGAAAGAAAAGAAGAAACGTGCAACTCAGTACACGTGAAAGAAGTGAAAGTTATTTGGCGATCTCTATACCTTTATAACGAATAAGTAATGTTTGGTAAAAAGGAAGAGAGAGACGAGAATTTTTGTGATTTATGTTTTAAAAATGAAAACACATACATAGGGTAACTCCGGGAGAGATGCCCTAGCGGGAGAGACGCCCATTGCGAATATTTTAGCTATTGAGCATCCGATGTAGTGATGGGAATTGTCGGTACTTTTCAGTACTCGTATGTAATTGTTACTTTCGGATCTGGTATTCGTTACTTTGTATTCGGTACTTAGTAATCATTAGCGATAGCCGGCAATAGGTAGGTATTAACATCAGCTGGAACCGGTAATGATGCGGTTTATATATATATATATACACTTTCACAAATTAATGTAAATATGTATCGAGTACAGACTTTTATACTACCGAATTTGAAAAGCGACCTGTACTGTATAATAACAGATACGTAAGCAGACTTGAGAAGAGTAATAGGTAAGTTAAATAACAGAGAGCGCTGAGATTTCTACCTCAGTACTTTCGCTCCTATTCGAAGTCGTTGGTGTTCGTACGATACCAATAACAGAAACAGAGTACGAGATACGATATACGATTTACGATACATATACGATATACGTTATACGAATTAGCACGTACGCAGATACGTAAGAAGCGAGTCGGTACCGAGTAACGATTACTTTTGAAAACGAGTAATCGTTACTTCGGGTATTTGGAAGTAACGGATATAAAGTATTCGTTACTGTATTACCCGCCCATCACTAATCCGATGGCGTTGCAGTTACGTCAAGACGTTCAGTAGTATCAGAGCATGTCGGAGAGGTGTATGGCGTTGCAGTTACGTCAAGACGTTCAGTAGTATCAGAGCATGTCGGAGAGGTGTTTGAATGCGGTGAAAATTAAATAATTTTAAAGTTAATGCGTGTTATTGTTTGAGGTGGACCTGATTTTTTTTTATCAAGGCGAGTAATTGTTTTATACGAGGTTTCTTTGAAGTGCATATTGAAATATTTTTATATGGATGTGAACGTTAACGGATTAAGGTTATGTGTACGGCGTTCTGTGTGCCGGTGCATACGTACTCAATTTAAAAATCAGATGGGCATCTCTCCCGGATTATTGGGAGAGATGCCCAAGACACACTCGGGTGAGATGCCCTATGGGTTGGGAGTTGTAAATTTATAAATCAGGAAGACGAAATTGACACTTCTCCTTCTACATCAACTAATCAGCAGCACAATATTTACAGAACGGTAGCAATCCCACAACCATCCACTTCAAGTCTCAATGATCAGATTACTCCAGGTAAAGTACATCCATTTAATTTCGTCAAATATTCCTGAAATAATTGGCAATCACATCATCAGGTAAAGCACTCGACCAAGAGTGCCCCGTTCCCAAAGCCGTAGGAGTCGTCAGAAAGAAGGCCAAGAGGTTACATGGAATCTTAACTTCGCCGGAAAATTTAAAGAAACGGAGAAAAATTACCAAAGCACGCCGGAAGCTAAGTGAGAATACACAAAAAATCAGAAAAGTACTAAGACAGAAAAAAAATTCAACGTCAAAGGTAAACAACGACACGTTCGATCGACAAAGCAACGATCTACATCATCTAGTGACACTTCAGAATCCAGTATTTTGTTATATGATTCTACTGACGATGACTGCTTTAGTGATGATACAAGCGAATCTGTTGGATGCGGTGAAGAATATCTTAAAAAATACCAAACAAGATGACTGGATTCGATGCATACATTGCAAACAATGGATGCACGAGTCCTGCACAAAATTTGTCAATATATGTGACCTATGTGTCAAAATTCTTGCTAAAAAAATAAAAAAAGATTATGGCCGTCTCTCCCGTAGCCAATGGGCGTCTCTCCCTGACTATGTGGGGTGAGATGCCAAAAGTGACATTTTGAAAAAAGTTCAAATTTATGTTTTCGTTTTATAGAATAAGTTTTTATTTTATATATTTTATATGCAATACAATAGTTTTTGGTCGTGTGTCACAAAATTTTAAATAAAACTTAAAAAACAAGTTGGTAATGTTAATTTATAAAAATGAGTGGCGTCGCTCCCGGAGTTACCCTACATCAAATTTTTTTCGCCTCCGTTTATTTTTCCAAGTGCCTAAGAAACCGTAAACTATCAATAACTACAAGGAATTAAAATTAATACATAATAATATTCACTCTTAATTAAATATTAATTGTTGTTAAATAAGCATTTACTGTAATAGTACACTTACTGTAATATAAGTGCTATGAGATGCCGGTCACTAACAGCTGACTCTAATACTGATATGCGCATGCGTGCCTTTCTATTATCATAGCGTATCGCTTCGCGAGACGAACGTCAAAAAACGTGTCGTTTCATGGCCTTGAGATTTTACTCTCATCGAGCCCAAAGAAGTTTCACTTCAAAAACAAAAAACAAAACTTTCCTACGGCCGGTTTTTGCAAATCTTGAAATTACTTTTTCGATGTCAGTAGGAAATGCCTGTGGATGTGCATAACGTACGAGACGATTTTCACTCATGTTTTATTTGATTCTACATATCTTTTATGAACTTTAAACAAGCCTGAAGCTCATCATCCTAAGTGCTTTGATCGTGAGTAATTGCATCCACTGCCCCCCCCCCTTCTCCGGGATCTGCGCCTGGAGATAAAAGTTTCTTATCTTGCTGGACTGTTTAGTACGTGGGTCGACAAGAACTGGGTGAGAGCAAATATGCAAATGCTTGCCTATGGCTCTCATTAGCAAAAGTTAAATATTTGCCATTGCACGTCCTGAAGGGATGTAAAATATCTATTCATTCCAGAAAAAAGTTATCTGTACGTAACGCAATATTACGACAACTTACTTTTACGAAGGGCATGTCTTTAATTTGGATGGTGATTTTTGGACATTACTATTTATTAAATTCAAAATCACTATTCAACTTTAGTAATTTGCTGACCATGACATAAATTATAAATGATCGCGCGCTATTTGCTTTGTATTTTTGTTATCTAGACGTGTAATCAATCATAGATATAATAAATAAATATTGTTACGTAATTTACAAAATCACGTATTTTTCTTTCAACACTTTTATTAAATTAACTCGAACACAACAACGATTCAATAACTATCTCAATAACAACAATAACTCAATATCTATTTCACTTGTCAATCGCTTTTCTTCTCTTCGAATTTATCTCTGTCACTCTCTTCTATCAAATACTGTCAAACTGTCCAACGCTGTTCCTTATATAGTATTATGAACGTTTCTAGGCAACTCTCGAAACGTCCAGCAACTCTCGGACTTTCTGGAACGCGTCACAGGTTACTTCCACACAATTTTCGCAGTCGGCGCTTGTCAATGTCAGAATGACACATCTGTCACACTGCCCTCCGTCTAGCGCTGATCGTCCCGATCAGTTTCTTCCACTGTGTATGGAGCCAACCGGTCGAGGTGTACAACTTTCATCTTAGATTTGGGGCCTCGTTGTATCATGTAGACGACATCGTTTATCCGGGTAATCACTTTGTACGGGCCCTCCCAATTCCGTTGTAATTTAGGGCACCTTCCTTTCTTGCGAACTGGGTTATAGAGCCATACACGGTCGCCCTCCCTGAATCCAGTGGAATTCGCTCGCTGATAGTAGCGGGTCTTCATCCGGTTACTTTCGAATTTTATTCTTGTTCTGACGGCTTTATGGATGGTGTTAAGCCGCTCGCCTAGTTTAGACACATAATCGTCCGTGGACAGCGAAGAATCTTCAGGTCGACCAAACATTAGATCAGCAGGTAGTCTCAGTTCTTTCCCGAATAGCACGCAAGAAGGTGTCTGTCCGGTGGTCTCGTGTATGGATGTCCTATAGGCCAGAAGAAATAAGGGAATGTGGCGATCCCAGTCGGTCTGATGATCGTTCACAACCATCCTCAGGTTGCTTTCTATAGTCGCATTAAATCGCTCTACCATCCCATCAGACCGAGGATGCAACGGAGTCGTTCTAGTTTTCCTTATTCCCATCAATTCACATACTCGTTGGAATATTTCTGATTCAAAATTTCGGCCCTGGTAAGTGTGAATCTCCATAGGAACTCCATATCGGCTGATCCAGTTGTTTATTATTGCCTCCTCCACGGTGGTTGCATCCTGGTTGGAGATTGCATAGGCTTCCGGCCACTTGCTGAAGTAATCCATCACAACCAGAATGTAGCGGTTGCCATCTTCAGTTCGGGGAAAAGGACCAGCGATATCCATGGCTATTCTTTCGAATGGTACTCCGACGTTATACTGGTGCATCTTTCCTCGTGTCCTGGTTCTCGGACCTTTGTTGGAAGCACATACTTGGCATTTTCTACACCAGTCTTCCACATCCAATCTAGCGTTAACCCAGTAATACCGTTCATGTATTTTCTCTAATGTCTTCTTCACTCCAAAATGTCCACCTCCAGTTCCAGCATGCAGCTCTTTTATTACTTCTTTCGTCTTCTTCTTAGGCAACACAACTTGTAGGCGCTTCTTGGTCCCGTCTGGACTTTCCCAGATTCTTTTGAGGACTCCATTCTCGAGCTTTAGTGAATCCCATTGGGCCCAATAACATTTCGTAGTAGTACTAAGGGGGCTTACGTCCGCCCGTTTTGGTCGAGATTCTCCTGTCTCTTTCCATTTCATGATAGGCCCAAGGTCATCATCGGTTCGCTGTTCTTCAATCAACACTGTTTCTTCCCAATTTTCTTGTCTCTTCACGGTGGTATGTAGGCATTGAAGTTGTTCTTACCCTTCTTTTCGTTCCACAGAAGAACAGTGTTTGCAATTCCGCGGGCATGGTCGTCTTGATAAGGCGTCGGCATTACCATGGTGTTTTCCTGGCCGATGTTCAATTTTGAAATTGCACTCTTGCAAACGCTGTAAACATCTGGCCACCTGTCCTTCTGCAGTTTTCATCTCAGGCATTTACAAAAAATCAAAAAACTGCAGAAGGAATCAACAAAGAACGACATCACGGCAAGAACAACTTTACCAACCTGTGATTTTAAGTTTAGTGATAGACTGGTAAATTTGTCTAACTCTCATTTTAGTCCTGAAGAAACTGCACTGTTGAACAAAGGTCTCAAATATAGCCCAAAAGTAAAAAACAACAAATTTGACTTTCAAATGTTAGGCCTCAATACCGAGTTAGCTTTCAGTTATATTAATAATGATAGTGACTTAACAGACGAAAAATATATCTGTTCAAATTTGATTAAAAGATGTTATCAAGCTAATTACAAATTAAAAGTTTCTAAAAAAGAAATTAGTCTACTTAAATCCATAAAACAAAAATGTATAAATGAAAATCTTATCATTTCGAAAGCGGATAAAGGCAATACTGTTGTAGTTCTCAACAAAACAGACTACGGGAAAAAAATCAATAACTTGCTAAATTGTCACACATATATGGAAGTTAAAAGTGACCCCACTCACAAATATCAGCTGGAATTTCTGAGAACACTTAACAATTGTAAAAATATCATTCCATCAGATACAGTCTGGAAATACAAAATAATGAACCCTATGGCACCACGCTTTCATGGACTACCAAAAATTCATAAAAATGACACACCTCTCAGACCAGTAGTGTCGTATTTAAATGCCCCCGTTTACAAAACTTGTAGGTTCGCGAACACATTCATACTAAATAGACTAAACTTTAAAGCCAAATACAGTATCAAGAACTCCTTTGAACTCATTGAAAAAACAAAAAATTTAAAAATTGCTAACAATTCCCTTTTAGTCTCTTTTGACGTAACAAGTTTGTTTACCTCAGTTCCTACAGATGAATTACAAAATATTTTGGAAAAAATGGTGAATAATTCAGATATAACCGATATTGAAAAGATAGAGTTCTTGGAAATAATAAAAGTGTGTTTATCCCAAGCATATTTTGAATACGATGACAAATACTACATCCAACGAGAAGGGCTCCCCATGGGGTCACCTTTATCTCCGGTACTTTCCGATATTTACATGGACCACTTAGAATGTAATTTATTTAACAACAACAAATTTTCGCAGTACACGAAATGTATTGATTTCTATTGTCGTTATGTTGATGACATCCTTTGCGTTTGGTCGGGGACTCGGAGACAATTACAAAATTTTCTAAACATTTTAAATTCACTAAATAAAAACATTACGTTTACAATGGAAATCGAATCAGACAAACAACTTAATTTCCTTGATCTAAAAATCTCTCATAAAAATAATAAACTTGAATATAAAATCTTTAGAAAATCCACCACAACAGATATAGTAATACCTGCCGATTCATATCAATCTTTTAACATAAAAATGTCTACTTTTCACAGTCTTCTACACAGGTTAGTTAACATCCCTCTTGAGAAACAGGACTTTCTGTCTGAACTAAATATAATAAAACATATTGCAAAAAATAATGGTTATGACTTAAATATAATTGACAAGTTATTAGTTCAAAAAACACGCAAAATGACTCAAAACATGCTTTATTTTTACGATAAAAAGGTCCCCAACTCTGATAATAATTTCTGTTCAATTAACTACATAAAAAATTCGAGCTACAAAATAAAAAACTATTTAAACAAATTTAATGTTACGGCTACAGAAATCAATAAATTCAATATAGGCACCGTGTTAATTAATAATAAAAGTAAAAAATCGGATAACAAACATAAAAGTGGAGTTTACCAATTGAATTGCCAAGAGTGCGATGCGACTACATAGGACAGACCGGTCGTTCTCTAGAAACCCGTTTTAAAGAACATCTAGCCAGCATAAGAAACAAAAAAGAGACTACGGGTATAACAGAACGTTGTATCCAAAAAAATCACAACATTAACATTAATAATCTTAAACTACTACATTGTCAACAAAAAAGCCGAAAGCTAACTCTCCTTGAATTTTTAGAAATTAAAAAAGCTATGACCAAAAAGAAAAATATTGTGAATAATCAAAAAGAATTGTGTTATCTAAACACCCCACTTATTTTGAACTTATAGCTTGTTTGGGGGTAGTATTATCTATATAAACTGTGATGTATATACTTAGAATTAGTATCGGTTGTACTCTTGAGAATGGCTGCCTAGCCGAAACAATTGTCGAGTTATATTAAATATATTTGTTGAAGTTATTTGTGTTTGTGTTTAATATTAAATATGCTTCATCACCCTTGCACCGTTAAAAGTTTAAATCTTACTCTGTTTAGATTGGCGAGATGGTCTTCAAACGTTCGCCCAAACACAATGACGTCATCCAAATAAACCAAGCAGATTTCCCAATTCAGTCCTTGTAAAATGGTCTCCATTAATCTTTCAAAAGTAGCTGGTGCGTTGCATAGGCCGAAGGGCATTACATTAAATTGCCAGAGACCGTTCCCAGTAGTAAACGCAGTCTTTTCTTTGTCTTCAGGATGTACTTCGACTTGCCAATATCCGCTCTTAAGGTCCAACGTCGAGAACCATTTAATTTCGCTCGACAGAAAATCTAACGTATCATCGATTCGTGGCAAAGGATAGCTGTCTTTATGTATTACTTCGTTTAATCGTCGATAATCAACACAGAATCTCGTTGATCTGTCCTTCTTGCGTACCAAAACGATAGGGGAAGTCCATGGACTTTTCGATGGTTCTATTATCCCTTTCTCGCGCATGTCTTTGATCAGTGAATCGACTTCTTCTCGTTTGGCCCATGGTACTCGTCTGGGTGCTTGTTTGATAGGTCTTGCATTTCCTGTGTTGATTCGGTGGTACGCTAAATTGGTTCTCCCATAATCGGTGTCATCAATCGCAAAGACGTTCTTATAACTTCGAGTAAGGTGTTCTAGCTTTCTAGTTTCATTTTCAGTTAGATGTTCAGTTGCCTTGTTGATTAATTCTTTCAATGCTTCTGGCAGCTTCCCGGTTTCTTCCCTCTGTTCTCTCATTTGGTCCAAATGATTGATGGTAATGGCTGGTTCTAATGTCCCTATTGGTGTTCCTTTCGTAAGTTTTTGTTCAAAACCTTTCAGATTGATAACTCTGATTGGAATCGTGGTCGAGCCGGTTTGTACCACAGTTCTTCCGACAAGGATAGCCTTCTGCTTCAATTCTTCGTTGTCTTGCTCTATGACTCCAGTTATTTCATAAGGAACATTGTCCTCTATTGTAATTCGGGCAACAGCTTCGTAGTGTCCAGGTAAAACTTGATCTTCAGCAACGACGACCCGTAGTGTTCGCTGATCAGTCCCATTTCTTCGTAGTGGCAGTTCTTGATCTCCTATTCGTAAACATTTTGTGCCAATGTCTAGCTGCATTAGGTGTCTTTCCATGAAGTCGAGTCCCAAAATTATGTCATCGGTGATATCGGCCACTAGCACTTGTTGGAATAGGCTTGCGTCTCCAAGACCGATCACCACTTCGCATTCTCCATGAAACGATGTTGTTTCCCCTGTCGCAGTTGTTAAGACAGCATTTATGGTTAGCGGTCGAATTCTCCATTTACCGATTATTCGAGGGTTAACTATCGTTCTTGATGCGCCGGTATCCACTATCAGTTTAAATTTCCTGCCGTCCACAAAACCATCCACAGTGAGTGAATTACCAGTGGTTGTTTTCGATACGGAGATGATGATTGGGACTTGGGGACGCAAAGCCGGCTTTCGCCCCGTAAGGCCGGCTATTCTTAGTTTCCCTGCTTGTTTTCTTCGGCGGCTGACGTCTGTCTTCTTCCAGATAGACAGCCGCTGCTCAAGTGCCCCCTACGTCCACAATTCCAACATGTAATTTCTCGCTTCTTCTTGACGCAATCGCGTGAAAGATGCCCCTGTTTGTCGCAAGTCCAACAGCGTGGGCGTTCACTCAGGTCTTTCTTCGGTTTTGAAGACATGACGTCTTTCGCTATTTTCACCATTTCTTGTCGAAATATCTCGCCATCGTCTTCAAAAGTCAACCCAGCCTGCCGGATTCTAATATGTCCTTTGGATGCTTGTTTGGCTGCTTCATATTCTAGCCTGCAGTTTTATGTCGCTCGCACTCCATCGACAAACATTTGGGTGGACAGCTGGTCTGTAAAGTCTTGAGGGGCACTAGGATAAGCCAACCGCACAAGCCTTTCGACGTCCGCTTCGAATTGTTGGAGGCTTTCGCTGCTACGTTGATAGCGACTCTTTAACTGCGCCTGGTACATTTGTTGTAGGTGTTTATCACCATAGCGCATCTCCAATCGGTCCACCAGAATTTTAAAATCGTTTTGTTGCATTTCTGGTATACCTTGCAGAACGTCGAGAGCTTCCCCACGTAGCGCTATGATCAGGGCAGTGGCTTTTTCCATTTCATTCCATTCATTTGCTTTGGCAGCAGCGTCGAATTGTTTAAGATACACTGACCAAGAGACCTTCCCATCGAATGTTGGTGGTTTTATTCTCGACATTCTTACACTTCCTTCTTCGCTTTTGTTTAGTTTTGGGTACTCTTGAACGTTCAGATTGGCCTTCATATAGTCTAACTCTTTTTGAAACTTTTTGTGCACGGCTTTTAACTCTTCTTGAACTTCTATCCTTACTTCCTTTATCTCTTCTTGAACTCCTATCCTTACTTCCTTTAACTCTTCTTGAACTTCTACTCTTACTTCCTTTAATTCTTCATGAACTTCTACTCTTACTTCCTTTAACTGTTCTTTCAATCCTTCTTGTACTTTCCAAATTTTTGTTTCATTTCTTCTTGTCCTTTCTTTATATCTGATTTCATTTCTGCCATCATTTCTTCCTAGCTTGCTTTAATTTCTTCCTTCATTTCTTCTTGGCCTGCCTTCATTTCCACCTTCATTTCTTCCTGACCTGCCTTCATTTCTTCCTGGCTTGCCTTCATTTCTTCCTGACCTGCCTTCATTTCTTGCTTCATTTCATCCTGGCTTGCCTTCATTTCTTTAAGCATTTCCATCAAAAATTTCATCTGCTCCTCCATTTTCGCTGCTTGACTTCTTGTTACTGGCATAAATCCCACTCCTGACACCAGTTGTTACGTAATTTACAAAATCACGTATTTTTCTTTCAACACTTTTATTAAATTAACTCGAACACAACAACGATTCAATAACTATCTCAATAACAATAATAACTCAATATCTATTTCACTTGTCAATCGCTTTTCTTCTCTTCGAATTTATCTCTGTCACTCTCTTCTATCAAATACTGTCAAACTGTCCGACGCTGTTCCTTATATAGTATTATGGACGTTTCTAGGCAACTCTCGAAACGTCCAGCAACTCTCGGACTTTCTGGAACGCGTCACAGGTTACTTCCACACAATTTTCGCAGTCGGCGCTTGTCAATGTCAGAATGACACATCTGTCACAATATTATGTGTGAAACCAGTATATGTAACAAATTAAAGTGTTTGTGTAGTGTTTACCGTAACAGAACTAAGTCAGATTAAATTTAGGTTAATTAAATGCCCCAGAGAGCTGTGACGAAACTCAATTTTGAACACAGTAGGAACCCGTTAATTGTTTTCATGAAAATCACTTAAAACAAATTTGGAAATCAATTTAAACTCATTAGCGTTTGGTGATGTCTTTATTTTTATCTTAAGCATAATAGCAACAAATAAATTATTTTAAATCAATAGGTTCCTTGTACGACGAAGAAAATGTCAACATCGTTTTTCATCTTTAGACAAATAATCTGATCGATTTAATACAACCACCTGTGGAAGACTATTACAAATATTTGGTCTCTACGTTTTCGTTTTGATATCTTCAATTATCTGTCAACAATAAAGTGTTAAATGTAATTTATTATTACGGCTTAATTGTCCCTTCAACGACTACTAACGGCAAAAATCCGAAAATATATTTTTCGTGTATCTGCTCCAAAGACTAAAAGAAGTATACCTATCGGGTTCATTTAGCACCATCCTACATCGCTTTTTTCATGACCCTCATTCTGGACAACCAAAGGTGACAACGAGCCTCCAACGAACCCCGCACTTCATTTTATTTTAAAACTTAATAATTAAAAATTGTCATGGAAAGTTAGTTATCTTATAACAAGGTGAAATAATCTTGCACCTATTATCTAAAGGATATATTCAAAGAAGAGTGATCATACATACCTCCGCGATTCATGTAGGTACATCTCATTGTAACCTCCAATTTTAATCAATCAATTATCTTTTTTATAGATTTACTGACATTACTTTAAATTACTTTAAACCTATAAGCCGCATCTTCCTGCAAAATAACTTATTCAATAGTAGTAGCCACTTTGAGTGTATTTTGAAGTTTCATAAAATTTTGTGGGCATAAAAATTGTTGTATCGTCGTTGAATACTTAACGGTAATAAGAACATGCTAAGAATTTCACCAATTGACACACACTCATTTCTATGTGGAAGACCAAGTTGTTGAGATCATTACATTTATACCAACTTTTCCTAATTTATTTTAGGCAATTATCAGCAAAATGTCAAAGAGATTTGATGCATTTTGGCATGAACTTTAATTAGAAACCAATGAGTTATTTGATTTTGAAATCGCCCATACCTCATTCATTCTATATATCACCCTTTTTATTCAATTTTGGAACTCCCTATAAATGTACTTAACTTTATAGAACAATAACACACCATTTTTTATTGCTATAAATAGTCTTCTTTAGTTTGTGGAGAAACTGCTGCATTAAGAGCTGTATTAGAAGCCGGTGCACCTATCTCTACACCAGACATACATGGTGGCTACCCACTTCACTACGCAGCTCAAATGTGTGGTGACGTAAGTATTACACCAAAAAAATTATTCCCTTTATTCTGCACAATTTATAGTTAGAATCATGTTTAAAAAACTCATTATGATCTCAGAACCTTTTGCTAGCAAATTTAATTTAAATGTTCGATAAAGCACTAATTTGATATAATTTTATCGATTTTATTTATTTTTGGTGTTCCCTACTTCAAAAAAGAGAGTGAACTAACAACATCGGGTTCGTTTTTCATTCAAAAATTTATCATATCTTTAAAATCTATGTATAATTAAGTTCGAAAAAAAGAAAACAAATCTGAAAATCATCATTATGGCTCCGTTTAATATTTATATATTTTAAGAAGAAGTTAATTCCCAAGAATCTGCCCTTGACATTTTCTGCTCCATGCATAAAGTATATCTCCACTTAGCTTTATTGCATCTTTTCAAAGATAATAAAGAGTGATAGGTAATTTTATTTCTTTTATCGTGGTTACATTTTACATAGTAATTTTAGTACACATTCAGTTATTTCGACAATTCATCATTTTTTTTTAGGAAAAGAATTCAGCATTAGGTTTAGAGGTTCTTAACACATTGTTATCACAGAAGAACGTGGATGTATCTGTAGAAGATAACGAAAAGAGACAAGCCCTACTGTGGGCTGCTAGTGCCGGTTCTGCTAAAGCAATTTTGGCTTTAGCGAGAGCTGGAGCATCTGTGGAAGCAGTTGATAGAGATGGTCTAAGTGCGCTTCACTGTGCGGCTTCTAGAGGGCATACAGACTGTATCGACACGTTACTAACCCTTTGCGGAGCAACAACAGACTTCATAGACAGTAATGGGTAGGTATTTCTCAAGAGATTCAGGTTCTGGTCATGACATAGTATTGTAACGAAAAAGCGAAATTTTTATAGCAATTTTAACGATTTAATGAATTTAAAATGTTATAAAATAGATAACACTTAAAAACGAATTATAAATATACAGGGTTTTTCAAGTTGATGAGCTATTAGAAGTATATGAATTAGTAGAAGGAATTCTATTCTGAAACTTGGGCTCATTTGGTTATTGTTTATGCCGCTTCTTTTAAAAATATTTTCAAGTTCGATTTACATCCGGTTATACCGGAAGTCGACACCAACTCTGTTATTTTAAATGGAGTGGTATATTTTTTACGCTGAATTCGAATAGAACGTGTAATTCTAAGGTATGTTTGATTACCAACTTGTACACTTATGACGATCGGTTTCTGAGTTAATTTAATTTATATAAAAAAAAATCGCTACCGCAACCCAAATTATAAAAAATAATAACTTCCACAAAATACGACTCAGACTGTTGAAATTTTGACTAGTAATAGCTGAATATTAGTACTAACGGCTTGATAAAATTGAACTAAATAATTTATACAGGGCGCTCAAAATGAAATTCTAAAGTTTAAAAACTTCAAACACGAATAATCTCGTTTTATGAAAAGGCACCTACCATTTTTTGTTTTTTCAGTCGACTCCTTTTTTTATCCTTTTTCGATCTATATGGATACTTACTATTGTTTTATTTGAAAATTTTCGAGTAATTGTGAATTGTTACTTAAAATAGACAATTTTAATATTTTTCGCATAAAAAGGTGTGCCTTGGAAAAATGACAACTAACGGCAATCAATGCAAAATGAAGCCAAAAATATCATTTTCGATTAATTTCTGTTACAAAAAATAATCAAAAACGAAAACTTCAATTGAAGTATTTATATATTTTATAAACATTTGTCTCGAACATCTCCCCAACAGAAATGAAGCGATAAAAAAGGATTTACTGTGATTTTGCTTTGATTGTCGTTAGTTGTCATTTGTCCAAGGCACACTCTTATTACGCCAAATTTAATGAAATTATCTATATTTCAAAAATTCTGAATTACTCAAAATTTTTCAAATAGAACAATAGGGAGTATCTATATGAATCGAAAGAGGAAAAAAAAGGAATTGATTGAAAAGATAAAATATGGTCGGTGCTATTTGGAAAAACGAGGTTATTCGTGTTTGAAATTCTTAAACTTTAGAATTATATTTTGAACGCCCTGTATAAATTATTTAGTCCAAGGCATTAGCACTAACATTCAGCTATTACTAGTAAAAATTTCAACAGTCTGTTCTACTTTGTGGAAGTTATGAATAAAATAATAATTTGGGTTGTGGTAGCGATTTTTTTTCTATAAATTAAATTAACTCAGAAACCGATCGTCACAAGTGTACAAGTTGGTTATCAAACTGACCTTAGAATTACACGTTCTATTCGAATTCAGCGTAAAAATATACCACTCCATTTAAAATAACGGAGTTGGTGTCGACTTCCGATATAACCGGATGTAAAATGAGCTTGAAAGTGTTTTTAAAAAAACGGCATAAACAATCACAAGATGAGCCCAAGTTTTGGAATTGAATTCCTTCTACTACTTCATATACTTCTAATACCCCATCAACTTGAAAAGCCCTGTATATTAAAACTACTTGCCTAATTAACTATAAACTAGGGGCGTTGATAATGGCAGCGACCCTTAATAAGGCATTAGAGTGAGTAATAGCGGTAACCCGCTACACTCCCCTAACCCTCCTGACTCGCTTGCTTGATCTTTCTCACCTCTACTTTATGACTGTGAAAACTAACCCTTTTATACTGACCCACATAGTGCTCTTTTACCCCCAAACGGAACTTTGCAAGTTGGTCATGGCCCACTTTTGCTGTGGAATTATGTCGCATTTCCGTGTGGCGATTCCTTGTTTCGTAAAATCAACACGTTGCATATTTAAATTAAAAGAAATGTAATTAATGAAATGAAAAAAATTAAAAGGAAATATTATTTTGAAAAAATATGAGCACTATGTGACAGTATACTTCATCTTATAAACTCATTATATCAGTTTCTCAAATTTTTATCGCCGATTCATTGTCTTTAAATGTACTTAAACCTATTACATTGTAATACATCTATGAATATTCTCTAGGGATTTGTTATGGTTTCAATGACGTGATTTTTTTTATTACACTCTGAAAGTTTTTCAAGGAACCCAACAACAAAGTGATACATTCGCGCAGCATATATTTGAATACTATTCTGTCACGTTGTTGTAAATGAGAGAAAGGAAATCAATGTAATTTTAACTGATTTCTCTATTGATAATCACTGACAATTCACTGATTTTGTTTAAGAGAGTATAATGTGCAAAACTCTAGCTTGAAAGATATCGTAAAATTGACTCTCTAAGTACCTTTCCTTTAAAAACTTTATAACATTTACAAAAACCACACCACAACCAATTCTTGTTGAGTAGACAGACTTTTATTTAATCAGTGAATACTTAGTAATAGATGATTCTGGTAGATCAAAAAAAAATTAATAAAATTGATAAATTTTTTATTTCAATATCTATTTGAAATAACTTCATTTATGCTTTAATTCAGTCAATCTTGCTGAAGCACACAGCTAGGTCATAAATAATGCCCTGTGGTTTCAGTCTATCACTTTAGTCAACTTTTTATAACGATCTCGCGATTCTACTACACCATTGAGGCAAAAATATGATTATTGAGTCACAACTCAAAGCCGTTTAAGAGGCTAAGAGGCTAAAATGTTTAAGACCAACACCGATGTTTTGCCCAGTGTTGTAAGGCTTCTTCAAAGATAAATAGGTTTTATAGTTAGAAATTATAACAAAATTGTGAATGAACTAATTTCTGATGATAAAACGTATCCTTGAAGAAGACTTTCACAACAAGGCAAAGCGTCGGTGTTGGTTTTAGAGTAATAAACATTTCAGCCACTTGAGTTTTGATTTATATGAGCAATAAAGGTAGAATAAGTAATTATGCTTATTACGTTTGATGCATAACAACATTTCACAAAAATCACAATTCTTCTCATCACTGGCACCTTTCTCTTTTCTGTAAGAAATTGGAAAAGGCTACCCATTTTAAAACCTAGATTATAGCTTAGGAATTGCGAAACACCGGTTCAATGTTCGGTCTGCCCATCCTGGTCCATGTTTTTCGGTGGTTTTATTAGTTAATTTAAATAATTATTACTGTACCTAGTACTAATATTCTATCAGGTGATATTTAATTTCCCTCTTGATTTCGTTCATCGCATCTTTTCTTTCCTCAACCTCCATTCACACAATTCCTAAAACAGGATGAAAAGGGCCTTCCCACCTATAGGTACTACCGTATGGCCATACTGGATGTGAGCATTAAACATACAAAGGCGTTTTCATCAATTTTAATTCTGTAAACAAACATTCTTATTGATAAATGATAAATTATTGGTGAGTTTTCAACACCCATTTACCTGTTGGATAATTATATTCGATTGCCTATCGTCTGCATAAATCCTTACACGTACCTGTAACACTTCGCTATCCACAGCTGAATAATTACTTTAGTTGTATTATTAAGTACCTACACAATGCCTAGTTGTTAAGTTGACTATAAAAATGAAAGCAAATAAAGCGCAGCTATTCTAAAAGGAAGACTTTTAATTGGCAATGTGATATAACGAAGTTAAACGATAGTCGAAATATAAATATTAATTTACTTTATTATTGCTCCGGGTAACTTCAGTATAGTATCAAATGTTCAAATCAAAACAATTATTTGGTAAATAAGTATTCAGTTTTCAACAATTGTTATTCTTTTGCATTATATTATTATGGTTTATAATAAAAGCATTATCAAAAGCTTGAAAGTCACTTAGAAAGCATCACATTATTCATTGCTATTAATTTTCAGCGTTTGTTCAATTTCAATACCGAAATTCAAGTCTTTAAATTCTTCTAAATAAACTAAGTTTGAAATTCAATTTAATTAACTTAAACATTTATTACCGTACTTAAGCGTACAACAAAAAATTGAAAACTATACAACTACATAGTGTAAATATTTAATACCAAGTAAGAAGTCCGTCATCCAGAATCAAAATTATTTTTTTAAGAGTCAGACGTCAAATGGAATGTTTTTTTTATTGTTGTTTCTGTGTATCTGCTGTCTTGGGCAAATTTCAGAAATGCATACTCTGAAATATACTTACTACTTACTACTTAGTTTCTGAGTTTTTCACAATGTAAACAAGGAATGCATTCAGCTAGAAGAGGATGCCGCTCACACTAAAGTTGTTTCGATAGTAGATTACAAAACTGCGGTGATTAACTGTATTCTTGTAAATTTATAAACTAAAACTTTCGATTAAAACAGTTAAAGCTATCGATATCACTTGGTATGGAAATTACAGCAGAGTCAGTCGGCATGCATCGAGTTTTTAACTCGAAGAAAAGTTAAGCTTAAATGATTTAACTTAGCACAGAATAATCATCGTCCAATACACATCAACGAACATTAAAATCAGTGCAGACACTCCTCGATGGCTACGGCAATCCACTTTCAGTTTCACGGGAGAATTATTTTAGGAGAAGGCTATTTGTGAGAGATTTTTTGATTACTGAAAGGAAATGTAAATCATAATTTTAAAAACAGTCAAGTCAAAATAGACAAAAAAATCTCCGATAGATAGGTACTTAATCTAAATCCACATTGTCGATTAACTAAAACTTATTCTTAGTGCAGTTAGATTATCACTATACCAAATTAATGTTTTTCCCACATGGTACTTTAAATGAAAACCTGGAATAGGTAAAGACAGCTTTTCGACTATTTCCTTCGTCAGGCAATATATTTTACTTCATCACTCTCGTCATTCTACTTTCCCAACCTGTACTGGTCGTTATTCCCACTCGGTTCGACGGTGTCATTTAGGTACTATAGTAAACTAGAAGATGGAAGTAAGTTAATTATGATTGTTGTGTACATTTTACCTAATAAAAAAATTAATGATATTTCCGTACAGTCACAGAGGTTCAATAATTTTTAAAACCAATAAAGATAAACTAACATTGATTTTAGCTGGAGATTTCAATGTAAATTTTGCTAAAGATGAATCAACGCCATTAATTACGTTCCTCCAAAAAGAATTTCAATTGCAAATTAACAACAATCCAAGAGATACTACCAGGTATGCAACAACAATAGATGCTGTATTTATTAGATGTCTTGAAAATGTTATGTCGAATACTTTTGTAACATACCTATTTCAGTTATCCTCGACCAATTATCACAGTGATGCTGTCAGAGACAACACGAATATAACTATTACTAAAGTCACTGATTAAAAGAATTGAATTGTCGCAACTTGAAATAAATGTTTGAATTTTTAATTTTTTTATTTAATAAAAATAAATGTTTATTAAATAAATAGTTATCATTTTGTGGTAAAAATTCGTAATATTTGATTTTTTCATTATGCCATATTTAGTTCCTGTCGTATAATTGTCTTTCATGCATATTACTTGTGCACTCGATGTTTCACATCTGCCAGGCGTCCCGTGACGGCTCACATTTTTTTATTTAAACAGTGTCGTATAATTTTCTTGAAACGTATAATGTTATAGTTTATTCAATATAAAAATCGTGGACTTCTTATACTGGAATAAAACTATTAATTTTTGTAGTTGTACTGCACTACATTATGCCGTCACATTAGGCCACGCTGACGCAACAGCGCTTCTTCTAACGCTCGGAGCTGATCCTAACCGCCAAGATCGGAAAGGACGAAGTCCCGCCCATTGTGGATGTGCCAAAGGACAATTTGAAACTGTGAAACTTTTAGCAAATCACAACGGTAACTTATGGTTAAAAAATATTAAAGGAGATTATCCTCTCCACGACGCTGCCTCATCTGGTCGGAGAGAACTCTTGAAGTGGCTTTTGGACACAAGACCTAGCCAAGTAAACGCTAAAAACAACGATGGCAGAACTCCTTTGCATCTTGCAGCTCTTAATGATAATGCAGATATGTGTAAGGTTAGTTTATTAAAATTTTTCAAAATGTTACTATATTATACGCATAAAGAATTATAATTGGACAAAGCCCTTACTATAACGGCCTCAAGCCCCTAAATCCACAGATCTTACGTAAAGTATTTTGGCCCGGGAGGTCCCAATTACATCCGTACAAAATCCAGAAACTTCGAATTACTAATGACATACATACATTAGTAAGTAATTAAATTTAAAGCCCTATGCATTTGTGAAAAAGACCTCGGGCACACTGTAAGGACTTGAATATTAAATGTGCTTCAAATATATCAAAATAGTTGGAACGTTTTCGAAAAGGGGTTCGAACATACTACAAGAGTTTGAATTAAACCAAAAGGGTTTGAAATACATTAAAAAGCTTGAACACTCAAAGCACATTTTAAATCACAATGCACTAACGCTCTAGAAATGAACATACCGAAGTCAATATTTGTAGGTACTAAAATTAATATTCCTACAAAATTTAAAGTAATATAAGTGGCACTAATTAAAAATATGCATAAGTACAAAGTATAAACGAATACAAAAAAATTAAAATTCTGAACTTTTAAGATTCTTAAAAAGGCAGAAAATTTTGTAGCTACATCGATATAGTATGAAATTATTTTTTATGTAATATAAGCACTGTTTTGTTGTTGGATGAACTGCACTAATCACCTCATAAATGGATCATTAATGGTATGTACATATTCATGCTTTTCTCAAAAAAAGCATTATGGGTTGATAAGAAACTAAATTGATACATATAGTTCAAATTTTTATTCAGATAAACAGAATTTTAATACTAATCTTCGAGAATTTTGAGAAAATGGGCTACGCCTATGACGGTAGTTTTGATTTTATTAAATAATTTTAGTTTTTCGTGATGTATTTTCAAATAGTTTATGAAGCTAATTGATCGTGGCCTAAGTAAAAGAAAATAAAGAAATCATAAGTTTATCTGAAGCTGAAACAAAGAGGAGACACTAGAGATTCTTCTATGAATCGTTAAAGCTAATCTCACTAGATAATTTTGCCCAATACATTTGTAGTTTTAATATTGTTACGTAATTTAAATATCACGTATTTTTCAACACTTTTTTCTACTCGGTTACAATTTAACAAAAATTTAATAACTATTTCACTTCGGTAACCTTTTTTTTTTTGGGTTATGGCTGTGGGAAACACTTCCGTAATCACTTTTTCTTCACTTTTCTCTATTAACTGTCAACTACTACTGTCAAAGACTTGTCAAACTGTCCATCTCACGCTTATATAGTGTTGTGGACGTTGCTAGGAGATTCTCGAAAGTTCCAGCAACTGTTTCTCGAACCTTCTGAAACGCGGCGTCGGTAAAATGCACATTTTCGCAGTCGGCGCGTGTCAATTTCATCCAAAATGCCACGTCCGTCACAATATGTTAATGTTAAGGTGTTATAATGAACTTTTTTGTTGTTTTTTTTTTTATTTTTTGCATATACGTTATAGACATGTTCATCTTATATTCCTTATGTCATACTACTCACGACTATATAGGCTGATTCACTATTGAGAGGTCTAGAACCGTAAGAAATACGATGATGGTTAAACAGGGCCAAGTTGCCTAATGAAATGCCTAATAGCACGGTACCTAAAAATATAGATTATTTCTTTGAGTTTATGCAATTAAACTATATCCATGCAACGTTTCGACTTTGCAGAATGTTAACTACATGCCTGAACTTTTTAATTTGTAAAAAAAAACTAATCAGTAAACCGTCACCAGTGCTATGTTCTACTTGACCAATTATTCAAGTTACATGGCAATAAATTTCAGGCCTGTATTAAAAACCTTAAAGTTGATTATGGCCCTGCAAAGACGAAATGTTGTATGGAAAATCTAATGACAGAGAGTTAGAGAACTGCAATGAGAATGTAAACCGAAATATTTCGAGTTAATGAAAACCCAAAATTTACAACGAAAAAAGAATATTCTGCGTTTTTAGGTGCTATATTATTGTGCATTTAACCATTGAGCCGTTATCGTATCACTTACAATTGTCGGATCTCAATGGTGAGTATTGAATTTGAATTAGCAGCCTGTACAGACGATATTCAGGAAATGTACGAGTATAACCTCTTTCATGCAAATGTTTCACGAAAGTACATTTATTTTTATATTATTAGATTGCTTTATTGCAGTTTCTGGCTCTTTAATTTTGAAAGCTAAACTTTTGAACTGTACTTAACATGTTCATTGTTCATTATCATTTCTAAATGTTATATAATTAAAAAGAAAATGCCATGTGTTCCCTTCCCTTCAACTACTGATTTCGGTCAAACAGTCTTTTCGACAAACACTACATCTACAGTGGGAGGCTCTCTTCAACCTCCTCTTCGGAAGCAATTAGGGAGAGAAGATAAAACAAACAAAGTTAAGAGAGAAGGAAGGTAAGATTATCTGTGTATTAATACATATTGCTACTCTAGCAATTATATCGGCAATTTGCAATCGATCTAAATTTCAATAAAATTGGCATTATAAACTTTGAAACTGTAGGATAGAGTAGGGAAAACATTTGTTTCACATTAGTTGGCATTTTATTCATTACCATAATGTACCCTAACAAATTTAAAATTATACGAAACTAATTTGTACATAAGTATTACATTTTTTGTAATGTGTTTACTGCATTCAAGAAGGTACCTATCTAAACCCTACACTTGCAGTCTAGATTAATACCTCAATTTTTAATATATTTATTGTTTTATTTAAACTTGATGTTATAATCATTCAAATCTACCCCATTCTACGTACCTATAATTTAATTTATAGATAAACAAGCCAACTAGGTCAGATAGGTGAGGCTTTTGTTTGTTGTTTTTGCATGTTTATAATTTGCCTAATACATTTTTTTGTCCGACGAAATTAGGTAACTAACTATCCCGGAAAACCGGGACATTGTAATAAAAATCTTAATTAATAAATGTGATTTGCTTTACACATCATCAACAAAAAATATGCTTTTGTGGGTGAAACCACGGAAAACATATAGCATTTGTATAATGTTCCGCGGAAGTTCATTATACTTCTATGAGGAAGCGCCTTGAACGGCAAGTTCTTTTGTTGTTCAAAATACCCTGCATTCCACCACAATACCACACATTTATCTAGAAAGTATCGCACGTGTTACGGAAATAATATGTTGTTGATTAAATTTTTTAATATGCGGATACCTTTTACTGAGTTTAATAATTTCAAAATACTGATTGAATGAACAGAAACAGCTATTATTCAGTGGAATAAAAAGCATTAATTGTTATGTTATAGATGGCAATTATAGAGGTTAATTTAAATCGACGATTGCTTACATGGGTATTGCTACTATCTGAATAATAATGAGCCCTTTTTTCATAATGATTAGTTTTTATGTGGGAAAGGGTAAAATTGGTTCCGATTAAAACCAGCATTATATCATACAATTAAAATTACGTTTTTTCAACAATCAAAAATAATTGACTTAATTAAAAACAGTTTGGGTCTTTATTCCCACCAGCTGGTGGTCTTTTTCCCATAGTCCTTCTCCTTCTCCTTCTCCTTCTCCTTTCCTTCTCCTTCTCCTTCTCCTTCTCCTTCTCCTTCTCCTCCTTTCCTTCTCCTTTCCTTCTCCTTTCCTTCTCCTTTCCTTCTCCTTTCCTTCTCCTTTCCTTCTCCTTCTTCTCCTTCTCCTTCTCCTTCTCCTTCTCCTTCTCCTTCTCCTTCTCCTTCTCCTTCTCCTTCTCCTTCTCCTTCTCCTTCTCCTTCTCCTTCTCCTTCTCCTTCTCCTTCTCCTTCTCCTTCTCCTTCTCCTTCTCCTTCTCCTTCTCCTTCTCCTTCTCCTTCTCCTTCTCCTTCTCCTTCTCCTTCTCCTTCTCCTTCTCCTTCTCCTTCTCCTTCTCCTTCTCCTTCTCCTTCTCCTTCTCGTTCTCCTTCTCCTTCTCCTTCTCCTTCTCCTTCTTCTTCTCCTTCTCCTTCTCCTTCTCCTTCTCCTTCTTATTCTCCTTCTCCTTTTCCATCTCCTTCGCCTTCTCATTACTCAAACTTTTTTGCAGATAAAGTCGGATAATTGTTGTCCTGATGTAAGTAATTTCTTGTATAATCTCCTCAAAGGGCATTTCAGATATTTTATAGGGCAATATATCCCTCGTAAGAAGGAACGCATTGATTATCAACGATTTTAGTAATCACTGTCTTAGTCGATCAAACGGTGCCAACGGAAGTAGTACTAGATAATCCTATTAACTTTTCTTTTTGTATTACGATATGGTACTTTTTCTGATATTGATTCACGAAAGCAAGCAGAAAACAAAGTGAACAAATTTCCAATATGATAAGTTACGCTAATATATCAAAAACTATATGCATAACCATTGGATGCAACAGGGACAATATGATGGAGCTTGTTGATGTGAAAATGAATTAGTTGTAGAAGCCATAAAGGTTTTTTTTAAGGCACGTCAGTTAAGTACGTAAGATGTTGTTCTTTTAATTTGGATCTCTCCTTTCTCTTTAATGAGATTTTGTAAGATGTGCTGGAACGCGCTCATACTCACGTTATATATATATCATAATAAGTTTTTTCACAATTTTATTATTTTCTTTATTCTTACGCAATAAATTGAATATCAAAATTTTGCATTTCCTGTAGCAATACATTAAAAAAAGGGAATTTTAAATTCTGTACTAACGTAAATATCGCATTCTATTTATATAAATAAATACAATATATATTGCTGAAAGGTCACAAACTACTGAAGTATATTAGATGTGATCTTGTTTTTTTTTTGCATGTATTAATAATAAACCTACTGTTGATTAAATATTCCCTCAGTCTATAATAGTTTTATTTTATAATGAAAATCTGCCTGTTTTTTTTTTTTTTTCTTTAAATGCATACTCATATTAACTTTTATTTCGTATATACTTGCGATTAAGGGTTGTGTATGTGGGGTGCAGAATTTAAATATATATATTGGCGCCTATGACCAATAAAGAAATTCTTAGGAGCCGTTCACAAAACACATTTCTAAACAAAAGAATACAAGGATGTATTTCTCAACGCGGCAAAGAATGCCAAAGGAAAGTCGGTTTAAGAAGAGTCCGCAGTTTATTTATTATTTCTTTATTTTATTTTTTCATCCCGGAAGCTATTTTTTGAGTTTAAAGCAAAGTAAACTGTTTGCATACGCTCAATTCAATGCAAAAAAGTATGTAAATAGATACATAAGTACAAGAATACAAAATTAATTACGCATGCAATAACATGTTTATATGATAAATTTCTGCCTGCTGTTAATACTTACCCCTATAGCTATGACGTTAAGGGTAATTTCTATTATGTGTACCTATGAATAAATTAAGTCTGAAAAAAGGAAAGCTATTTCTGGAAAACTATTCAGTAGAAGCGGTGGACAAATCAATTCACAAAAATAGCATTTATTTCATACCTCTACAAAGGGTTATAATTTTACATCAAACTAACATGTTCAAGGTTAAATCTATGCAAACTCGAACATGCTGATAGTATATCACCCATGATATTTGTAATTTATCAAAGTGGCGTAATGTGTACGGTACGAAAGAAATTATGTAATTTGTGTCTACCTGTAGACAATCGTTGCGTGAATAATTATCAAGGTCTAAGACTAAGGGCGACGATTAAAATCGACCTTAGCTTTAACGCTTTCCAAATAATATTATTAAAATACTTTCGTCGGCTGGGAATAAAAAAAAAAAAATGATGAATTATGCTGTACCTTGACATTAGTGCCATTTTACTATGTCTAATAATGCAAAACAGCGACACTGAAAAAAATCTTATAGAGTAATGCTAATAAAAAGTGAAAATGGCCTCTATCGTGCTAATTTTCTTCCCACGTTTCACCATTTTGCAAAATACGTAAATGAATTGAATTCGTCATTATAGTCACACGTTAGGAAGGGGGCGACAAATCGTAAGCCTCTTGATGTCATACACATATATACATCTAAAATTTATAATTAATTGTTGTAGACGTTACTTGTTAAAACTTCATATTTAAAATAGAAAACGAATAAAACGATGAAAAGATTCAATTATAATTTAATTAATCACAACAATTGTTTCGCCAAACATTGGCTTCTTCAGGTGCAGATGAGTCTGATTAACAAGCTACAAATATCGGTTTATACAGGGTTTTTCAAGTTGATGGGCTATTAGAAGTATATGAATTAGTAGAAGGAATTCTATTCTGAAACTTGGGCTCATTTGGTTATTGTTTATGCCGCTTCTTTTAAAAATATTATACCGGAAGTCAACAAAAACTTTGTTATTTTAAATGGAATGGTATATTTTTTACGCTGAATTCGAATAAAACGTGTAATTCTAAGGTAAGTTTGATAACCAACTTGTACACCTATGACGATCGGTTTCTGAGTTAATTTAATTTATAGAAAAAAAAATCGCTACCGCAACCCAAATTATAAAAAATCATAACTTCCACAAAATACGACTAAGAGTGTTAAAATTTTTACTAGTAATAGCTGAATATTAATGCTAACGCCTTGACAAAATTGAATTAAATAATTTATGCAGGGCGTTCAAAATAAAATTCTAAAATTGAAAAACTTCAAACACGAATTACTTCGTTTTTTCAAATGGCACCTACTATTTTTTATTTTTTCAATCGATTTCTTTTTTTATCCTCTTTCGATCTATACGGATACTTCCTATTTTAAGTAATAATTCAAAATTATTCCAAAATTTTCAAATAAAATAGGAAGTATCCATATAGATCGAAAGAGGGTAAAAAAAGGAATCGATTGAAAAAATAAAAAATAGTAGGTGCCATTTAAAAAAACGAGGTAATTTGTGTTTGAAGTTTTTCAACTTTAGAATTTTATTTTGAACGCCCTGTATAAAATAATTAATTCAATTTTATCAAGGCGTTAGCATTAATATTCAGCTATTACTAGTAAAAATTTCAACACTCTAAGTCGTATTTTGTGGAAGTTATGATTTTTTATAATTTGGGTTGCGGTAGCGATTTTTTTTCTATAAATTAAATTAACTCAGAAACCGATCGTCATAGGTGTACAAGTTGGTTATCAAACTTACCTTAGAATTACACGTTTTATGCGAATTCAGCGTAAAAAATATACCATTCCATTTAAAATAACAAAGTTAGTATCGACTTCCGGTATAACCGGATGTAAATCGAACTTGAAAATATTTTTAAAAGAAGCGGCATAAACAATAACCAAATGAGCCCAAGTTTCAGAATAGAATTCCTTCTACTAATTCATATACTTCTAATAGCTCATCAACTTGAAAAACCCTGTATATAAACGGTAAAGACTAAGTAAAGTGAGAAATAAGTGGGGTAATTAAATTTTTGAAAACAAATTCAACAAAGGAGACCTATTAACTTCGATTTGATCATTAAGTAAAACATTTAATTTTTTATATTTATTAATATACAAACTTTCTGTTAAATTGAGTTTAATACTTTTGGGTAATTCTTTTAAAATTTTGAAATTATCATTAAAAGAGTGTTTTTTAAGCAACAAATGTTCAGCGTAGGTAGAATCCATTTTTTTATTGATGTAGCTACGTTGATGCTAACAAATCCTATGAATGAAAGATCTCCGAGTTTGACCATCATAGACTTGATTGCAGTCACTACATTCAAGTAAATAAACTCCAGATTTTGATGCTTTATCAGTTTTATCTTTGTTATGTTTTATAAATTTACTTAGTCTTTACCGTTTATATATAAACCGATATTTGTAACTTGTTAATCAGACTCATCTTCACCTGAAGAAGCCAATGAATAAATTTTAATTCGTTGGTTTAATTTTTTAGGTCACAATTATTAAAATTATATAAAAAATATTTTTAAATGACATTTTGTAAATAGTTTTGTAAGTATTGTTTAATTTACTAACTTTTGAATTTAAAATGTAAAAAATGGGTAAAGGGGGGGGGAGCATCTCTATAGGTGCGCCCTGTTTATAAAATCTGAAAATTCGCCGATACTGTTGAATTTCCCTTTAATGCATGTCGTTTTTTCTTGGTTATATGTTGTTAAAATTTACTTTTCAACCAACATTACCTTTCATTCGATTTGTTTCTCTTATTACTCTTGTATTTTTTCAGGTAACGCTTCATAAGATTTTAATTAACTTATTAAATGCCTACGAATTATTTATCAGTTGTATTTATTTCAATAGAATTGACCGTGTCAAATTAAGTTGAGAGTTGTTTTCGCAAATTTTTCACATTGATACCTTTTCATTTCATTCGGTTTTTTATTTGTATAAATAATTTTAATCGATGTAAACTGTTCAGTTAGAGTACTTCATGAATAACAGCTGCATACATAACCACGTTTAAAAAACGATATTAAGTTTGTAATAAAACGTACCCTAATCAGCGCGAAAAATTTAGGTCGCCTCGTGTGCATCATTATATTTATTTATCAGAGTTTCGCCTTGTCGTTTATTTTTCCGGCATTCTTATTTTGCTTTTGTTTGTCTACACGAATGATTATCCAGGTGGCATGCACCTAAGTCCCAATTAACGAACTGCGACCCGTTTTCTTGCCTGTAACTCTCACCCTATCTTGATGGTCCGAATTTTCATTTTCATTGTAATTCTAACGGGTTCTTTACATCTTATAAATCACGCCACGGTGCGTGCGTGCGCAACAAACACGTCTGCAATCGAAAAAAGCCGCGATTAACTTCCTAACAACCAACAGTTCGATCCCAGTCACCTCTTGCTGTGGAATATTTAATTCATGCATAGAAAGTATCGAATTGACTTGGGACTTTCTTTACAGATTCTACTCGATGCTGGTGCCGATATAAATCCCGTACTTAAAACAACAAAGAATGTGTTTATGACCCCTTTGGATTGTGCTCTACAAAGAGGTTTTCGTTCCACGGCCAAATTTCTTCAACTTCATGGAGGTCAACCAGCTTCCAGGATGATCGGCATGAAACAAAGAAATTCCTCCGGCGGAGTGAGTTTACAAATAAGAGACGACATCACCCTCTGCAGTAATTCAAGCAGCGAAACGGAAAAGGAACCAGATAAAATTAGAAGAAAGAAGAAAAGTAGTTTTAGAAGAAAATTAGCTTACAAATATGAACGAATGAAATCTTCAATATCCGACAGTGAATATGAAGAAAGAAGACAAAGAAAATCGCACTCTGGTCATATTAAACAGGAAACCAATGAAACCAATACTGGGCAAAATACAGAATGCAAGGATTCTTTCGTACAACAAAATATCGACTACCAACATTCGAATAAAGGCCTTGGTGGGGAAATATTTATATATGCCAACGAAGTTAACATCAGCGATAAAAACAATGACGTTAGAATTCAACAAAATGGAGAAATTATAGTTAAACATAAAGAACCTGCAGACAAAAGAACAGAAGGATCTGAGTTAAAACCAACCCGTCCCAAAAGTGCAAAAGTTGTTGAAGAACAAAAATCGGACTCAAATATGAAAGCTGATAGTGTAAGTATTACGAAACACAAAGAAGGTACAGATAATGTTAAAACTGAAAGTACTTCTTACAAACAAGATGCCGGTAAAATGGTAGTGTCTGATGAACAATCAATAATGTCAAATACAAGTCACGAAGAAGATCAGCACAAGGAATTAATCGTCGAAGCTTCCGTTCATGCTCCCCCAAAGAATAAACAAGGAGATATTAACGCACAAATTGTTTCAATAGAAACTGCCGATGAAAAACTGAAAACCGAAGATATTAAAAGCCACACTGATGAAGCCAAAACTGATGAAGTCGAACAACCAAAGGAAATTAAAGCGGATACGTCCGAACTCAGCATTGGAGCAGAAAATGTTACCTCAGGGAAGAATTTGGGTACTTCTCTGGATGAATCCAAACCCATTCCAGGGGCCGATAAAGAGGAAGTGTCTGAAAGCCTTCAACACGAAAAGAATAACACAGAACAAGTTAAAACGGCATCAACAGAAACAAAAGAATTATTTCAAAAGGAAAACAGTTCAGAAAAGGAAATAGATGAAAAGGATGTCGAAACTAACAGTGCCGAGGAGACAGGCAATCTTCAAGAACCAGTAATTTCGACAAATAAAATGGAAGTACAAGAACAAACAAGTACACCAGTAGAAGTAGAAATGGAAGCTAAAGCTCAAGATGAGCAAAAACCTGCAGTTGATAAGGAAACACGAAAATCAAATCTTAAAAGTAAGCAAAAGCGTGAGTATATTAAAACTGAAAAAACAAAAGAGTCGCCCGCGGACAGTAAAAGCTCTACAAAAGAACCAACTCAAGAAGAACCTAGAGAAACATTAAAAATTGATCTGAAGAAACAGATGAAGCCAAAACTTCAGAGATCTAAAAGTCAAATAGGTGATTCGAAAGATGTTTCGTTCAGTTCAGAAATATCAGAATCAGATAGACGTCCTCGAAGCTTATTTGCGAGTAGCAGCGAAAGCATTAGCAGTGTTCACAAAAGTTTTAAGGTTCTTGATGGAACTAGTATCGAAAGCCAAGAAACCAAAAGAAAAAGATCTTCCCGAAAAAAAGCTCCATTAGATAGAGGAAGGTCTCGATCAGAAGAAATGAAGCACACGAAAATATATTTTCGAGACTCTGAAAGCGTCATTCCCAAAAAAACACGAATTCCAATGTCAGTGTCTCATCATAAAACTTTATCAAAAAGTGAAAGGAATTTGGACAAATACAATCGTCATTCTGATGTAAGTGGTGATTCTAGAGTTCCATCTTTACCTAATATATACGACTCTGAAGGTAAATCGCAGAGACAGTCAAGGTCGATTTCCAATATGTCAGCACCGATTTTTACTTCTGCCTACAGTGATTATGATCATGAAAGCGCTTCAGAACCGGAAGCCGCGTTATCTAGTGCTTCCAAAAAGAAACGCTTTAGAAAAAAGAGTAAGATACGAGGAGCAAAAAGTGCTGGAAGTGGTTATGACAGCAGCAATTTAATTGACTCTGGTTTTGAACCAAGTCCAAGAAGTAGTCGACTTCCAAAATGGAAAAACATTTCTAACAGGGGTGCTAATATGACTTCAGTAACTCAAAGTATCCAGACCAACATTCGGAGGTATGAATATCTTTATCTTTTTCGTTTTTATATTTTGAAGGTCCTTAGGGTTGTAGTCGGTGAAGATTCCGGGCTAGTAGGCCGTGGTCCTGGCGATGTCTTCTTCGCTAAGAAGCGACTTCACCGACTACAAGCTCCGACCGTGAAAGCCTTAGCCATTATATCATCTTTAGGGTTGCTTGTTCGAATGATTATTTTCATTTTTTCTCAAAATTTGCTTGTTGAATGGTATTTTAAACTTTAATATGTCACTTTTTCTTATAAACAAATCTGTATAGATTCTAAAAATAGTGTAGCAGTTAAATTAATTATCAAAAAATTTACGACATAGTTCGTATTCGCTTCAATATTCTAAGGAAAATAGGTCACATCCATTAATTTGTCATATTCTATCCATAAATATGTACATATATTTTATATAGACATATTAAGGAAACACTTAACCAAATGATACTTCATCATACACGATGAATTATTCAAGAACCCCAACCTTGAATTTGTGGGTTCATGTACAAAATAGCAATGCAGTTTACAATTTTGTAATAATTAACATACGATAAATATATCGACTTCTTCCTTTTTTAATGACATTTAAGCTGTCTGTGGTGCACTTGTTGTGAAACATGGTTATTAATAAATAAGAGTATAAAACAAAAGCACTTTAAATGTTTCATTTAATTTATCAAGAGTAAAGAAACATGCTTGTGTGGAGCACATAATAAATTAAGTGAAACATTTGAAGTTGGTTTTATTATAATTAATCGAATCTACCTTTACTTGATGGAAATTCATAATCAAGTTATAATAAAACACCGTTGAAAATTTCTACACTTTTTTATTTTACTTAACAATTGTTTCACCACTTTGTGGCTTCATCAGAAGTTACAAGATACTTAGTCTAATTTACAAATTTCCTGCTTATTTAAGCCTTACTTACTAGGGTGGGGGTGAAGAAATTGGAAACAGATTCAATCATGGCGAGTTGTTTAGATCTAATTGATCATTTAATAATAAGTGACTGTTTTTTTGTTTATTGATTTCTAATGTTTCAAGAAGATTTAGTTTATAGCTTTTTCCTTCAGTATGTAATATTTTGAAATTTGGATTAAATTCGTGTTTTTCTGTAATTAAATGGTTTGCGTAGTTGGAATCGTTTTTTAATTTTTCATATGATTTTTTATGTTCGCTTATTCGTGTCCTAAATTCTCTGCCCGTTTGTCCTACATAGATTTTTTTACATGTTCCACATTCTAATTAGTATACACCGGATTTATTATTTTTTGGAGTATTGTCTTTATTATTTTTAATATGTTTGGTAAGTTTGTTATTCGTTTTAAATGCTACGTTAATTTTATTTTTATTTAAAAACTTTTTAATGTTTAGTGAGGGTTTACCTATAAAGGTTATTGTTTTTGTTATTGTTTTAAACGTATTGGTTTTTGAATTTTCTATGGGAAAAATAATTGACAGCGCTGTTTTTAATGAAATTTTATTCAAGAGTTTAGTAATTATATTTGTATCATAACCGGTTTTATTTGCAATATAATAAATAATATTAAGTTCTTTAGTATAGTTAACTGGGTTCATGGGGATTTTAGTCAGTCTGTGTAGCATATGATAGAACGCTGCTAATTTATGTTGGTATGGGTGACAAGAAAAGTTATTAATAATTAAATCTGTATGTGTCGGTTTGTGGAATATTGCAAAATTATGTTTGTTATTTAATTTGGAAATAGTTAAATCTAAAAAATTAATGCTGTTGTTTTGTTCTACTTCAAAGTGAATTTTATATTGGGGTGTACATTATTTATTTGTTCTAAGAATTGGTTAAGTTGCCTATCTGATCCGGTGAAGCAAAGTAGAATGTCGTCAACATACCTGTAGTAATATAAACAGCATTTAAATAGCTGGAAAGTCCTAATTGTATCTTCAATGTTAGCCATGAATATTTCAGCTAACAACGGGCTGAGGGGGTTACCCATAATTAAACCTTCTTTACATTCAAATATTTCACTATTGAATTGAAAATAATTTTGTTTTAAACATACTGAAAGTAAATCTATTATTTCATTCTTAACGATAATATTAGTTTTATTTTTTTCCAAATTGGTTTCTATTATACAGGGTGTTTCTGAAATAAGTGCGTTCCTTGAAGGAAGTGATAGGACACTATAAAATAAGAAAATTAAGTTAATGTTTGCAGGTCCGCAAGTTAACCGTTTTCGAGAAAAACATGTTTCAAATTGCAGGCAATTTCCAATCCGGCCCTGGTAAATGCCGTAGAAAAATAGGAGAATGCAACATGGTTTACAAACAGCTGAGAATTGTATTGGTTGTTGATTGATTGGAGCTGTTCGTTAGGTGTTGGATTACAGTAGCCCTTTAAGTAGGCCTTAAATATGTTTATGTTATGAGCCAGCTTTACATGTTCTTCGATCTTTTATCGGAATAACCTTGCATTAAGTTGGCAGTATGTCAGTGTTGATAGATACCCATCGCTTTTAACATGTTTCCGTACCAAATTCATGTTAATGGTCGTTTTCTACTTACATTTATGTAGCTTTTAAAACTAAAACGGTATTATGTTTCTACAATATCATTCATTTGGAAATAGACTAATGTCTGTCTGTTGTAATCATAGCTTGTACCATTGTTCTCCTAAAGTGATATTTGCAAAGCACGATGACCAATGCGAACCATATGGCTGAAGCGAACATGCTTATCTCCACTTACCACCCTTGTGTGTATTTAAAGTCGTAAACACTTAAAATCTGAATGTTATTCGATATTTATTGTTTTGCAAAGCATTGCGGGGTGGAAAGGACAATACGAAAAAAGAAAAACACAAGCAGTCTTCATATCACGCTCAACGAATTCAGTTTGAATCAGTCAATTCTTCAATTCCATTTCAGTAAAGTGCAAACTACAGTTACCTAATTTAAGTAACAATGGCATTTACTACGACAGAACTAAGTGAAATGATATTAATGTATGGCGAATGCCAATACAACATCAACGAAACGATTCAATTGTACAGTCATCGACATCCTCAACGAAGACTTCCAAACCCGCGAACTTTGTTAAGTACAGTGCAACGATTGCGTGAAACCGGCAATGTCCACCCAACATTTCAGGGACTTTTGAACAATTTTTGTAGTATACGTGTATTTGTGTGTGTGTGTGCGTGTGTTTGTGTGAAATTTAATGGTGTTATTACTCATCGATAACCAAACAGTAAGTTGTTAATGTTTACTTTAGCCGTTGGATAGCCGATAGATACTATTTGTTTACATCTCATGAAGCTTTTCACTTACTAACGTAATGCGTTGTGATTACATTTCAAGCCGCTTAAAGACCGAGATTCCAACGCAAACTAAGGCACATGTGGTAAAGATTCGGAAGGGTTGGACTCGGTGTGTACGGCGCGACTTAACGGTAGCCAAGTTTGGCGTCAGGACAACTGCATTGGAATCCCTTCCAACAACAGAGGCCAACGGCACGCGTGCCGTCGTAGGGGTTGGTTTCTGTTGAACTCTCGGTCTGTACGCGACTTAAGCCACGTTGCCAAATTAGGCCCAGGGCCGGCCTCGGCTTGAAACTTGTCGTGTTTTTTTTTTAATTTTTTTTGTCCCGTAACCGTGCTACTATATGCACCATTCGATTCAGTTATAACTTCTGAAGGTGGTACTGAAGGAAAAAGATTCTTTACATCAAAAGATACAAGTTTACACTTAGTTGGTAGGTTGATGTTTTTTTTATTGTTTACCAGCTCCAGAGAGTTCTTAATTGCAAAAGTATTATTATTCGTATGTAACTGCACCTTCATATAGATTATCAAAAACCTTAATTAGTATCTTACAATCACATTGTAATTTTAATAATACTTTTGCAATTAAGAACTCTCTGGAGCTGGTAAACAATATAAAAAACATCAACCTACCAACTAAGTGTAAACTTGTATCTTTTGATGTAAAGAATATTTTTCCTTCAGTACCATCTTCAGAAGTTATAATTATAATAGAAACCAATTTGGAAAAAAATAAAACTAATATTATCGTTAAGAATGAAATAATAGATTTACTTTCAGTATGTTTAAAACAAAATTATTTTCAATTCAATAGTGAAATATTTGAATGTAAAGAAGGTTTAATTATGGGTAACCCCCTCAGCCCGTTGTTAGCTGAAATATTCATGGCTAACATTGAAGATACAATTAGGACTTTCCAGCTATTTAAATGCTGTTTATATTACTACAGGTATGTTGACGACATTCTACTTTGCTTCACCGGATCAGATAGGCAACTTAACCAATTCTTAGAACAAATAAATAATGTACACCCCAATATAAAATTCACTTTGAAGTAGAACAAAACAACAGCATTAATTTTTTAGATTTAACTATTTCCAAATTAAATAACAAACATAATTTTGCAATATTCCACAAACCGACACATACAGATTTAATTATTAATAACTTTTCTTGTCACCCATACCAACATAAATTAGCAGCGTTCTATCATATGCTACACAGACTGACTAAAATCCCCATGAACCCAGTTAACTATACTAAAGAACTTAATATTATTTATTATATTGCAAATAAAAACGGTTATGATATAAATATAATTACTAAACTCTTGAATAAAATTTCATTAAAAACAGCGCTGTCAATTATTTTTCCCATAGAAAATTCAAAAACCAATACGTTTAAAACAATAACCTGTATAGGTAAACCCTCACTAAACATTAAAAAGTTTTTAAATAAAAATAAAATTAACGTAGCATTTAAAACGAATAACAAACTTACCAAACATATTAAAAATAATAAAGACAATACTCCAAAAAATAATAAATCCGGTGTATACAAATTAGAATGTGGAACATGTAAAAAAATCTATATAGGACAAACGGGCAGAGAATTAGGACACGAATAAGCGAACATAAAAAATCATATGAAAAATTAAAAAACGATTCCAACTACGCAAACCATTTAATTACAGAAAAACACGAATTTAATCCAAATTTCAAAATATTACATACTGAAGGAAAAAGCTATAAACTAAATCTTCTTGAAACATTAGAAATCAATAAACAAAAAAACAGTCACTTATTATTAAATGATCAATTAGATCTAAACAACTCGCCATGATTGAATCTGTTTCCAATTTCTTCACCCCCACCCTAGTAAGTAAGGCTTAAATAAGCAGGAAATTTGTAAATTAGGCTAAGTATCTTGTAACTTCTGATGAAGCCACAAAGTGGTGAAACAATTGTTAAGTAAAATAAAAAAGTGTGGAAATTTTCAACGTTGTTGGTTTTATTTTATATTATTATTTATTCTCGTTATATACCTTGTAAAAGTTGTAACTAAAACGAAAAAAATTTTAGAGATGATAAATTTTGCAAGAAATTCTGCAAATTTTAGCAAGTATTTAAACCCGAATTATAAACTAGGTACGTATAGTGGCGGACTTGTGTAGTTCTTGACACCTTTTCTAAGTCTATCAAACTTTTCTAATGCTGTATACCTATTGACGATCAGGTTTTTTATGACCTATCATAACTTAACCAAATCTAGCCGTGGCTGGTTATGACAAAAGCAATGATGGAAATTTTTGAATTAATTCACAAACTTTTATTCAAACACTTCATATGTAGACTGGGCGAATTTGGTAACTGCAAGAGATACAAAACATAATTCTCAGCTTCCCCATTTCTTTTTTTAGGCAAATTCATTGCTATTTTCAAAAGGTTTACGAGTTATAAATAAAAGTTGAAACTTTAGTGTTTTTGCCATATGTTCTTCAGGCAGCTTTCATTTTTTTATTTAATCACTATTAAAAAAGTAATTTAATAACAAACATAATATTGTTGACGTTTACCTTAACCTTTTTTTTCATTATTTTCATTAAGTAGGGATCTGTCATGTTTACGACAGTCATCACTCTTCCGTCATTTTACAGTGTAATGTATAAATTTCCCTTTTCAAATTATCCATTTCTTCTTGAGTCTAAACAATTTCATGAAAATGTCGAAAATTTCTACATATTTAAACGTCTTACTTCAAGTAATAACAATATTGTGATGTGGCGATTTAAATGTAAAATTATTTTTACAATTATTAAAAAAAAACAAATCCACTTTCTCTAAAATAATTCATACTAAATTTACAGCTAGTCACAACAATTGTTTCGCCAACTATTAGCTTCTTCAGGTGAAGATGAGCCAATGCTTGGCGAAACAATTGTTGTGACTAATAAAATTATAATTGAAACTTTTCATCGTTTTATTCGCTTTCTAATTTAAATATGAAGTTTCAATAAGTAACGCCTACAACAATTAATTATTTAAACAGGATACCCCCATTCTTTCACCCACCTCATTACCCATCTCTTACAATAAGTATAACATAAGTACAGTACAATTACTCTATGATGGTCTTCGGGATTGCTAGTTCTTAAGATGCGCAATGGCAAAAGGTAACGCCTTGCTGGCGATAGCCACAGAGATGCATTTGCATGCTTGCTTTGAAGCAGAGTACTTGTCAGGGCGCATTCTAAATCGCCCGACTAATCATTTAAAAATGGTCGAAATATTTTATATAATTATTATATTTTAAAGAATATAAAAGCTGCCAATATAGTGTGCAAAATGCCACGAAATTAACACGTTTCATTATTGAAAGTTTATCTATGTATAATAATTTTGGGTACATAACAGTATCAGGAGATTCAGGTATCAACTAAATTAATGACTATCGGAGACAAGACATCAAGCACCCCTGTCTTAAAACTAGTATATTTATATGTCGTAATTTGTCGAGCGTTGATTGTATCTTTCTTCCTCCGAATGTGTTCTCTTTCTTTCTTCTACGCCGACTTTAAAATCTTCAGAGCTCATCTTAGAGTAATCAAGCTGTACTTCCCATTATTTATTTCATTTTTAGGTACCATCTTGAACGCAAAATCTTCCAGCACCTTCTGGATCTGAAACGACTCCAGATTCGTTCTGGACAACACAACGAAGCAGTTTTAGTGAAAAGAGCCATCGACGCGTATCATCAATCATGTGCAGCTACAGTAGGGGCTGGAAGATACCTTTTAAACGATTATACGTTTAAAAGTTTTGAAATGTTTTTGTACAACTCACTAAGAAAAATTCAGCGTAACGGTTCAGAGCATTTACGAGGACTACCTGAAACTCCTAAAAATCCGCTACTGTGCACCCAAAGTACCCATAGATGTGACCATGCAATACACGCTTATACGGGAATCCCTTGCGCTGCATATCGTAAGTAGTAATTTTCGGTATGATAGAAAGATGCACTTAAAAACCACTGTACTCACTATACCAATATTCTCGGAAGGAGACCGAAAATTAAAAAAGTTATAAATAATATTTTGCGATTAAATGCATTTCTATCGGGTAACCTAAATAAAAGGTACCTACTTTCGAGTTCTTTTTAAAGTACAAAACTAATAAAAAATATAATTCTCGAATTATTTTAGACCATGTTTATATATTACTTATACATAAAACGACTTGGAATGATTAGATTAGATAGAAGAAAATTTATAATAATTAATAAATTTTGTATTACTTAACAAATTATGAACATTTCCTTATAGGTTTGTGATATAATTTTAGTGCCAAAAATGGATCATCACACAATTCCCAAAATTGGTTTCGAATGTAAACCGCAAGGTTTCTTACCTAAAATTAATCCAAGAAACACCGTTACTTTAGAGCTGTGCCATGGTAGCGACAAACAAATAATTTCATTACCAGCTGAACGTCTTGATCAAAATAAGCGCTACTACGTTACTTTTACTGTAAAGGGACAAGATGGGAAAACCAAAACAAAGGAGGATACCAATCAAGATGATGATGGACATCAACATTCAAAAAGTATTTAGAATTGAGTTAGATATAACTTATATTAATACGAAACAAATTATTTACAAATTGTTCATTTGGCAGAAAAGACTGTTGCTAGTCCTACTTAGTAATATTGATTGATACTCATTTTAGAAACCATAAGAAAACATCAATTAATCATTTATCAATATTGTATTGGGTATTTATTTATAAGTTAGGTTGACAAGTTGCTGCAATTATAAAACTTGCAATAGTATATAATAATAATACAATCCCCATTAAAAAACTGAATCCTTCTTTATCAACTTAATTTCTGTTCATTTTTAATGTTCAAGAAATAGTAATTGATTAGTCAAGATTCTTAATGGCTAGATGAACGACTCAGAGCAAAAGAACTTTAAGGTATAGGCCCAAAACCATTTCCTAAAGTGGTTTGGTCGTTAAAGTCCCAATTATACTTTAAAATCTAATAAGAACTTCTAATTATTAATTACATCGGAAAGTAATTATGTTCAAAGCCTTAAGAGCTATAAGGGCTTGGACTACATCAAAAGGCTCTGGATAGTTTTGCTCTGCTTTGAACTTTTAAAGGGCTTCAAGTTTATTTAAAGGGCTTTAAACACTTCAATAAGATTTTGACCACTATGAAAGAGTTTCAAGCATTGGAAAGTGCTTGAAAACCTTTTTTAAAATACAAATTACTAAACACTTTTAAAAAATAATTTGATTAGGCCCCAACTACTAATTCGCGAAAAAGCTTGAAATACAGTGTTTCTGAGCCCTAAATGGCCCTGAAGTACATTTTCAAGCACAAAGCATTGAAGCTCTGCCAAACAAGATTTTAAATATCCATTCTGAGCGTTTAGAATGAGAGAAAATTAATTAAGTCGCTGAAAAAACATTTCGATGACATGTTTATCGAGTTAATACCATTCTTGAGCAAGATAATGTCTTTCAAGGTCCAGTCGTTAGATTTTTGTAGTCATCGGTCAGATTACATATCCCATAATTATTTGTTATTGTCAACCATTTTGTAATGTCCATTTGTTGGTTTATTAGTTATTTCTTATCAATAATCAGAAACACACCCGCCGTGAGGATTTTGTTAAGAGCATAAAGTGTATATTTATTATTTAATTCCTTTGTATTGAATATTCAGTATAGTAAAACAAACTCTATTTAAACTTAAGTGAATATCAACAAAAAATGTTAGTACCTAATTAAATAACTACCTATACCTATATTAAATTGCACTGCCATTAAATGTAATAGAGCATCATGCAAACGTAAATCTAATTAAAGTGAAATCATGTAGCAATTTCAAGCATCACCATAGTAGACTTACAGAAGGTGGCTTATTTAAAAAATTAATATCGTAAACAGTTGCCTTATAACTAAGGCTTTTGTATTTACCTAACTAATACTTTGATGTATGAGACAAATTACTACAATTGAAGTAGAACAGTAAAGAGAGTTCGATATTTGGACTTGATGACCTCGGACCAGGATTACCTCTCCTTCGTTGATTCAACAAATGAAGCCAATTTGTTAATTGCTGGCGTTGGCATCCTCACAAACCATGACAAGGGCGTAATAAGATACTGAGTTTCAGCAAAACCACAATGGAGGATTTTACGGCTTAGTTACGTTCCTTGAGATTGTCAAACACAACTGTTACAGAAATTTGGATTTCCATCCGCGAACTCACCGAAAATAGAAAACTAATCTTGAACAACAGCTATCAATCCCGAAAATCGAATCCTTTTTTTCTCCCCATCTTCTCAGCTTCTGGTAAGTTCAAATCATTAGATATGTATCAATTGATGTGCCTAAGAAAAATTGAATTTTCTATTTACCATCTTCTATGAATTGAGCATCTACAATAGGGATTTGATTAAATCTTCATTTTCATTATCTCCTGCGACAGATATAGCTACGTTCATCATAAAGCCTTCATTTAAATGGTAATATCTTTAATAAAATTTAAGACCTAGACGGTTTTGGATTTACCTTAATCATGTACCACTGGCTTCAACATCATACTCAAATAATCGTTATATTTGCTTTATGTAATTGAAACAAAATATAAATTACGTGTAAATTCGTTATGTCTACCAATAAATAAGTACTTTTTATAGGACATATAATAACTTATTAATAAGAGTGTTTGTAAAATTGTTAGTACATACGTTGTAACCATTATTGTAAATTGTTTTATATGTTTACCTAATTCTTGTAACTTTAATGTCAAAAAATTGAACACGCATAATAATAATAATTGGTACACAAGAATAATAAAATATTAACTGAAGTAGAACTCACTATAGTGAATGCATTGAATTGTTATTGTATGTACAATTCTAGATGTTTCCGTGTGTAACTAAAATTATTTTTGTAAATGAATTAATTAAGATCCACGATTGTGTATATATTTCAGTTTTTATTTTAATAAACGTAATATATTTATGTAGTTTTTTTAGTTACAATTAAACTACAGCCCTACTACTGTTTATTCTAACTAAAATTACTAATGTTAAACTAAAAAGTTAATAAACAGTTAATACTAATTACAAAAGGAGAATGTGAAAGAATTTATAAAAAATACTTAGCGATTTCCTCAAAATTCACCCAAGAAATTTGAACATTTCGACCGCGTAGCAAAACGTTTTCTAATTGGATTGACGTCAGTATCTAGTGTGTAACAGGGATCGTTATATGTTGTAAATAATTGTATTTGTTTTCTATAATTTACTTTCAGTTCCTATTCCGAGCTCTTGAGCATTCTACATTACCTGCATTTACCCTGGCTAATATTTATTACTAGTAACTTGGTTTCTCTCGTAATAACATTCCATTCTAATTATTTCTGAGAACTCAATATACTTTCTGCCTTTCTTCTAAACTACCCCCTTTTCCTTATCAACCAGTAACAACTTTAGCTATAAATATCTTTATTTTCGATCCCAGTGGTACCGAGCGGTATGGTCTAGATCATTGCTTAGCATTCGGGAAGTCACCGGTTCGATTCCGGGGCCGGTTACTCTGGTCCAAGTTTTTCTGTGGTTTCCTTGGATCATTTAGGCAAATGCTGAGGTAGTAATATTCCACAGATAGTCTTTCACTTCTCTTCTGTCTTCATTTCGTCTGTCTCATCTTTCTTCCCCCAACCATCACCCACACATTCCCACTATTTCTAAAGGAGGTTGAAGTGGGCCTTCCGCCCTACCTCTCCGACTTTGCACAAGAGTGTAGGTCGGGGGGGGGGGGAGACAGCCCGCCCACCAATATGGTGGGAATGAAACAACCATAAGTTTTTCTTTATCCCAATAGTCAGTTCTAAAGTTCTTGCTTAGTTTCTTTTTCTTCACCTACATTGTAAGTTGTCCTATTTATAGTTATTATCGTTATTGTCATTTTGTGATGTTGTCTTCGTTATTGTTCTCCTGTTACTTCCTATTGTAAATAGTTTATTCATATTCTTCTGTGGTGATTAAAATTTCCAAAAACATATTCGGTGTTAGTGTTTTATTTTATCGGGCCATATTTGTGCAGTAAAAACTAACCGAAAACACTACAATTGTGTTCGAAAACTCCGCCTACTGGGATGCCCATTAATACGGTACTATTACATTCGGCCGGTGGTGTTATTTCTTTCCCTGGTGTTATTCTGTTCATTAAGAATAGAACCAGGTTTTCAAAGAGCTGACACACACAATTTACATTTGTATAGATGTGTAATTGTAGAAATTCAAATTTTACTGGCATCAAGAAGCGAAGATTATGAAATTATTAGAAATATAGAATTTCAATTTTGAATAGATACAATTAATACCTTTGTTTCATTTGGTAGTAATCCATATTTAGGTTTCCTGTAATCATACTTGCAATCTTCGCTTTATTTAATTAGGTACCCCTGGCATTTTATTTATCAATCAATTGTGCACTTTTGTTTGTATATTCCTTTCCTTTTTGGACTCGATGTGTTCTGGTGATAGGACAAAGAAATAAAAATAACGCGAAAACGGTAAACTATTTAATTAACAAATAAAAGAAATGAAGACTAGAAGTATAATTTGAGCGTAGAGTTGGAATTTCGAAAGAGAAGGCACGAAAGCTGCATCAGATTAACTCTTGTTTTTGAGATTATCAGAAGGGTGATAAGGAGGAGTTAGAAATAAGTTGATCAAAGTAAGGAACCAATAAGATAGTAGTGAAATCTGGAAATGTTGTTTAGAAGAAATACTGAAAATTTTATTTTTGAACCTAAATCACTGTTAAAAGGGGGGATAGGAAAGTACGTAGACGATAATTAGTCGTTAAGTGAAGAATTTATACAGAGCAGGTAAAGAGCAAGTGTAGAAATAGAGAATATTTACACAGCAATAATAATACCATACACAATGAAATTGACAATCATAACAATACACAGACATTTACAAAAAATCCATACACACAAATGCATGTAATAAGGTTTATGACAAACATACCAACAAATATATAAACATATACTTAGACTACCAACCACGTCATAGCTCGGTAACTTCACGGATCACGGATCAGCGACCACCAGGGATATAAAAACCAACAGCAGCACAAGATCTCCAGTTTCAGAACTTCTGAAGAAGAGAGCGATATGACTCTCGAAACGTCAAGAAAAGTAAAATCGACAACGTGGGAACCAGCCCGGAAACCATTGGACAAACGAAGCCAACCACGGAAGCCTGCAGACCAAACCAAATATACTGTGACGTGTTCGATCACGGAAAACACAATAATTAACAAAACAAAACAACGAATTTATTTAATTACTAAAGTTAATTTGACTACACTACGGTTATAAACAAGTCTACGCAATTTATTTCACTAAAAAGTCTATTTTCCCGCTCGCCTCTGGTGCAAACACTCGCTATACCATAGACACTATGACTTCTATCGCTTGTTGTTCGCCTATCAATCGCTTCGCTTCCAAACATCAGCTGTTCACTGTCAACTAACTCGGTGTGAGCGTCTCCCCTTTATATAGTCTTTTCAGCCTTTTTCTAGGGAATTCTACAGCCGTCTAGTAATCCAATTGTTTTCCCATTGATCTTTGCTGGTGTTTTCTAGATATTTCAGGAAAACCGGGAGTATTCCTTATGTATTCAGGGAAGATGTTCGTTAATTATGCTCACACCTACTTAATTGGCAAGTACTCGTAACACTGCCCCCTTCTTTGAATTGATCGTCCCGATCAATGTCTTGACCTTTGTAGGGCGCCAAGCGGTCCAAGTGTACAACTTTCATCTTGGCCTTTGTTCCTCTCTGAATACGGTAGACCACGTCATTCAGCCTTCTGACCACGGTGTAAGGTCCTTCCCAGGCTCGCTGTAGCTTCGGTGAGCGCCCTTTTCGACGGACAGGATTGTAAAGCCACACCTGGTCCCCTTCTCTGAATCCTGTGCTGTTGGCTCTCCGGTCGTACCTGGTCTTCATGCGATGTTATCGAGTCGTTCCTCTAGTTGCTGTGCGTAGTCAGTAGCCGAAGGTCGCCGATCTTCTGGGTGTCCAAACCGGATGTCCATAGGTAACTTCAGCTCTCTTCCAAATAAAATGCTGGCTGGTGTTCTGCCGGTGGTCTCATGAACCACACTTCGATAGGCCAACAGGAACAAAGGTATGTGCTGGTCCCAGTCTGTCTGGTGATCGTTGACAACCATTTTCAAATTGGTTTCCAGCGTCGCGTTAAACCGTTCGACCATTCCGTCAGATTGTGGATGTAATAGAGTGGTCCTAGTTTTCTGTACTCCTAGCAGCTCACAGACTTCCCGGAATACCGTGGATTCGAAGTTCCGTCCCTGGTCAGAGTGGATCTCCATCGGAACTCCATACCGACTGATCCATTGGTTCACCAGCATTCCAGCGACCGTAGTAGCTTCTTGGTTTGGGATTGCGTACACTTCGGGCCATTTGCTAAAATAGTCCATCACTACCAAGATGTACTTATTGCCAGCAGCTGTTGTTGGGAATGGTCCTGCTACGTCCAGAGCTATTCTCTCAAATGGGGCACCAACATTGTACTGTTTCATTCGCCCTCGGCTTCGAGTCTGAGGTCCCTTGGCTGACGCACACGTTGGACACTTCCTACACCAATTTTCGACGTCTCTTCTACACTTTAGCCAATAAAATCGCTCTCGCACCTTCTCCAACGTCTTTGTTACTCCGAAGTGTCCTCCACCAACACCTCCATGGACTTCTTACAGCACCTCGTGGACTCTGTTCTTCGGGAGAACTACTTGATGTCGAATTTTAATTCCGTCAGGGCTTTCCCACACTCGTTTTAGTACCCCATTCTAGATGATGAGCGAATCTCATAAGGCCCAATAGCTCTTCGTGATGGTACTCGTACTACTAACATCTGCCCAGGTAGGTCGTGCTGTTCCTGCCTTTTTCCACCGCAGTATCGGTTTAATGTCTTCGTCGTTATCTTGGTCTTTCGCCAGGTCTTCGTTCTGCCAGTGTTCTTCAAGTTCCACCATCGTCTGACAGATCCTTGCCAAGTTGACTGGTTCCTTCTTTTCGGCGGCCATGCAATGTTTGAAGTTCTTCGAGCATGGTCTTCGCGAGAGGGCATCAGCGTTACCATGTTGTTTTCCAGCACGATGCTCGATGCTGAAGTCGTATACTTGTAGCCGCTGTAGCCATCGAGCCAGTTGTCCCTCTGGGTTTTTAAATTGCAGCAGCCATTTCAGGAACGCATGGTCCGTCCTTAACAGGAATTTTCGTCCGTAGAGATACTTATGGAAATGTTCGAGAGTTTTGACGACTGCCAGCAATTCTCTACGGGTCACGCAATAGTTTCGCTCCGGCTTTGACAGTGCCTTACTGAAGTAGCCAATGACTTTTTCTTTTCCTTCCTGCATCTGCGACAGTACACCACCAATTCCTACATTGCTGGCATCCGTATCGACAATGAAGTCTGTGTCGAACTGTGGGTACGTCAGTATTGGGGCTTGAGAAAGGGTAGACTTCAGTGTTTCAAAAGCTTGCTGACATCGTTCTGACCATTGGAAAGGGACACCATCCTCTGTTAACTTGTGGAGCGGTCGAGCTATATCTGCAAATCCCTTTAGGAATCGTCGGTAATAGGAACACAGCCCCAAAAAGCTTCTCAGGTCGTGTTGGTTCTTCGGGACAGGCCAACTTCTCACAGCTTCAGTCTTGTCAGGATCAGGTCTTATTCCTTCTGAGGTGATAACGTGGCCAAGATATTTCACCTCATTACAGAACAGAGGGCATTTCTTGGGACTGAGTTTCAACTTGGCTGCTGAAAGCTTCTTGATCACTTCTTCGACATTCTGGAGGTGGTCTGCGAATGTCTTTCCCAGTACTCTCACGTCGTCTAGGTACACCAGACAAACCTTCCAATTGAGCCCTTGTAGCACATTTTCTATAAGTCGCTCGAAGGTGGCGGGAGCGTTACATAGTCCAAATAGCATAACGTTAAAGTGCCATAGCCCATGACCAGTCGTGAATGCGGTCTACTGCTTGTCTTGTGGATCCAGTTCCACTTGCCAGTATCCACTCTTCAAATCTAACGTTGAAAACCATTTGGCACCAACCAAGCTGTCAAGGGTGTCGTCGATTCTGGGTAAGGGATATCTGTCCTTTAAGGTTACGTCTTTGAGCTTCCTGTAGTCAACGCAGAACCTGGTCGATCCCTCCTTCTTCCTAACCAACACTATCGGAGAAGCCCAAGCACTTTGTGATGGTTCGATTACCCCCTGTTCTTTCATGTTCTTCACCAGGTTGTTGACTTCTTCTTGCTTAGCCCATGTAACTCTTCTAGATGGTTGTTTAATAGGACGAGCTGATCCCGTGTCTATACGGTGGTATGTCAGATTCGTCCTCCCAAAGTCGTTGTCAGAGAGGGCGAAGACGTTTCGATACTTGCTGAGCAGTTCTTCGAACTTTCTAATTTGTTCGCTGTTAAGGTTTGTGGCCGAACGCTGCACTAAGCCTCGAAGAACGGTTGGAAGCGGTTCGCTCTCTGCCATTGAGGATTCAGCTTCGACTTCGCACTGGAGGATGGATACCACGGGTTCAAGGACTCCTACTTCCATTCCTTTACACACTTTCTGTTCGAAGTCCTTCAGATTGACCACTCTGACAGATGCGTTCGGCGTCCCAGTTCGAATTAGTGTTCGTCCTATCAGTATGGCTTTCTGTGTCAAATCCGGGTTTTTGGCTTCTACTATCCCCACCAAACCATCCGCACCTTCGCCGTCGATGTTTATTTTGAGAACTACCTCGGATCTAGCAGGTAGTAACCGGTCTTCTGCAACGATGACCTTTCGAAGACCGCACTCTTTGGTGGGGTTTGTCATCACCAACTCTTCCTTGCCGATGCGTAAAATACCGGAGCCCAAATCCAGATTAATTTTATTTCGTTCAAGAAGATCCAATCCGATGATCACGTCGTCGGCGACATCGGCTACCAGTGCCCTGTGTCGAAGGCATACTTCTCCCAGTCTCAATTCGATGTCGCATTCTCCTCTAATCGGCGCTGTTTCTCCAGTAACCGTGGTCAAACGTAGCTTCCTCTGCAGGGGACGGATTCTCCACTCGTTAACGATGTTCGGCCGGATTATGGTCTTTGAAGCTCCCGTATCGACCACCATTCTAACCTTCTTGTTGTTGATATGACCTTCGACGAATAAGGACTTGCTTCCGTTTAGTTGGGAAACGACGATTTCTGCTGGGGCTTGGTGGGGAGAAGCCAACTTGCGCCCGTCAAAGTTGGCTGATCTTAGTTTCCCGAATGCTGTCGGTCCGCACGGCGTTCATCGGCCGGGCAGTCTCGCTGTAAATGTCCGTGCCTTCCACATTCCCAGCACCTTGGTCTTCGTTTGTTTTGGCCACAGTCTTGGGAAAAGTGACCGACCTTCCCGCATTCCCAACATTTGGCCGATGCTCTCTTGTCGTTGATGGTAGTCCTCTTGACAGTTTCGACGCATTCTTTGGTCAGTCTTGTGACTTCATTCTTGTATTCGTCGTGTTCAACAGCTGTTTGGCGTACACGCACGTGGCCCTTGGAAGCTTGTTTTGCAGCTTCGAATTCTAAGGCGTGCGCCAGTGCGTCACTCGCAGTCTTATGGCGGGCCAAACGGAGAACTTGCTGTAAGTCGGTGTCCCTCACGCCATCGACGAATGTTTGGACTGCTAGCTGGTCTGCGAAGTCCTGCGGAGCGGTAGGGTAGGCCAATCTAACTAGACGTTCCACATCGGCCTCGAATTCTTGTAGATTTTCTGATGTCCTCTGGTTGCGACACTTTAGTTAGGTTTGGTACACTTGTTGCAAATGTTTGTCGCCATATCTCATTTCAAGTCGCTCTAGCAGCGCAGAGAAGTCCCGTTTTTGGTGCTCTGGAATACCTTAAAGGACGTCCAATGCTTCTCCTCGCAGAGCTATGACCAGCGCCGTTGCTTTCTCAAAATCGTTCCAGTTGTTTGCTTCTGCCGCTGCCTCGAACTGTCGTTTGTATACAGACCAGTAAACTTTTCCGTCGAAAGTCGGTGGTTTAATTCTAATTGCTTTCGCAGTGTCTTCGGACTTTACTTCTCTAGCGGGTCTTGTGTTCTCGACCTTCTGTCGCATCTTCTCTACTTCCTCTTGTACTTCTTTCAACTCATCTCTTGGCTTCTCTTGTCTCGTCTCCAATTCTTGTCGTACTTCCTTTAATTCTTCTTGCACTTCTACTCTTACCTCCTTTAACTCTTCTTTCACTTCGGTTCTGACTTCTTTAAACTGTTCTTTTAATCCTTCCTGCTCAATTTTTATTGCTCTCATATCTTCGATCAGTTTTTCTTGGCCTGCCTTAATTTCTATTTAGCCCGCTTCATTTCTTCTTGTGCTAATTTCATTTCGTCCTGTCCAGCTTCCATTTTATTCTTCAATTCTTCCTGTCCACATTCCATTCTTTCTTGTCCAGCTTCCATTTTATTCTTCATTTCTTCCTGGCCTACCTTCATTTCTTCCTGGCCTGCCTCCATTAAAGCCTTTATTTGTTCTTCCATTATTGCCGCTTGTTTTCTTGTTACTGGCATAAGGCTTTAAAATTCTTCTTCACTTCGGAAATTTCTTTTGTAGAAAACGAAGTATTAAGTCGCCACAATACCCCCCTTCCAGTTTTCAACATCACGAAAATTTTTACACGTATTGTAGGCGATCCGGAAAATGAACGCGTCTACCAGAACGAGTGCGAGTCGGTTGATTCAAGGCTACATTCGATTGAGTTGGTGGTTCAGGATGCTGCTTAGTGTCCTTAGTGACGATGGTAGTTTCCTCGTCTCTCAACACTTATGCTGGTTTCAGCCTGTCAACGGACACTGTGACTTCGCGACAGCAAATCAGGATGACGAATGTCTTGTTAGTTCTTTTAACACTTGGAAACTACCTTCGTAAAGTTGTCGTTGTTGGGTCCGTCACGCCTGACGAGTACTTGTTCTGTGTAGGCGATGTCTGTGAACAAATAGGGGGTCCTTTTGCCATATCTGGTTCCATTTGTTGAGATCAAACGTTGGGTATGCCGCCGCAATATTTTCACGAATGCGGCTGGTTTGTCGTTGTCGGGCTCCAGTAATGTTGTAAAGAACTACCCTGGCAAACAACGGTTCTCCGTAGACGATTTCTGTTTACGTGCTCTGTAGATCGTCCTTTCAGGCTGCTCGGATTCCTAGCATAACTGCTAGGAGGGCTTCGGTCCAGGAATAATGTTCGTGGCTTTGATTACCGCCTTTAACTGCCTATGAAATCTCCACCATGCCATTAGCTGCCGGAAGGTACGCTGTTGTTCTGACACCTAATAAAAAAAAACTTTGGGGTATTTCATTCCCACCAATATTGGTGGGCGGGCTGTCCCCCCAACCTACACTCTTGTGCAAAGTCGAAGAGGTAAGGCGGAAGGCCCTCTTCAGCCTCCTTCAGGAATCGTGGGAATGGGTGAGTGGCGGCGTGGGGGAGAAAGATGAGACGGACGAGAAGAAGATAGAAGAAAAGTGAAAGACTATATATGGAATATTACTACCCCAGCATTTGCCTAAATGATCAAAGGAAACCACAAAAAAACTAGGACCAGAGTAGCCGGCCCGAAAATCGAACCGGTGACCTCCAGAATTCTTAGCAATGATCTAGACCACTTGAGCGTGCCGCTCGGTAACACCTAATAGGTTATTTAGCTGCCTAAATAGGTGAGACTCAAACTGCCTTCCTTGGTCGGTTGTTTTGCGAAGTGGAGTGCCAAATCTGGAGACCCAATTCGATCCACACATGTTAGGTAATACTTATAGCCTTTGGAGATGGGCATTACTACAATGTCCATTTGCACATATTCAAACCTACTTCAAGGTAGGGCGAAGATACCAGGGGGAGTTGACAGATGACCGGTGATTTTGACTCGCTGACACTCTTCTGGACAATGTTCGGCAATCCTTGTTCATTGACGGCCATACAAAACGCTGGCATACCGATTTATTCCAGAGATGAAGACCGTGAAGCTTGTCGAAAATAGCACGCCTAAACTGCGATGTAACGAAGAGATGTGCGGTAGATGTAGAAACGTCGCAGTATAACGATGTTTGGGAACCGTGTATTTAGACTAGTTTTAATTGCAATCTAGTTGGCGATCCTTACAGTAGTTTCGTTAGTTCAAGGTCCTTTGTTTGAGAAGCCGCCAGTTAGCTGAATGCGACAGCGTATCAGCAACAGTATTGTCTTCCCCTGAAACATACTGGATATTTGTAGAAAATTGTCCTATGAAACCTAGATATCTAAATTGTAGCGGTGTGCACTGTCTATCATTCTTCTTGAAGGCATATATAATTATTGGTTTATGGTCCGTGTATATAGAGAAACCTATTCCTTCAACCATATACCTAGCGAAAATATTTGAGTACATATAGCCAATGAATCCCGATCGTATGCAGAATATTTTCTTTCAGCGTATTCAACTTCCGAGAAAAGAATTCTAGCGGTTGCCAAGCATCGTCGACTTGCTGTTGTAGAGCTGCACCAATTGCTAGATCGGAGGAATCGCAAAAAAGTGCCAATGGAGCATTCGATATTGGATGTCATACCATAATGGCTTGCGATAAACTTTCTTTGGTAGCCTCCAATGCGGTTTTCGCCGATGGTGTAAGCGTCCTTCCCTTCACGTTTCCTTGTATCAGACCGTTTAACGGTGCCTGGATCTGGGCAGCCCTAGGTAGGGAACGTTTATAGAAATTTAACATACCTGGGTACTGCCGAAGTTGTTCCAAAATATCGTCTATATAGGCGAAACAGAAGTGCAGGTTTCGATGAACTTCATTGCCAAATCCGAACCCCATAAATGTAAATTCAAATAATCCGAACGGCGTCGTAATCGCAGTTTTGGAAATGTCTTCTTCGGCCGCTGGTATTTGATGGAAAGCTTTGACCAGCTCAATGGTTGAGAAGATTATATTTCCGGCAAGACTTTTTGAAAAATCGTGGATATGGCGGACAGGATAACGATCGGGCTCCGTCCTGGCGTTAAGGCCGCGATAGTCGCCACACTGTCTCCATTCCACGCCTTGCTTATGGACCGAATACAGGGGAGAGGACCAGCAACTTTGAGAAGGCCTAATTATTCCTAATTTCAACATCGCATGGAATTACATTTTTGCGATTTGTGGTTTTTCCAGCGCCAATCGTCTGGGTTTATGGGACACTGGTGGTTTATGAAAAAAGATTGAAACAATTTTTAAAAAGGAGGGGTGGGGAAAGAAGGGGAGGGAAATATAGGAAAAAAATGATTATAAGGGAAAAGGAAGGCAAGTGCTTAGTTTATATATACATATAATAATAAAATTTATAGGTTGGAAAATAAATTATGTTTCTTTTTTTCCTTTATATATGGAGATGTATATATAACTTTTTTTGTTCAATAAAGCTCTTACTACTACTACTACTACTACTTCTCCCGAGGACCGTGCTCGAATCCGTGATGAAAATGCGGCGTGATGTATTGAATTGGCCTTCGTCTGCCGCCATTAACGACTGCCGCTGGCATTTCCCGGGTTATTTAGGGTTTTAGTAAACGTATACGCTTTTGTGCAATTGTTTGCCTGAGAACCATACCTACCGTGATACCAACACAGTCCTTCGGGATGGTAGCGGCTTCGATATTTAGATCGTGAGTGGGAATGCAACCTTTCTCGAAAACAATTCTGGGTAATCACTTTGTACGGGCCCTCCCAATTCTTTTGTAATTTAGGGCACCTTACTTTCTTGCGAACTGGGTTATAGAGCCATACACGATCGCCCTTCCTGAATCCAGTGGAATTCGCGCGCTGATCGTAGCGGGTCTTCATTCGGTCACTTTCGAATTTTATTCTTGTTCTGACGGCTTTATGGATGGTGTTTAGCCGCTCGCGTAGTTAAGATACATAATCGTCCGTGAACAGCGAAGAATCTTCAGCTCGACCAAACATCAGATCAGCAGGTAGTCTCAGTTCTTTCCCGAATAGCACACAGGAAAGGGTCTGTCCGGTGGTCTCCTGTATGGATGTCCTATAGGCCAGAAGAAATAAGGGAATGTGGCGATCCCAGTCGGTCTGATGATCGTTCACAAACATCCTCAGGTTGCTTTCTATAGTCGCATTAAATCGCTCTGCCATGCTATCAGTCCGAGGTTGCAGCGGAGTCCTTATTCCCATCAATTCACACACTCGTTGGAAAATTTCTGATTCAAAATTTCGGCCCTGGTCAGTGTGAATCTCCATAGGAACTCCATATCGGCTGATCCAGTTGTTTATTATTGCCTCCGCCACTGTGGTTGCATGCTGGTTGGAGATTACATAGGCTTCCGGCCACTTGCTGAAGTAATCCATCACAACTAGGATGTAGCGGTTGCCATCTTCAGTTCGGGGAAAGGGACCAGCGATATCCATGGCTATTCTTTCGAATGGTGCTCCGACGTTATACTGGTGCACCTTTCCTCGTGTTCTGGTTCTCGGACCTTTCTTGGAAGCACATACCTCGCATTTTCTACACCAGTCTTCCACATCCAATCTAGCATTCACCCAGTAATACCGTTCACGTAGTTTCTCTAAGGTCTTCTTCACTCCAAAATGTCTACCTCCAGTCCCAGCATGCAGCTCTTTTATTACTTCTTTCGTCTTCTTCTTGGGCAACACAACTTGTAATCGCTTCTTGGTCCCGTCCGGACTTTCCCAGATTCTTTTAAGGACTCCATTCTAGAGCTTTAAGGAATCCCATTGGGCCCAATAACATTTCGTCGTAGTACTCAGGGGGCTTACATCCGCCCACGTTGGTCGGGATTCTCCTGTCTCCTTCCATTTCATGATGGGTCCTAAGTCATCATCGGTTCGCTGTTCCTCAATCAACACTGCGTCTTCCCAATTCTCTTGTCTGTCTACGGTGGTATGTAGGCATGGAACTTGTTCTAACTCTTCTTTTCGTTCCACCGAAGAACAATTATTGCTATTCCGTGGGCATGATCGTCTTGACAGGGCTTCAGCATTACTACGGTGTTTTCTTGGCCGATGTTCAATTTTGACATTGTATTCCTGTATGCTTCTTTCGGCGGCAGTTGTCTGTATTCTTCCAAATGGACATCAGCAGCTTAAGTGCCCCGTACGTCCGCAATTGAAACATGTAATTTCTCGTTTCCTTTTGACACAATCGCGTGAAAGATGCCCCGGTTTGTAGCAAGTCCAACAGCGTGGGCGCTCACTCATCCCTTCTTTTGGTTTTGAAGACATAACTTCTTCAGCTATTTTTACAACTTATTGTCGAAATATCTCGCTGTCGTCATCAAAACTGAACCCAGTCTGCCGGATTCTAATGTTTCCTTTGGATTCTTGTTTGGCTGCTTCGTATTCTAGCGCATGCGACAATGCTTCGCCTACAGTTTTATGTCGAGATATGCGCAGGGCTTGCTGTATTTCGACATCTCGCACTCCATCAACAAACATTTGGGTGGACAGTTGGTCTGTAAAGTATTGAGGGGCACTAGTATAAGCCAACCGCACAAGTCTTTCAACGTCCGCTTCGAACTGTTGGAGGCTTTCGTTGCTACGTTGATAGCGACTTTTTAACTGAGCTTGATACATTTGTTGTAGGTGTTTATCGCCGTAGCGCATCTCCAATCGGTCCACCAGAATTTTGAAATCGTTTTGTTGCATTTCTGGTATACCTTGCAAAACGTCTTGAGCTTCCCCACGTTACGCTATGATTAGGGCAGTGGCTTTCTCCGTTTCATTCCAATCATTTGCCTTGGCAGCAGCGTCGAATTGTTTAAGACAGATTGACCAAGAGACCTTTCCGTCGAATGTTGGTGGTTTTATTCTCGACATTCTTACACTTCCTTCTTCGCTTTTGTTTAGTTTTGGCCTTCATATCGTCTAACTACTTTTGAAACTTTTTGTGTACGGCATTTAACTCTTCTTGAACTTCTACTCTTACTTCCTTTAACTCTTCTTGAACTTCTACTCTTACTTCCTTTAACTCTTCTTGAACTTCTACTCTTACTTCCTTTATCTCTTCTTCAACTCCTACTCTTACTTCTTTTAACTCCTCTTGAACTTCTACTCTTACTTCCTTTAACCCTTCTTGAACTTCTACTCTTACTTCCTTTAACTCTTCTTGAACTTCTACTCTTACTTCTTTTAACTGTTCTTTCAAACCCTCTTGTTCAGTTTTTATTGTTCTCATATCTTCGATCAATTTCTCTTGGCCTGCCTTAATTTCTTCCTGGCCTACCTTCATTTCATCCTTACTGCCTGCTTTAATTTCTTCCTTCATTTCTTCCTGGCCTGCCTTCATTTCTTCCTGGCCTGCCTTTATTTCATCCTTGCCTGTTTTAATTTCTTCCTTCATTTCTTCCTGGATTGCCTTCATTTCTATAAGCATTTCCATCAAAATTTTCATCTGCTCCTCCATTTTTGACGTTTGACTTCTTGTTACTGGCATAAATCCTTACTCCTGACACCAATTGTTACGTAATTTACAATTTCACGTATTTTTCTCTCAACACTTTTATTTAATTAATTCGTACACAACAACGATTCAATAACTATTTCGATAACAACAACAACTCAATAGCGATTTCGCTTTTTAATCGCTTTTTCTTCTCTTCTCGCTTATATCTCTCACTCTCTTCTATCAAAAACTATCAAACTGTCCAACGCTGTTCCTTATATAGTATTATGGACGTTTCTAGGTGACTCTCGAAACATCCAGCAACTATCGAACCTTCTGGAATGCATCATGGGTAACTTTCATTCAACTTTCGCAGTCGGTGCATATCAACGTCGTTCAAAACGCCACGCCCGTCACAGTATACAGGGTTTTTCAAGTTGATGGGCTATTAGAAGCATATGAATTAGTAAAAGGAATTAAATTATGAAACTTGGGCTCATATGGTTATTGCTTATGCCGCTTCTTTTAAAAATATTTTCAAGTTCGACTTACATCCGGTTATACCGGAAGTCGACACCAACTTTGTTATTTTAAATGGAATGACATATTTTTTTTTTACATTTTCCGATAGAAAATGTGAATTCTTGCATATTTTATAGGAAGCACTACCCCGAAAATATTGATGGATTTCGAGTTATTTCATTGCTCACATATCACGAGCAGTCTGCCAAGAAGTAGATGGTATGTTTTAAGACCTATGGATTGGTAGAAATGTACCGTGGAAGTGGCCTCCACGTTCACCAGATTTAACCCCTTTAGACTTTTATTTGTGGGGTAACGTAAAAGGTAAAGTGTACGAAAGCCCTGTTAATACAATTGTGGAATTGGAGCAAAGAGTGAGACATTGTTTCGAAAATTTTGATTTAGAACAAGTGCGGAGAGCAACGACAATTGAACTCGAAAAAAGAATTGTAAAATGTTTGTATGCAAATGGCGGACATATTGAACATTTAATGTAATTGTAATTCTAATTGTTTTTCTTTTTTATTTATTAAGTAATGTTTCTATTTTAATTTACTAAACATTTATAATGATCATTAAATTTTGCATTTTTAACGTTTTTGGGAAAGTGTGAAAATAGGCAATAACACTTATTTCATTATCTTCTCTGTCTACAATTGGTTTCGTGTGATTGTTCTGTTTTCCGATACCATTTTGTAGAAAATTTGATTCAATTCTTTTAAATTTTTTTCCAGTCATTCTCGGTTTGTTTGGATAACGTTCATTAAAAAGTCTGCAAGTTCTTTCTGTAATTTTTCCACATTCACCATGTAAATAAAATAAATTTAAAATATCCTGATTGCTGCAGTTTTCATCTAAATTATTCATTGTGCATGCTTTGTTTTATTGCAACAATTCCTTCTGACACTTAACAACAATTGATTGTTCAATTATTTGGAAATCACAGCACACTGCTTTCATTAACATTATACGTATGCAGTGCAAAAGAACAACATCTTCATAAATTGTAGATTTTCTCAAAAATTATAAACAAAGGTATACGATAATTACATATCAATAGACGCCAAATTCAATGGTGAATTCGAATATGCAGTCAAAAATGGGTCATTCTATTAAAAAAAAATGACTTATGCCCCTTTGAAGTTGACCAACTTTGACCACAAATTTTTTTCAATAATGTCAATAGTTATTAATAATTGTTACGAGTTATAAAGCAAAATCTCGAAAATTAATTGAATTACGATCTATTACATGTTAACGTGCAGATGTCCAAAATTTTGAAAAATAACTCGAAATTCATCAATATTTTAGGGGTAGTGCCTCCTATAAAATATTCAAGAATTCACATTTTTTTATCGGAAAATGTAAAAAAAATATGTCATTCCATTTAAAATAAGAAAGTTAACATCTACTTCCGGTATAACCGGATGTAAGTCGAACTTGAAAATATTTTTAAAACAAGCCGCATAAGCAATAACCAAATGAGCCCAAGTTTCAGAATTGAATTCCTTCTACTAATTCATATACTTCTAATAGCCCATCAATATGAAAAACCCTATATGAAGTTGATAATCGAATGGCGGTTCAGCAGGCGCACCCAAGGTTTTAAATAATAAAATCAATTTCAGGTCGCTTGAAATTAATAATAGAGATAGTTTTAATAATGTAGTAAATAAAAAATGAAGTATGGTAATTGAAAATGTAAAATATTTTTGTTTGGTTTGTGACACATTTGAAAAAGATCAAAATTTTGGATTTTCTTTAACTCGAAATATTTCTGTTTATATTTTCCTTGAAATTTTCCCAGCTCCATCATCAAGTTTAAAAATTGCTACTGGCCTGGAAGTTATGTGACAATTAATTGACACCAATGTAAGAGCTAAACTGCAATGAACAGTAATGTAAACTGAAATATTTGTATGTAGGAGATCCCAATGATAAGCACCGAATTTGAATCAATGAAACTCTCTACTTCGGTTAACACCAAATTCAGTATATGGCGCCATAGCTATATTACGTGTATATAAAAATTCCTCTAGTAATTTATGAAAAACCTATCTTGAGCCAATTGGTGATGAAATGTAAGGATTTGGTACTGGTTTTATTTTATAAAAGAAAAAGTATAAATAAAAACTTACTACAGGAGGAATCACATCTTTAATAAAAATCAGACGTCTTACGAAAGCTCATTAAATTGTACAATAGAAATGAAATAAAATAATATTGTTACGAGTACTTGCCAATTAAGTTGGTGTGAACATAATTAATGAACATCTTCCCTGATTACATAAGGAATATTCTCGGCTTTCCTGATACATCTAGAAAACACCAGCAAAGATCAATGGGAAAACAATTGAATTACTAGACGGCTGTAGAATACCCTAGAAAAAGGCTGAGAAGACTATAAAAGCGGACGAGACACTCACACCGAGTTAGTTGACAGTTTACAGTAACAGCTGATGCAAAGCGATCGATAGGCGATACAGGCGAACCATAGAGGCGATAGTGTTCATAGAGAGCGATAAATAGTGTCTACCGGAACGGCGATTAAAAAGAAACGTTTAGTGAAATAAATTGTGCGGACTTGTTCATAACTGTAGTGTAGTCAAATTAATTTTAGTAATTAAATAAACTCGTTGTTTTGTTTTGTTAATTGTGTTTTCTGTGACCGAACACGTCACATTTGGTGTCAGGAGTGGGATAGTAAGGGAATTAAAGATTCCCGAAGAAAGTTAGTGCGACAGATCGTAGAAGAGGTCCGAAGAGAAGAAGAATTTTGAAGCCTTATGCCAGTAACAAGAAAACAATCAACAATAATGGAAGAACAAATAAAGGCTTTAATGGAAATGATGAAGGCAATGAAGGCAGGCCAGGAAGAAATGAAGGCAGGCCAGGAAGAAATGAAGGCAGGCCAGGAAGAAATGAAGGAAGAATTGAAGAATAAAATGGAAGCTGGACAAGAAAGAATGGAAGCTGGACAGGAAGAAATGAAATTAGCACAAGAAGAAATGAAGGAAGAAATTAAAGCAAGCAAAGAAGAAATTAAGGCAGTTCAAAAGAAATTGGTCGAAGATATAAGGACAATAAAAATTGAGCAAGAAGGATTAAAAGAAGAGTTACAGGAAGTACGACAAGAATTGGAGATACGACAAGAAAAGCTAAGAGATGAGTTGAAAGAAGAAGTACAAAAGGAAGTAGAGAAGATGAGACAGAAGTTCGAGAACACAAAACCGGCAAGTGAAGTAAAGTCCGAAGACACTGCTAAGACGATCAGAATTAAACCACCGACTTTCGACGGAAAAGTTTGCTGGTCTGTATACAAACGACAGTTCGAGGCAGCGGCAGAAGCAAACAACTGGAACGATTTTGAGAAAGCAACGGCGCTGGTCATAGCTCTGCGAGGAGAAGCATTGGATGTCCTTCAAGGTATTCCAGAGCGCCAACAACGAGACTTCTCTGCGCTGCTAGAGCGACTTGAAATGAGATATGGCGACAAACATTTACAACAAGTGTACCAAACCCAACTAAAGTGTCGCAATCAGAGGACATCAGAAAATCTACAGGAGTTCGAGGCCGATGTGGAACGTCTAGTTAGATTGGCCTATCCTACCGCTCCGCAGGACTTCGCAGACCAACTAGCAGTCCAAACATTCGTCGATGGTGTAAGGGACACCGACTTACAACAAGTTCTCCGTTTGGCCCGCCACAAGACTGCGAGTGACGCACTGGCGCACGCCTTAGAATTCGAAGCTGCAAAACAAGCTTCCAAAGGGCACGTGCGTGTACGCCAAACAGCTGTTGAAGACGACGAATACAAGAATGAAGTCACAAGGCTGATTAAAGAATGCGTCGAAACTGTCAAGAAGACTACCATCAACGACAAGAGAGAATCGGCCAAATGTTGGGAATGCGGGAAGGTCGGTCACTTTTCCCGAGACTGTGGCCAAAACAAAGGAAGACCAAGGTGCTGGGAATGTGGAAGGCACGGACATTTACGGCGAGACTGCCCGGCCGAAGAACGCCGTGCGGACCGACAGCAGTCGGGAAACTAAGATCAGCCAACTTTGAGGGGCGCAAGTTGGCTTCTCCCCACCAAGCCCCAGCCGAAATCGTCGTTTCCCAACTAAACGGAAGCAAGTCCTTATTCGTCGAAGGTCACATCAACAACAAGAAGGTTAGAATGGTGGTCGATACGGGAGCTTCTAAGACCATAATCCGGCCGAACATCGTTAACGAGTGGAGAATCCGTCCCCTGCAGAGGAAGCTACGTTTGACCACGGTTGCCGGAGAAACAGCGCCGATTAGAGGAGAATGCGATATCGAATTGAGATTGGGAGAAGTATGCCTTCGACACAGGGCACTGGTAGCCGATGTCGCCGACGACGTGATCATTGAATTGGATCTTCTTGAACGAAACAAAATTAATCTGGATTTGGGCTCCGGCATTTTACGCATCGGCAAAGAAGAGTTGGTGATGACAAACCCCACCAAAGAGTACGGTCTTCGAAAGGTCATCGTTGCAGAAGACCGGTTACTACCTGCTAGATCCGAGGTAGTTCTCAAAATAAACATCGACGGCGAAGGTGCGGATGGTTTGGTGGGGATAGTAGAAGCCAAAAACCCGGATTTGACACAGAATGCCATACTGATAGGACGAACACTAATTCGAACTGGGACGCCGAACGCATCTGTCAGAGTGGTCAATCTAAAGGACTTCGAGCAAAAAGTGTGTAAAGGAATGGAAGTAGGAGTCCTTGAACCCGTGGTGTTCATCCTCCAGTGCGAAGTTGAAGCTGAACCCTCAATGGCAGAGAGCGAACCACTTCCAACCGTTCTTCGAGACTTAGTGCAGCGTTCGGCCACAAACCTTAACAGCGACCAAATTAGAAAATTCGAAGAACTACTCAGCAAGTATCGAAACGTCTTCGCCCTCTCTGACAACGACTTTGGGAGAACGAATCTGACATACCACCGTATAGACACGGGATCAGCTCGTCCTATTAAACAACCATCTAGAAGAGTTCCATGGGCTAAGCAAGAAGAAGTCAACAACCTGGTGAAGAACATGGAAGAACAAGGGGTAATCGAACCATCACAAAGTGCTTGGGCTTCGCCGATAGTGTTGGTTAGGAAGAAGGATGGATCGACCAGGTTCTGCGTTGACTACAGGAAGCTCAACGACGTAACTTTAAAGGACAGCTATCCCTTACCCAGAATCGACGACACCCTTGACAGCTTGGTTGGTGCCAAATGGTTTTCAACGTTGGATTTGAAGAGTGGATACTGGCAAGTTGAACTGGAGCCACAAGACAAGCAGAAGACCGCATTCACGACTGGTTACGGGCTGTGGCACTTTAACGTTATGCCATTTGGACTATGTAACGCTCCCGCCACCTTCGAGCGACTTATGGAAAATGTGCTACAAGGACTCAATTGGAAGGTTTGTCTGGTGTACCTAGACGACGTGATAGTACTGGGAAAGACATTCGAAGACCACCTCCAGAATGTCGAAGAAGTGATCAAGAAGCTTTCAGCAGCCAAGTTGAAACTCAGTCCCAAGAAATGCCATCTGTTTTGTAAGGAGGTGAAATATCTTGGCCACGTTATCACCTCAGAAGGAATAAGAACTGATCCTGACAAGACTGAAGCTGTGAGAAGTTGGCCTGTCCCGAAGAACCAACACGACTTGAGAAGCTTTTTGGGGCTGTGTTCCTATTACCGACGATTCGTAAAGGGATTTGCAGATATAGCTCGACCGCTCCACAAGTTAACAGAGGATGGTGTCCCTTTCCAATGGTCCGAACGATGTCAGCAAGCTTTTGAAACACTGAAGTCTACCCTTTCTCAAGCCCCAATACTGACGTACCCACAGTTCGACACAGACTTCATTGTCGATACGGATGCCAGCAATGTAGGAATTGGTGGTGTACTGTCGCAGATGCAGGAAGGAAAAGAAAAAGTCATTGGCTACTTCAGTAAGGCACTGTCAAAGCCGGAGCGAAACTATTGCGTGACCCGTAGAGAATTGCTGGCAGTCGTCAAAACTCTCGAACATTTCCATAAGTATCTCTACGGACGAAAATTCCTGCTAAGGACAGACCATGCGTCCCTGAAATGGCTGCTGCAATTTAAAAACCCAGAGGGACAACTGGCTCGATGGCTACAGCGGCTACAAGTATACGACTTCAGCATCGAGCATCGTGCTGGAAAACAACATGGTAACGCTGATGCCCTCTCGCGAAGACCATGCTCGAAGAACTGCAAACATTGCATGGCCGCCGAAAAGAAGGAACCAGTCAACTTGGCAAGGATCTGTCAAACGATGGTGGAACCGGAAGAACACTGGCAGAACGAAGACCTGGCGAAAGACCAAGATAACGACGAAGACATTAAACCGATACTGCGGTGGAAAAAGGCAGGAACAGCACGACCTACCTGGGCAGATGTTAGCAGTACGAGTACCATCACGAAGAGCTATTGGGCCTTATGGGATTCGCTCATCGTCGAGAATGGGGTACTAAAAAGAGTGTGGGAAAGCCCTGACGGAACTAAAATTCGACATCAAGTAGTTCTCCCGAAGAACAGAGTCAAAGAGGTGCTGACAGAAGTCCATGGAGGTGTTGGTGGAGGACACTTCGGAGTAACAAAGACGTTGGAGAAGGTGCGAGAGCGATTTTATTGGCTAAAGTGTAGAAGAGACGTCGAAAATTGGTGTAGGAAGTGCCCAACGTGTGCGTCAGCCAAGGGACCTCAGACTCGAAGCCGAGGGCGAATGAAACAGTACAATGTTGGTGCCCCATTTGAGAGAATAGCTCTGGACGTAGCAGGACCATTCCCAACAACAGCTGCTGGCAATAAGTACATCTTGGTAGTGATGGACTATTTTAGCAAATGGCCCGAAGTGTACGCAATCCCAAATCAAGAAGCTACTACGGTCGCTGGAATGTTGGTCAACCAATGGATCAGCCGGTATGGAGTTCCGATGGAGATCCACTCTGACCAGGGACGGAACTTTGAATCCGCAGTATTCCGGGAAGTCTGTGAGCTGCTAGGAGTACAGAAAACTAGGACCACCCCATTACATCCACAATCTGACGGAATGGTCGAACGGTTTAACGCGACGCTGGAAACAAATTTGAAAATGGTTGTCAACGATCACCAGACAGACTGGGACCAGCACATACCTTTGTTCCTGTTGGCCTATCGAAGTGCGGTTCATGAGACCACCGGCAGAACACCAGCCAGCATTTTATTTGGAAGAGAGCTGAAGTTACCGATAGACATCCGGTTTGGACACCCAGAAGATCGGCGACCTTCGGCTACCGACTACGCACAGCAGCTAGAGGAACGACTCGATACCATCCATAGAGCCGTTCGTAACAAAATCCAAGTAGGGAGTGACCGCATGAAGACCAGGTACGACCGGAGAGCCAACAGCACAGGATTCAGAGAAGGGGACCAGGTGTGGCTTTACAATCCTGTCCGTCGGAAAGGACGCTCACCGAAGCTACAGCGAGCCTGGGAAGGACCTTACACTGTGGTCAGAAGGCTGAATGACGTGGTCTACCGTATTCAGAGAGGACCAAAGGCCAAGATGAAAGTTGTACACTTGGACCGCCTGGCGCCCTACAAAGGTCAAGACATTGATCGGGACGATCAATTCTAAGAAGGGGGCAGTGTTACGAGTACTTGCCAATTAAGTTGGTGTGAACATAATTAATGAACATCTTCCCTGATTACATAAGGAATATTCTCGGCTTTCCTGATACATCTAGAAAACACCAGCAAAGATCACTGGGAAAACAATTGAATTACTAGACGGCTGTAGAATACCCTAGAAAAAGGCTGAGAAGACTATAAAAGCGGACGAGACACTCACACCGAGTTAGTTGACAGTTTACAGTAACAGCTGATGCAAAGCGATCGATAGGCGATACAGGCGAACCATAGAGGCGATAGTGTTCATAGAGAGCGATAAATAGTGTCTACCGGAACGGCGATTAAAAAGAAACGTTTAGTGAAATAAATTGTGCGGACTTGTTCATAACTGTAGTGTAGTCAAATTAATTTTAGTAATTAAATAAACTCGTTGTTTTGTTTTGTTAATTGTGTTTTCTGTGACCGAACACGTCACAATATGCTTGAATGGAATACACTAGGTAAGTATAAAAATGTTTCATCGAATAGTATTGTATAAAAAAGCAGCATTTCGCTCCAGAATAAGGGTAGGTACTTCACATAAAATATATAGTCTTATTTAATTTAAAGATGTATTTTTTTATGAAAAATCCGAAGGTCAAGGAAAGGAGGTTACCGTGTATTCATAAAATACATAATACTTGAAATACGTAGTTGAGAGAAAATTCGATTTATAGACCACCAGTCAAAAGTATTGCATGTAGAAAAATTATTCAATCGATTCAATAATTGAGGACAACACGCAATGAAATGACAATTATATGGCGAGCAATCAAACAAGCAACTTCATCATTTCTTCTCAATCGGTAATACTAATACGTACTTTCAATCGAAAATTGAATTATGAAGAAGTTGCGTAATACAAGTCACGTTTTTCATCTGTGAATGTTCAAATTATAGGTACGCTCAGTGTTTAATTACCTACCACCAGAACAATTGTTCGTATTCACATATTTTTAACGGTGTAACAAGCCCCTTTCGGCATCGTTGTCAGGACGACCGACTACTGTAAACAGCCAATTGTTAGCCGGTTATTGTGCAAAAGTTCAAGTGCGAATGGAGAAATGGTTTAGCGGAAGTAAACTGTGGTTATTTGGAAACCATTTACAGTTACTACCTAGACGGTGAGTTGTTAAATAATATAAACAGTAACAAAAATATTTACTCAACTTCAAAGGATATGGGCAGATTTTTTCTTTATATTCTCAAGTAAGTTAAAAATATACATAGCTAATTAATTAAAAAGTCTGCCGAGTCAATGAGCTCTAATAGTGAGTCGTGATTGGCTAACGATTTTATTGTAACGCTGTTTAGGTACAACAATTACTAGGCAAAATTAAATAAAAACTCAGAATGCGCTACAGTCTGTATCTACACAATTTAATAATTAATTTATTACTTTGCATGCGAATGTTACTTTGATAGTCTTGTGTAGGTAAATTCCGTTTTGTACATAAGTATACATTTATGTAGGCATTGTTTCTTCTACAAGTGTTCCACTTTTATTATTATTATGATTATTATTCACCGATTCGTTATCATTCTGTCCATTAAATATATAGGATTGAGTTTATTTTGTATGTTTTTGTTTTTCCATTTTCCATTTTCCTTACAACTAAAATTTTACTATATAGCAAAAAATATAAGTAAATTTTATACAAACTTTACAATCAAAGTCAATATTATTATTCTTAATGCATAAATTCATTTTTTTTCGTCATCAATCTTGCTCAGAATTTATTGTTTAACTTTACTTCTATCATATAAAGCGAACGTTCTTATCGTTAAGCATTTCAACTTTTGAATTGGATATTTTAATGAGGACCTCTAAAGAAATATATTATAAAACGTTATTTTAAACGTGATTGAATCTGACATAATTATGAAGACAAAACTAGCTTTTTACAATATTAATAAAACTAATGAAGTGTTTTGCCTTTGTAATTTCTTTTTTTTGTTTATTGAATCCAAAGTTTTGGACTTAGGTATTCATCGTTCAAGGATGTGAAGTTAAATAAAATACAATTTAAACTTTTCATTCAACATTTAATAGATCCTTTCATTATAATCGTTATTCATTTTGTTGTACTTTACAAAAGCTTACCGATTCGATAGTTTTTGTGTAAAATTTTTGATTAATTGAAACGTTATACAGGAATTGAAATTCCCCATTTATTAGAGGAAAAATGGTGTTTGATTGATTACCTACAGTTAAATAAAAGTAACCTTTCAATATGTTTTTAAGCCATTTAATGATTCACATTTACAATAAGGCACGCTACGCTAAAAAAGGGATAGTAGTATATTTAGTTAAAATATTTTTAAACAGTAACAACGAAGTAAATACATGTAAACTATTGAAGTAGGTATACTATATGTATATAAAATCAGCAACTACAACAACTAAATTTATAATTATTTTTTTAATATCAAATGGTTTTGTATCCATGATTTTATACTTTTTTGCGTAAGAGCCAAGATTTCTTCCAACTTTCAAAACCAATTTTAGTTCCCTGGCCAAAAAGTCAAAATTGTATTCTAGAGTTTATATAGAAAACCTTCAACGCTATTATTAAAAATTGCACTTTCTTTTAACAATGGTCGTAACCTATTGCCAAATAAAACACAAATTTTGTTTCTTTTTTATAAAAATTTTCAAGAGCCAAACTCGCCGTTTTGAATTCTATGGCGAAATATGCCAATACGAACCAGCGACTGAGTGACTTATTCATGTAAACCATTCGGTTTGTCTTTCGATCATTTCCAATGACATGGATTTCTTAACAACTGTTTGCATATTCATAACATCGTCTTTTTCATATTTTCATTTTATTTTGTTTGTGTGATTCACAACAAAGGGCTATAAATAATATTGTAAATATCTATTTTAAGAGGCCTTTTTTTTAAAGAAACTGCCCTCCGTAAACATTATTAACTTTTTTTTCCGTTCCGATGCTATTGTCATATAAGTAGGTAAGCAAAAGGAACTTTATTACTTATTGTCAGTTCAACAAACATTATTACAATCTGGTATTCCCAGAGTTGGTTATGATCACCACCCTGACGAAAGTCACGTAGCGTAGACCTTTTAATTGGTTATCTTAGTGTTTGAGTAAGGGCAAGAAATTAGATGTAAAGAAAATTTAGTAAGTAACAGAGAATCAATTTATCCATCTCATCAAATCATCTCGCAAACATAGTAGTAACTTTAAGATATTTTTAATTGTTTATAAACATATTTTTGTGCGAATTTTGTAAAATTTAAATTTAGTGTGCACTTGTAAATAATAATGAAACATTGTGTATCGTTAAAAAATGAACTATTATATTGCGATTAAGGTAAATGATAGATATCTCAGTTACTTTTAGAAAATAAAATTTGTAGACATAAAAATTCCAAAGTACCTGTAACTCAGCAACAGTTATTGGGAGTCTTAAGAGAAGTAAAGCGGTAATTTTAAACACTAGTTATAACCCTTAAATTAAGAACAGTACGACTATTCTAATTAACCAAACCTTGCATAATTTAATCAATTTTAGATCTTATTTTTTTAAATGTACATTTTCATACATTTACACATAGACCTTTCGTATACAGGGTTACAGGTTAAGTCGACCTAGATCATTTAAGAGGTTGTAGTTTCCCTAATTTCTGACTGATTTGACTATGAAAGAAGGTATCCCAAACTTAACCGTTTTCAAGTTATTGGACTTTTAAGGTTTTTTATAAAAATTGCTTTTTTGGTCTATTGTCCCATTTTTTGGTGTTTTGTATCTCTAATTTATTTGTTTTTTGCTATTTTTCTGTAGTACATACATTGCTCTATTATTCTCAACACTAAAATTACAGCTAACTGAACCACCGGTTGGTCGCAGTAGATGATTGACAGTTAAAAAGGGTAATTAATTCGTAAAAACCTTTTTTTTTTAATATTAAAAAAAGTTTTATGACAGTTATGCTGCAGATGTGTTTAAAAATATGTATAGTTCTTTAGCTATCCAACAAAGTATAACAAGCTAGGCTATTATCAGAAATCTTACAAAAAACTTTAATAAAATGTTTCCAGATAGTAATAAAAAATAACGTTACTTAGTGTCAAATTAATCACTTGAGTCAAAAAACAAAATAAAACAATCCAAATAGGTAGGTACAAAATAGCGTTTTTCAAAGAAAGTTTACAATGTATGTTCCACATGTCCGCCTCTGTTTCGCACACATACTCTCATTCTGTCTTTTGCCACTTTTCACTACACCAGTTGTTAATCCTCTTCTTATTTCGTTTGCCGCATCGATAATTTTCTGCCTCAAAACATCAACAGATGTAATTTGATTAAAAAAATAGCAATAACAAATAAATTAGAGGCACAAAACACAAAAAAAAATGAGACAATAGACCAAAAAATCGGCAATTTTTATAAAAAAAACCTGTAAAGTCCAATAACTGGAAAATGGTTAAGTTTGCTATGGGGTCCTTCAAAGTCAAATCAGCCAGAAATGAGGGAAACTACAACCTCTTACATGATCTAGGTCGACTTAACCTGTAATTCTGTATATAAGTTTTCGTATACATGGGCATAACACTTAATTTTATCTGCATGCATCTTGTCATACTGGGTTTGTTAGCTAAAATGCTGAAATACTGCCCAAACTTTAAAAACTTTTGGGTGTTTCATTCCTACCAATATTGGTGGGCGGGCTGTCCTCCCCGACCTACACTCTTGTGCAAAGTAGAGCGGAAGGCCCTCTTCAGCCTCCTTCAGGAATCGTGGGAATGGGTGGGTGGTGGTGTGGGGGAAGAAAGATGAGACGGACGAAATGAAGACAGAAGAGAAGTGAAAGACTATCTGTGGAATATTACTACCCCAGCATTTGCCTAAATGATCCAAGGAAACCACAGAAAAACATGGACCAGAGTAGTCGGCCCCGGAATCGAACCGGTGACCTCCCGAATGCTAAGCAATGATCTAGACCACTAGACCATGCCGCTCGGTACTGCCCATGAACTCACGATTATTTATACTTACACACACACACACACACACGCGCACACACACAAACACAAACACATACATATACATATAATTATCAAACATTAAGTCTGCTTTTAAAAAAATAAAACCAATTGCTCTTTGTTGCCATTTGCCTCACGGTGAAGAGATCTTCTGATTTAACTTTTTTAATATAATTTTGAATTCTATGTAAGTTTCTGATGAAGTCGCTATCTGTGTGAAACAATTTTTAGAAACAATACAATAATTAATATATTATATTTTCATACAGCAATAGTAAAATCAAATGCTTACAATATGATATCTGTATTCAATACATACTCGATACTAATTTCTTTCATAGTGCGAGAACACCATCTAAAACCATGGAGCGTTATGAAAAGATTAGTAAATTAGGAGAAGGCAGTTACGGAGTGGTCTACAAATGTAAGAACAGAGATACTGGAGAGATTGTGGCAATTAAAAAGTTTGTGGAAAGTGAAGATGATCCTCTTATAAGAAAAATTGCTCTTAGAGAAATAAGACTGTTAAAGGTAAATGAGATATATTACCTATTATAGGTACTTATTTACTGTATTAGCTAAAGTTAGTAGTTTAAGACTTTACTCGCTATTTATTTGAATATTTCATGAATTAAGTGGTTTTACAGGTGAAATATTGAAATTACTTCTAATTACATAATTAGAACTAATGAACTCGAAATAGTGTTCCACATTTGTTGGTTTTGGTAAAATGCTATCCAATTTTAAAGAAAACTATTATAAGCCTCTCGTACAATTAGGGCTAATTTTTTAAATGGAGAGTTATAATTCAGTTAGTATTATTCGTAGGACTGCCTGAAAACTTTATAAGGTTTTATAATAAAAATATCATCCTCATGAAGTTAACAGATCAAAACCTTCAAATCGAACCAGCAATTTGGCAATTTCTAGCCACTAATTAGACATGATAGTATAAGATTTTCCGTAATTCCGTAGCATCTCAGTTCCAGTTTATAAAATAAAGACATCGTTAACTCTTACAATTATTTACAGTAATCCCCTACATAGCAACATATATAACTTTTTTACCACATTGATTAATTTTTAGAATTTGAAGCATCCGAATTTAGTCAATTTATTAGAAGTATTTAGACGCAAAAGACGACTTCACCTAGTTTTTGAATTCTGCGATAAAACTGTTTTAAATGAATTGGAGAGATATCCACGCGGATTACCGGAGCAACTTACCCAACAAATTACATGGCAAACTTTACTTGCAGTTAATTACTGCCACCAACACAATTGTATTCACCGCGACATTAAACCTGAAAATATATTAATGACGTCTGCTGGAATAGTTAAACTTTGTGATTTTGGATTCGCACGGATGTTAAGTAAGTAGCAAATGTTGCATTGAAAAGCACAAATCTTACACCTTATAATGCGCTGCTTAAAGCGTATTGAAAATACCAGACGCAACTTACTAAAATTCTCAGTTATTCGAGACGGTGAAGCAAACATCGACATTATTTTATCATGGAATATTTGTTCTTTATATGTTCATTTACATTTACCTGTCATTAAGTAAAAGGTCTAGCATCCTTCAACCGTTGATCCCGATAGACCGTTTAATAGGTCAATCTTGCTTGCTCTTGTGAATTTTATGTATGAAATCGATCCCTTATGAATCAAGTTGTAACGAATATGCGAAATTTTTATGGTGTTTTGAATGATTTAATGAATTAAATGATGCCTTACACAACAAGTAACACTTTATTTATGTTATATTAATTTCAAATTACAGGGTTTTTCAAGTTGATGGACTATTAGAAGTGAGGAGTGGACTTCCATAACGCGTTTTGTCCAAAACTTCGAAATTTTAGTTAGAGATGGCGTTTTACGCTACACTTGTATCCGCGTCATATGAGCTCATTCGACGTTCATAGTGCAGTTAGTCCCATTGGTATTGGTTGCTGAAAGTGGCTTGGCCATTCAAAATGCGTTTTGTCTATGCGACATAAGTCGTTTTGATTGTACATTAATATTATTAAGAAAACTGCTCGTGGTTCTTGTGTGTGTGTTAATAGATATACATTATTAAGGTTTATTTACATATTACCATGGAATACGAACACATAGTAGGTGATATTGATAGGGGCCGCCATAAGAAAGCAAAGAATATAACAAAAAAACAAAGACGTAACCAGATAAGGTAACTATTTCATAAAGTTTGGTTAGTGTTAAACATTAAATTTAAATTGTAACTAGGTATTCTGAAAGTGATCCTAAACTAGATGCTTTTAAGTATCCGTGTAACCATGAAGGATGTAGAAATATATCTCTAGAGAATTTACAGTGCAGTAGAGCAAAAATGTATAAACATGCAAATAAAATAAAACAAGATACAATATTATCGCACCTTCTCGAAATATCTGCTCCCAAACGAAAAAGGAGTAGGAAGCCTCAAAATCAAAAACATCATAATTTTACTGTAAAGTATAAAATATGGATTTCTTCTGAATCTAAAAAAATAAATGTTTGCCAGAAAATGTTTTTGTCTGTGTTTGGTGTTAGTCAGCGCAGAATACAAAATATAGCAAAAAATATGAAACTTGGATCTGGAATTTTGGAACGTCGGGGAGGCGACCGTCGATCACAAAAAAATTTGGAAAAAAAGGAAAAGGTGAGAGGATTCATTCGCAATTTAAAAGGCACCGAAAGCCATTATGGACGTTATAAATCCCGTAGGATTTATCTGCCTTCAGAATTGAATATAGCAAAATTAAAAAACATTTATAACGAAAGTGTGGAACCACAATACCATGTTAATTACAAATATTTTAGTCGAATATTTCACTCAGAGTTTAACATAGGATTTGGCTCTCCGGCCACTGATGTTTGCGGATTTTGTGTTCGACATCAAAGGCAAATACAGTTATGTCAGGATATTCAGGAAAAAACTAAAATAATGACTAACCTACGAGTTCATAAACTAAGGGCGAAGCAGTTCTTTGTGCTCATGAAAGAAGAAAAAAATGATATGCTCAGCCTTTGTTTTGACTTACAGCAGGTTCAAGTTTTACCTAAAATACCGATAGGCGCTGCTTTTTATGCACAACAGTTAGCGTTTTATGCATTCTGCGTAACTGATATTTCCAGCAGAAATCCGACATTTTATACATGGTTGGAAAATCAAGCAGGACGAGGATCTACAGAGATTGGCTCTGCCCTTTTTAATTTCTTGCATAAATTAGAAATTCCTGATTATATCACAGTGCTATACTGTGATGACTGTGGTGGCCAAAATAAAAATACTCATATGGTGCATATGCTTATGATCTGGTTACAGAAACATGCACCAGCAACACTGCAATCTATTCGCATCTGTTTTCCAGTTCGTGGCCATTCTTTTCTTCCTGCCGACCGTGTGTTTGGACGAGTAGAGAAAGAAATAAGGTCTCACAGCGTGATGAAGTCTCCAGAACAATATTTTGAGATATATCGCTAAGTGGTCCGAATACTAGGACAGGATTGGAAAATATACGATTTTAAAGCAGTTCTGTCATATTTAAAAAAAATTCCGCAATCAGCGAAGCCAAAAGAATACTTTTTAAGAGGACAGCAACTAATTCTGTGGCCGTAAAAACTGAACCATTCTACAGGAATTATGATTTAGGAAGCAGGTATCAGACATTATTAAAAAAAGGACAAAATATAGAAGCTATAATGTTACCAGAAGTACAGCTCAACCACCAGATAAAACAAAAGAAATTAATAAGTTTAAACAAGTTACTGATAGAGTACGCTACAGAGAACTAAAGAACGGATCCTGATTTAATATGGCTGGCACATATTTTGCCCGATAATAATAATGTTTTCCACTTGCTTAACGTAGATGATGATGCGGAAGAAGATGCAACACAAAGGGAATTGTGCCTCTGCCATGAGGATGACGGCGGTGTAAAATTATAGTAAAGTTTAATTTTTTATCTTGTTTACTAAATAAACAATTATTTTTCTATTTGTTAATGATTTTTTTAAAGTTTTCCATGGAAACCGCACTTTATCCACAATCATTCCCATTCAAACTGAGTTTTGTCCACACCGTTTCCATTCAAAACACGAGTTTTGTCCACAATGGACAATCAAAACGCATTTAAAGGCCATAATTTTTTCAAATATAAGAAAACTGTATAACATTTTTTTCTTTTGAAATCATATCATTAGAAATAATGATTTTATACTTATTTTTTGCCACTTAACACAGCTCTCTAGAATGGGTCAATTTTTGGCTATAAATAATCTCTATTTCTGAAAATCTTAGAATTTGGACAAAACGCGTTTTGGAAGTCTGCTCCTCAAGTATATGAATTAGTAGAAGGAATTCAATTCTGAAACTTGGGCTTATTTGGTTATTGTTTATGCCGCTTCTATTAAAAATAATTTCAAGTTCGATTTACATCCGGTTATACCAGAAGTCGACACCAACTTTGTTATTTTAAATGGAATTGTATATTTTTTACGCTGAATTCGAATAAAACGTATAATTCGAAGGTAAGTTTGATAGCCAACTTGTACACCTATGACGATCGGTTTCTGAGTTAATTTAATTTATAGAAATTATCTGTATTTTAAGAATTTTAAATTACTCAAAATTTTTCAAATAAAACAATAGGAAGTATCCATATAAATCGAAAGAGGATAAAAAAGGAGTCGATCGAAAAAATAAATAATGGTAGGTGCCATTTGAAAAAACAAAGTTGTTCGTGTTTGAAGTTTTTAAATTTTATTTTATTTTGAACGTCCTGTATAAATTATTTATTTCATTTCAGTCAAGGCGTTAGCACTAATATTCAGCTATTACTAGTAAAAATTTCAACACTATGAGTCGTATTTTGTGGAAGTTATAATTTTTTATAATTTGGGTTGCGGTGGCGATTTTTTTTTATAAATTAAATTAACTCAGAAACCGATCGTCATAGGTGTACAAGATGGTTATCAAACTTACCTTAGAATGACACGTTTTATGCGAATTCAGCGTAAAAAATATACCATTCCATTTAAAATAACGAAGTTGGTGTCGACTTACGGTATAACAGAAGCGGCATAAACAATAACCAAATGAGCCCAAGTTTCAGAATTGAATTCCTTCTACTAATTCATATATCGTACTTCTAATAGCCCATCAACTTGAAAAACGCTGTATATACATCTCCCTAATTTAATTCAAATCCATAACAAAGTATAATACAATACATGTATATTGCTACGTAAATTTATTGTCACCTAATTATTGAACTCTTTTTATTAATCAATTCGTTCACAAAAACCAACAATTTCGCTTGCAAAAACTCTTGTAATCACTTTTTCATCGCTTCTCTCTTAACTGCTATCAAACTACTACTGTCAAAAAACTGTCAAACTGTCCATCGCTGTCGCTTATATAGTTTTGTGGACGTTGCTAGGTGGTTCTCGAACTATTCAAATATTCCAGCAACTGTTTCTCAATCTTTTGGAACGCGGCATGGGTAAATTACATTATATTTTTGCAATCGGCGCAGGTCAATTCCAACCAGATTTTGCTCCCATTCAAACAAATCCAGAATCTAACAAAACCCGAATATTCAAACATTTTATTTTAGGACATGTATAAAAATTGCTAATTTATAATGCCAATTGTAACAATAATTTATAGTTTTGAACAATTCGTTCAAATTACCAGGTATCTATATTAAAATATGACCACAACATTCTGTTTGTTTCGTAAAGAATCCCTATTTTGGGACCATTGACGCAGGATATGCCTACAAAACGCAAACGTAGTCTACATTTATATTTCTAGGTCCTGGAGAAAATTATACCGATTATGTAGCAACAAGGTGGTACAGGGCTCCTGAGTTGCTAGTGGGAGATACACAATATGGAACTGCGGTTGATGTATGGGCAATTGGTAAGTTTATTAAAATATATAGGGGAGGTGTATAACCAACCTATTGAAACGAATTTTCTAACATTCATAATTGATTTATTTGGGTAAATAAATATATTAACAGCTAATTTTACATTTATTTCCACAAAGGCGTATTAATCTAACACTATGTTTATTCATTCTGAACAATTTATTATATCGACTTACTCTCGAAGGGACCACCTGTTTGTTTACACTACTGCCAAATTTTTCAGATGAGTTCTTAATTTTTGCTTTAATTTTCACATTCAGCAAGTTCTAGTAAAAACAACTAAGCACAGATCTATGAAATAATTTTATATTATATTTTTTCTTTAAAATAGTAAAACATTTTATCATTTACGAACTTTGAAATTTTGCTAAACCTTTCCATTTATATTTCATATCTTTTAATGTCTCAAAAAAATAGTTTGTTCTATATAAAGTACTTTTTCCTTTGAAACAAAATATAGGAACGTAACGAATTACAAAGGAATCTTGAAATATTTCCACAATAACTAGTAGAATTCAAACTTAAAATTTTTTATTTAATTTTTTACTTTGGTTCAACTCATTACAAAATTAAGGACAGAGATGGAGAATCTAAATGAATTCGTCCCAATGTTATATTTTGTGTGTATCATGATTTATCCCATTTATAAATTTTATCCAATAAAAGGAAGTATTTGAACTCTCACATAGAACTTAAACTTATACGTGTTTTGTAGGATGTTTACTGGCGGAGCTTATAAAAGGTGAAGCCTTATGGCCCGGAAAGTCCGATGTTGATCAGCTTTATCTAATTCGCTGTACTGTGGGAGATTTACTTCCAAGGCATATGTACGCGTTTAAAAACAACGAATTTTTTCAAGGAATCACTTTACCTACTCCACAACAAATGTACCCTTTGGAAATTAAATTGCCCATGTGTAGTAACGTTGCTTTAGATTTCATTAAAGTAATTTAAATGCTGATTTATCATACGGTAGATTTTTTGAGAAATATTGCTTTTTAGAAATGCTTAGATAAAGATCCTGAAAAGCGTTGGACATGTCAACAGTTACTAGAACATAACTACTTTGAAAATTTTCATTTCAAAGGAACTGATTCATTTGACCAGCACAACCACACTAGGTTCACTAGAGACAAATTCAGGGTAAGAATAGAACATTTGCATCTAAGAAGTTAAATGAGGTAGTGGGAATAGTGATTCAAATCAATTTTTAACTTCAAATGTTAAACAATGTTCGATCTTTGATATATTCGACTAAAACTTTAATAAGTACCTATACTGATTATTAATAATAATAAATATTCGAACACCCTCAATAAAATAAAAGAATTGTTACATTTGATATGAACTGGTAGTCTTTTAAATTGTTTATTCCACAACACAGAAATGCACTAATATATACAACACTTAACAAACATATATAATGACCAAAAAAAACAACTAACCTAAATATATACACGTAAAACTAAGTAACTGACAGGAAAAGGGAACAACGTTAATTATTGAGTAAAAATAACAAAAAAATGTAAGAACAAAAATATATATACAACGTGGCTGACGGTGAGACTAAGTGGCTAGAGCTCTCTTTTCCTTGCCGTGGGTCGGTGGAATGTCAGAGATAGCCAAATAGCGTTAAACGAGAAAAAAAGTTGCAGAAGGCAAAGGGTGGTTAGATCTCTCTCTTCCTTGCCGCGGGTGGGTGGAATGTCAGAGATGCTTGTACTGGGCGAGTATCGCTTATTTATACTAATCCCAGTACTAAGCAAGGGTTGGGGAAAAGAGGGGTTGGAAGTGGGGTGCCGAGAGAAGGGCGGATTCAACAATAAAAACGATTTGGTTTTTAAAGTTGATTTCGCGGTGAAAAATGAAAAAACAGATAACAGCAAACGATAGAGCATGCATGAAAACATAGGGTTAGGAAAAAGAATCGTAGCTTTACGATAAAAAATAACAGAGTTAGGAAATTGATTAAAAAAAAAAGAATAGAAACGCGGAAACAGGTAATAGAAAGAAGAAAGGAAATAGTTAGAGGTAAAACAACAACCAAATTTCAGTGAGAAAGTAAAGAAAAAATTAGTTAAAATTATAAATAAAATTAATAACCAGAGACAAACTAGAAAAGATAGAAAGGAGTGTTGGGTACAAGTTTGGTTGAGGCTAGGGGTGGACCAGGTAGTAGGACGAGGTAATTAGGGTAGCGGCGTCACAGCAAAAACCACGTATTGTTGTCGTTTCTGATGATTTCGAGGAATTTGGGTTTCGCTATATAGTGGTTTGCGATGGTTTGTATCACATTTTATGATTTTATTCACACTGTTCTTTTCTTTTTAAGCATTCCAGCAACACAATGTGTTTACCACAACTAAAGGATAATAAAAGTCCATTGAAGCAAACTCCTCAAAGTCATTTGAAGTCCAATGTTGAACATCTTCCTACCATATAATAAAATTGTTGTAAATTATTATCTGTACAAGTGTGATTGCTGTTCCATTTTTTTAATAAAATTATTTTCGATTGCAGAATTAACCTTTGTAGTCTTGTAACTGATTTTGAAAAAAAAAAAAAAATGCCACTAAAGCAGTAGGTACCTACAATGTGGCCCAAAAATTACGCAACATGCTTATTGTGGGACTATACATATTGTGACGTGTTCGGTGACAGAAAACACAATTAACAAAACAAAACAACGAATTTATTTAATTACTAAAATTAATTTGACTACACTACAGTTATGAACAAGTCCGCACAATTTATTTCACAAAAAGTCTCTTTCAATCGCCGTTACCGTAACCACTCGCTATCGCTCTCTATGAACTCTATCGCCACTATGGTTCGCCTGTATCGCCTATCGATCGCTTCGCTTCCAAACATCAGCTGTTCACTGTCAACTAACTCGGTGTGAGTATCTCGCCTTTATATAGTCTGTTCAGCCTCTTTCTAGGGAATTCTACAGCCGTCTAGTAATCCAATTGTTTTCCCATTGATCGTTGCTGGTGTTTTCTAGATGTTGCAGGGAAAGCCGGGAATATTCCTTGTGTATTCAGGGAAGATGTTCATTAATTATGCTCACACCAACTTAATTGGCAAGTACTCGTAACACTGCCCCCTTCTTAGAATTGATCGTCCCGATCAATGTCTTGACCTTTGTAGGGCGCCAAGCGGTCCAAGTGTATAACTTTCATCTTGGCCTTTGTTCCTCTCTGAATACGGTAGACCACGTCATTCAGCCTCCTGACCACGGTGTAAGGTCCTTCCCAGGCTCGCTGTAGCTTCGGTGAGCGCCCTTTTCGACGGACAGGATTGTAAAGCCACACCTGGTCCCCTTCTCTGAATCCTGTGCTGTTGGCTCTCCGGTCGTACCTGGTCTTCATGCGGTCACTCCCTACTTGGATTTTGTTACGAACGGCTCTATGGATAGTATCGAGTCGTTCCTCTAGCTGCTGTGCGTAGTCGGTAGCCGAAGGTCGCCGATCTTCTGAGTGTCCAAACCGGATGTCCATAGGTAACTTCAGCTCTCTTCCAAATAAAATGCTGGCTGGTGTTCTGCCAGTGGTCTCATGAACCGCACTTCGATAGGCCAACAGGAACAAAGGTATGTGCTGGTCCCAGTCTGTCTGGTGATCATTGACAACCATTTTCAAATTGGTTTCCAGCGTCGCGTTAAACCGTTCGACCATTCCGTCAGATTGTGGATGTAATGGAGTGGTCCTAGTTTTCTGTACTCCTAGCAGCTCAAAGACTTCCCGGAATACCGTGGATTCGAAGTTCCGTCCCTGGTCAGAGTGGATCTCCATCGGAACTCCATACCGACTGATCCATTGGTTCACCAGCATTCCAGCGACCGTAGTAGCTTCTTGGTTTGGGATTGCGTACACTTCGGGCCATTTGCTAAAATAGTCCATCACTACCAAGATGTACTTATTGCCAGCAGTTGTTGTTGGGAATGGTCCTGCTACGTCCAGAGCTATTCTCTCAAATGGGGCACCAACATTGTACTGTTTCATTCGCCCTCGGCTTCGAGTCTGAGGTCCCTTGGCTGACGCACACGTTGGACACTTCCTACACCAATTTTCGACGTCTCTTCTACACTTTAGCCAATAAAATCGCTCTCGCACCTTCTCCAACGTCTTTGTTACTCCGAAGTGTCCTCCACCAACACCTCCATGGACTTCTTACAGCACCTCGTGGACTCTGTTCTTCGGGAGAACTACTTGATGTCGAATTTTAATTCCGTCAGGGCTTTCCCACACTCGTTTTAGTACCCCATTCTAGATGATGAGCGAATCTCATAAGGCCCAATAGCTCTTCGTGATGGTACTCGTACTACTAACATCTGCCCAGGTAGGTCGTGCTGTTCCTGCCTTTTTCCACCGCAGTATCGGTTTAATGTCTTCGTCGTTATCTTGGTCTTTCGCCAGGTCTTCGTTCTGCCAGTGTTCTTCAAGTTCCACCATCGTCTGACAGATCCTTGCCAAGTTGACTGGTTCCTTCTTTTCGGCGGCCATGCAATGTTTGAAGTTCTTCGAGCATGGTCTTCGCGAGAGGGCATCAGCGTTACCATGTTGTTTTCCAGCACGATGCTCGATGCTGAAGTCGTATACTTGTAGCCGCTGTTGATCCGCACGGCGTTCCTCGGCCGGGTAGTTTCGCTCTAAATGTCCGTGCTTTCCACTTTCCCAGCACCTTGGTCTTCCTTTGTTTTGTCCACAGTCTCGGGAAAAATGACCGACCTTCCCACATTGCCAACATCTGGCCGATTCTCTTCTGTCATAGATTTTAGTTCTTTCCACAGTTTCGACGCATTCGTGGTGTTTAGGGCAGTCTAGCTGTAAATGTCCGCGCCTTCCACATTCCCAGCACCTTGGTCTTCCTTTATTTTGGCCACAGTCTCGGAAAAAGTGACCGACCTTCCCGCATTCCCAACATTTGGCCAATTCTCTTTTGTCGTTGATGGTAGTCCTCTTGACAGTTTCGACGCATTCTTTGGTCAGTCTTGTGACTTCATTCTTGTATTCGTCGTGTTCAACAGCTGTTTGGCGTACACGCACGTGGCCCTTGGAAGCTTGCTTTGCAGCTTCGAATACTAAGGCGTGCGCCAGTGCGTCACTCGCAGTCTTATGGCGGGCCAAACGGAGAACTTGCTGTAAGTCGGTGTCCCTCACGCCATCGACGAATGTTTGGACTGCTAGCTGGTCTGCGAAGTCCTGCGGAGCGGTAGGATAGGCCAATCTAACTAGACGTTCCACATCGGCCTCGAATTCTTGTAGTGTCTTCGGACTTTACTTCACTTGCCGGTTTTGTGTTCTCGAACTTCTGTCTCATCTTCTCTATTTCCTTTTATACTTCTTCTTTCAACTCATCTCATAGCTTTTCTTGTCGTATCTCCAATTCTTGTCGTACTTCCTGTAACTCTTCTTTTAATCCTTCTTGCTCAATTTTTATTGTCCTTATATCTTCGACCAATTTCTCTTGAACTGCCTTAATTTCTTCTTTGCTTGCTTCAATTTCTTCCTTTATTTCTTCTTTTGCTAATTTTATTTCTTCCTGTCCAGCTTCCATTTTATTCCTCAATTCTTCCTTCATTTCTTCCTGGCCTGCCTTCATTTCTTCCTGGCCTGCCTTCATTTCTGTTTTCATTTCTTTCATTATTTACATTAAAGCCTTTATTTGTTTTCTTGTTACTGGCATAAGGCTTCAAAA